>VZTF01003395.1:372388-440565 GCA_013397755.1 Cnemophilus loriae
CTCCTGCTCCGGGGGCAGACCCCCGCCCCGCCGCCTCCTCCTGCCCGGCTCTGGCCGGGAACAGGCGGACACGCGTCCCCGGCCGAGGGTGGTCCCCAGGCCGGGGCCGGGCGGCCACAGCGGAGCCGTGCGGGATCCGTCCCCGTGCCCCGAGCAGCGGCGGGGGAGCGGGGCTCGCCGCGGTGTCCCGCCGGGTGCCCCTGCCCGTCCCCAGCGCAGCCCCGCCATTCTCAAAGAGGGCCTGGCCCCGAAGCACGGTGACCCCCCACCGCCATCCCCTGCTCCTTGCCCCCGCGCCGAGGCAGCCGCAGCGCCGGGCTCCCCCGGGCACATCGCTGCGGCTCGGAACCAGCGCGGGTCCCCAAGGCAGCGGAACGGCCGCAGGACGGGGATGGGCGCTGGCTCCCGCCACCATCGATGCCAAAAGGTAGCAAACTTGCGCTGCAGACAGCGACGCAGGCAGCGCACATGCAGCACTGCGACCCCAGTCTGCCAGCTCAGGGGAGAGACAACTCACTCGTGTAGCAGCGCACCCAGTGCCTTTAGAGGCCGTCTCATCACAGACCTGGCCCGGATCCGTGTGCATGGCACGTCTAGCGCTGTCAGATATACGGCAAGGTAGTTTTCAAGCCGCTCAAGTTCAGCCACCTGCGATATTCACCCTCCAGACTGCAAAGGCTGTTGCAGAAGCTGACTGAACACTCACCAAGCATCAGCCTCTATCCCGGGTGTGTTCAGCGTGACAGCTCTGCTGCTACCTCTACCCAATTAGAGCTCACGTAACCACACCCTGCAGGTGGAAATATAAACATTCCCAGAGTTGAATGAAATTTTGAAAGCTGATATATTCCTAGACCTGAAATTCTGGTGCAACCTCAGATGTTCATAGCCTCTGCAGTTCCTACAGGTATGGCATCCCTCCCCTTTTCAGACCTGCAGTCCAGACTTACTCCTTCATGCAATATTTACAAAGGTTTGTGAACTTCAAATATCTTTGAAAGTCTCTTGATCCACACCTCACAGTGTTCAGGTAAATACGAAAATTAATACTTGCTACTGGAAGGACTGACAGAAGAACAACATAAACTCAAGCCTCACTTCTAAGACATCTCAGCTGGCATACGGTTCAGTGTTGTGTATCTCATGTCGAAAAAGGCAGCCAGCTGAAGGGGGTGGGGGGGGGAGAAAGGAGAACAGGGACTCCGAGAGCTCTAGAAAACTGTTCCAGGGAGGAGAACTGAAATAAGTGGCATTTAACCTAGAGAGAAGACAGAGGGGAAACATAATAGCATTCTTCAAGAACTGTAAGAGGTTACTGTGGAGCAAAAGGAATGAACTGTTCTGCATATACATTAGACAAGTAAAAGAGGTGACTAGGCTTAAATTCCAGCCCCAGGTAACTGCTATAGATATGAGGAAAAGCTAGGCTAGCTTGCTGCTGGCAGATATTTCTTTGGGAAGCACAGCATTTCAGCAACACATGCACCGAGGTTGCTGAAACAAATGACTGAAGGCAGCTGCCCAGACAGTAAACAGTCGCTGTTTACTTTGATTGCTTCTTGGGCTTCAGGACACAGGCTGAAATCGAAAGAGTAACTGAAATCTTTCCATAGCCACACAAGAGATGGCTGGGAAACAACAACTCTGAATTAACTGTCTAAAATGTGCTGTTTCCTACACAACAATACGAAACCTTTTTGTAAACAAGTGCATATAAAGCTCCAGTTCCCATTACAGTGCTTGATACAGAACCTTAAAAAACAATCCTGTGGGCTAAAATTAAACACTTCACTCTAGCAAAATTGGTTATGAGCATCTAAAAAAATTAGTGTATTCACAAGTTCACAATGGTTTAGCTGTTCAGGAATGTCCAGGAGAGTTGAGGCACACCAGTGACAGGAGTACATTGACACACACTGGATCCTTATGCAGAGGGAGCAAGCCCAGTCAGATGTAAACCAAACCGAGTTCAGATCACAGGCAGCTTTGGATTTGAACACGAAAGAATAAGTATGCACTTTAAATGAATACATATTGACCCTAATTTCTTTACTCTAACTTCTCTGGATGTCCTCCTGATGACAAGTCCCCTGTTTTAATTAAACCCGTTCTTAATATGAATATGCCAGTCAAGAGCATACCATAATTCTGAGAGGCCAACCTTGCTGGCAAGAGACAGAACCAGGAAAATAAGCCACAGAAACACAAGGTTAGAGGAGAGAGTCCCTCCTCCATGCGTCCGTTGTCCCCAGTTTCGTAACAAGCAATGCAGCTCCATTCAACTTCATGTTTCTGCTCACTTGGCCTACAGTATTTTGGCAACTTCAGATCACTGGTTAATCTTCTCGTTTCTTCCCTTCAGAAACCCTTCCTACGTGGTCTTCCAAGGCCTGGTGAATTGTAACAGTGCCACAGCTGCACTGTTCATAATTACACTTTCATCCCACACATCACCAGAATTCTTAAATCCTCACTTTAAAATAGAAAATGAAGTAAAACACTGAATAATTCCTATAATCTCCAAAGGATAAAGGTACTCACGTAGCATGACCAGGGATGAGAGCAGCATCTAGTTAAAAATTTACCTGATTTTTGGTACGCCATGTTTGCAGGATGTGCAGTTCTGGGTCACTCATAGCTGAACAGATGATTAGGAATGTTCTCTACTTCACAGACAGTGCACCAGCAGCAGCTCCTGAAGGTACAGAGAGGAAAATTAGAGGGTATTCATACAGCCATCTTGGAAGGGGTCCTTCCCAGCAAGGAGTGCAGCTGGTGCTGAACACCCTAAATCAGATCAAAAGGATTATCACCCTGGGTAAAGAGGAGGCAGGTTTGGGGGGGTTTGGTTGGGGTTTTTTGTTTGTTTGTTTGCTTGTTTGATTTTAAAGAAGGTCTAGATTCTGCAATGGAGGAAAATCTCAAAACATAACCCAACTCAAAATATTTGACCAACTTCTGTCTTTTAAAATGTGGCCCAGACTGGGGAGCACCCTTTTGTATTTTTGCAGTACTTATGCAATCAGTGTAGGAGGAGAGAGCCTGGAATGAAAGGGTAAGGCTAATATGTGCAAAGTCCATCTTAGGTGTTTTGTTAACTTGCTTGTGGAAAATTTCCATTAATGATTGAAGAGGGAACAAGGTGAGGAGAAGAATCAGTAGTTTGACTGGAGTTTAATTTAAGCAGACATATTAAATATTGATGCACTCACAGAGTCTAAAGGACACTCATTTGTCTTCAGCAGCCGCAGAAGACAACGCTTCCGTAGTTATAAATTAACTCTTCATGTGAGTGGTCAGAAGCATGAGGCTTGTCAAGTGCTATTTGACCACATTAAGCAGGGTCTCTACACCTTCTCTCAGATTTGTGTGAAAGGGAACAAGACTGTTTCAGCTGCAAAGAACACAGATTTCCTAGGAGATGCCCAATAAAGTACCACAAAGCTCCCTGGTGCCATCACAGCTACACTGACAGGGAATATTGCCTACCTTGTCCGGGAAGATGCAGATATAGTGGCAGAATTGTCCCTCCACAGTCTGGCTGTCACTGATAACATGAAATCCAATGTGTCCACACCACCATCTTCTGCAGAGGTCCCATAACATGGGCAAGGCCTAAAGGCTGTGTTCAGATGAACTGTGTCCCCAGTCTAACCATGTCTGACAAACTGGTCAGCTGCACACAAGAGAGATGGAGAGGAACTCTTTACAGGAGCATGTGGTGACAAGACAAGGGGGAATGACTTTAAACTGAAAGAGGGGAGGTGTAGACTATTTATTAGGGAAAAAGTCTTTAATGTGAAGGTGGGGAGGCCCTGGCACAGACTGCCCTGGGAAGTTGTGGATCCCTCATCCTTGGAAGTGCTCAAGGCCAGTCTGGATGGAGCTCTGAGCAACCTGATGTAGTGGAAGGTGTCCCTGCCCATAGCAGGGGAGCTGGAACTAGATGTTCTACAAGGTCCCTCCCAATCCAAACCATTCTATGATTCAAACGCTGCTTTGTAAATCAGTTTTCCATGTTAATCTTCAAGCATACATATGTGCAAAATAAACATCACATGCAAATCTTCTGCAAAGCTCGTAACAAAAGAAAAGCAGCAGTCATCTAGGTTTAAAAAACTGCAGTCTATAATACCTTTTTTTTTTTGTTTCTTTACTTTTACATGACTGAATGGGTGAACGGTTTTTCAGGTTCTTACACTACCCATGTATGTAATGAGGACATTACCTTTATGTCCTCATGAGGGTATTAACGAATGAGGGGAAAGGTATCTAACCAAAGTAATTTTAACTTGCTTCTCACTTAAATGCTCTTACTATGCAACACAATCAACCAATGCAGCTGCAAGGAGTGTTTTTTGAAGACATCAGAAGTACAGTTTCTTAGTAAAAGTTTGTTGTAAAAAAGTAGGGAACTCTGACAATTTTTACATAACAATCTTCTGAATCTGTTGCTTATATTTGTATTCTCTAAACTGATAAAAGAACAATCTAGGTTTGGTAAAAACTGGTTTTCCATAGTGGAACATTAAGGAACTTCACACTATTTCAAGGCTATTTAAAAAATCACATACACTTCAACTAAAATACAAAAGTGCACCATGTAATGACAAGTAAGTGCTGACAGCGTGAATCACATCTGCTAAGAGTGTAAAATGGAAAGAAAATTAGCCCTGTATCTCTATGCAAAGGAATTTATCAGTTCTATTTTCTTTCAGGAAATATCTAGCCGTATATTTTTATTACGGCATAGGGCCCTCATGACCTTCAGGTTTGCCATAAATTCACAAAGATCAATGCCAGTACAAACCACAAATGTCATTTTTACTGAGGTACAAATTTTCTGTTGCTCAACCCCATCTTCCCTTTTCTGATCTTGTTATGTGCCCCTCACAGTAAAGCTAATCCCCAGTTAAGATGGTGCATTATCATACTGGGACAGCTCAGAATGCACTCATTGTTTTAGGAAAATGACTCCGTCTTCTTTAGAGATCAGAAGATTCCTTACAGAGAAAGGCAAGAGTCAGAGCCATCTCATATAGCAGCAAATCTTGTATATATGAGTATGTATGGTTACATTAGAGAACCAGATGACAGAGAAAATACCAGCATATTAAAAAATCACAATACATAAATAAATCACTTTAAAAAAAAATAACTCAGTAACATATCTTTCCCTTTTCCCCGTCATACCCCTTTCTGAGCTATTGTATTTAGGGCACATAAAGTGCTTGTTTAACTAGAGGGAGGCAGACTGGTTTATGCTATCTCTGCTTTCTTGTTCTTAACCCAGAAGATCAGATCTCTTTTCTGAGTCCGATTTTGCATTAGCTTCACGCCTTAATGGGCTAGAATAACCACCTTTATGGAAGAATACAATACAAAATGGTTAAATATATTTTCACTTTCAGCAGTGGATGGACAGAAAACAGAGAATTGGTCCTCAGTACTGCTGAAAAGCATTGTGATCTAGAACAAGGCAAATACCAGAATGTCCCACACTACAATGTCCAGGGTGAGAGCTGCAGTAATCAGAGCTGTGGCAGAGGGCAGGGTGAGGTGGCTGAAAGGCATTGAAGAACATCCTATAAGAAAATAATGACTCATTTGTTTGATACAGAGTTATCTCCAGCTTCTGCCTGTTGAGCTCATGACAAGGAGGGGGCTGTTGCCAACATCACACGCTGCTGATGCTCCAGTGGGACTCGGACCATTCACTACTGTGACAGTCAGATGCTCTCGAAATCCTGTTCTCCCCTCATGGGTAGCTTTTAGTCTTTGTAAAGACTATGCAAAAAAGACTGACATCTTTTTGCTCTGGAGCTGAAGTCATCTGTTTGGCCCACGTTTGCAATCTCAACAAATCAAAGGCAAGTAGTTCTGTTGAGGTGGTCACCAGGTAGAGTATCAATCCTGGAGACAGCTCCTCCTCAGAAGCAGTGTTTGCTTATTCCCGGCAGTCAATTCATCTATTTCTTGCCAACAGAGGGTACTGAAGTTTAATGGCACACATTTACCAGTGCAGGAAGCAGCACAGTGCATTCCTGTGAAACTCCGTGGAGTACAGATATACTCTTTTCATCTTCCTTGAGTACCAAGCTCATTTAATAGATCTGAGTTAGCTTTTCCCTCTCTTATTTAACCATATTAAAGTATCAAGGAAGGCATTTATTTTCCGTCAATTAAATGGAGAGGATAATAGTAGCAGTACGAAACAGCCAGAAACCTAAACTCATCTCATTGGTATCGCCTTTCAATGCAAATGCTGTCAGTTTTTTCTGTATAATGCAGTCCTGCCACTTCAGATGTAGCATTATTTCTAATGCTGCCCTTAACGTAGTGTTGGGTCCTCACAGGTTGAGATCATGATCCCAAACTACACTCCATTTTCCTGGTTATGCTCATGCATTGATCTGTTGGCACTGCAACATGTGCTAAAACAGTTAATAAATAATAATTAATCACTTCAAATGTCTGTAAAGAGCCTCCAAAAACACACATCTTTTGATTTTGACTACCAAGACAAACTTGGTGACTGAAGGGACAAAAGGGAAAGCAAGATTCCACAATGGGAGAAAGTTATTTTAAGCTTATGTCAAGCTGACACCGAGGGCTTGTCTAAATATAGATTTGTCCACTGTAAACACCCTTAGTCTGCATTTAGTGCAGACACATGCAGAGTTACTCAGCAATGACAGACTAGCTTTGCATCCACACTCAAGCCCATAATAGCACTCAATCATAACCAATTTCTGAAAAAACAGTTTACAAGTGGGTTTCTGCATCCAAAGAGATGCAGTAACAAAGAAAGCTTACTTCCTTCTGTTGGCATCACACTTTTGACATCTAAGCTCTCAAGATGAGAAGGCATCTCACCAAGGGGCTGCAGCTTTCAGGCCCAGCTCTTTTACTTACCATGGTTTGCAAAGAACAGGCAAGGAGGGGCTGCACAGATATGTTCCTTGAGCCTCTGCAGCGACTCACACGTGACAATGCAAGAAACAGCCCGTGCTGGACGGGTGTGGGTCATTGTTCTGCCACTCAGAAATCCTGGCTTTCATACCATGGTTTCCTGCTTATTCCTGTCCTCCTCTTGTTAATGCTTGCTCTGCCTCTGAGTTGTCAATCCTTTTATTCTGCAGCATAAACACTGTGCTGTGCTGGACCCTCTGTCTCAAGGTCTGGGAAACTCACTGCATCTGCAAAGAGCTTGGACAATTTACTATCAATAAATTAGCTGAAAATCTGTTTGTTCTGACAACTACAATGTAAACATATCCGGTGTGTCCTACCACTGCAATGTGATACTCTCTCCAAGTTGATGTGAATCATCTCCCCAGTGACTGTAAAGAGAACTGGAAACCATTGTCTGTTTACTGATTATTGGGGCTTCCTTACCAAAATAGTACAAATACAAAAAACCATGTCTTCATTGAAATAACTTGGGAACTCCTCTGTAACTTTACTGTAAACCAGACATAAATGTTTAACTGTACCTATGTTAAACTTTCTTTGGATTTTAGGCTCTGCTACTTAAAGAGCTTATGGCAAAGACTGCCAGAAGAAAGGCTCAGGATGCTGTACTACAGTAGGTTTGCTGCCCAAGTGTCAGTGCTGTGCTCTTGTGCTGACCCAGAGGCAGAGTTGTGCAGGGTCAGCATTTGGGATGGGTCCAAACCTCAGGGTAATAGCTGAACCTAGAGGGGCTTTCGACTCTGACATTCAGCCTCCATCAACTGCCTTATGTAACAAGATCTATTCTCAAAACCTTTGCAATCTACTTCAAAGTGAAGTATTCTAACTTGTCCAATAATCATTACAGCAAGTAATAGAACAACTAGAAAAATTAGAAAACCAAATGTTCAGTAGATAAATGTGTGTTACATCCCTGACGTGAAAACAGGACAAGGAAGGTTCCTTATTCTCACATAACACTTCTAATGCCACATATCCACACAGCAAGTCACATCCAAGGCCCTACAGAACTCCTCTACCATTTTGTGAGCATCAGGATTTCATGTACTTTTGATTGCCATCGCCTGTGGCTTTTTCCCTGGTTGAGGAAGACTCCAGAAACTTGTCACAAATAACACGCCTTACACAACACGGCCAGGCTGGAGAATTTTAACAGTCTTACAGAGCATCTGCTGCTGAGCACAAATCACGCATCAGATGTATCCTGCTAGCAGCAGCTAGAGTCATGTGGGAGCACCATGGTCATTAGGATGTAAAGCTCTTCATAACTGCTGCCAATATTTAGAAACATTAATTCAACATTTGAAGAAGGCAGAAAAAGTTTCTTTACAGCATTTGAGCCTTGGACAGTTGGTGTTATCTTTGTTTCACAAGGGATGCTCGTAAGACTTGCTGGTACAACAGGCCAAAAAGATGTATAAGGCAAGGAGAACACACCTCTTCTGCAAAGTGCATCTATTGTGCACTGGTTTCCTTTAACCTATAGAATTCCTGGGCTCAGAAACAGTAGATGAAAAAGTCTGTGCATCATACATCCAAGCAAGACGTCAAAGGGCAAATTCCTACCAGAGGGTTTCAGTCAATGCAGTCCCACCTTAGAATCATGGAATCATTACGGCTGGAAAAGACTTCCACGACTGAGTCCAAGCTTTCACCGAACACCACCATGTCAACTAAACCACAGCACTAAGTGCCACATTCAGTTGTTTTTTGAGCACTTCCAGGGATGGCAACTCTACCACATCCCCGGGCAGCCCAGGGTTCTAACGCTTAACCATCCTTTCAGTGTAGAAATTCCTCCTGATATCCAACTTGGATCTGCCCTAGCACAGCTTGAGTCTATGTCCTCTCATCCTGTTGCTGGTTGTCTGGGAGAAGAGGCTGATCCCCACCTGGCTACAGCCTTTCAGGAAGTTCAGGGCAATGAGGTCTTCCCTGAGCCTCCTTTTCTCCAGGCTAAAAAAAAATCCCATGACAGCGAGAGCAGAAGAGAGAGGCTGAGCCACCAGCCCGGTGACTTCAACCTTAGAAAACCCAGTGTTCTCATGCACATAAAAAGAGCCCCAAGTGGCTGATTCAGATGGCATTCAGACAATGTCACTGGAGAACTTGCAAGTGGCTCACTCTAGCAGGCACAGACAGGTCTGCCTCAGAAATCCTGTAGCATGTTCATGTCTAGTCTAAACTCCTTTGGAGAGTTTCTGGCTAGGAGTTGCTTTGATCCTCTTGCCTCTTACAACACCTGAACCTAAAAAGGAATTTTAGGTTTTGCTTTTTGGTTAGAAATTAGCCCACTTACCACATCTAATATACAGAGTAAAACCTCTACCTTGGATTCACAAGGCTTTGGAGAAGCTACTGTTGCTATAGCTGGTTGGTTTGTTTTTTTCCCCAAGCTAGTTCATGTATTAAAGACAAATACTGACCACTTTCAGCATGAATTCAGGGTGCTTCCTGAAAGGAAGCAGTCCTGCCTTGAACTGTGGGATTGCACAGGTCAGAGCACGACATGAGACTGAAGGCCAAGGCTCAACAATGGAGTCTGATTTTTGGAAGGTTAAGGCTGGGCTTGGAGTGAGCTTTTCAGATTCTTCTCTTAGGGATGAGCCTGCCTCAGAGAAAGGTTATTCTCTCACTGACTCATGGGGATTACTTTTAAGTAATGGAAACCTAAAATGCCTCAAAAGAGGCATAGGATCTGCAAGGATATTAAAAGGATTTGAGAGTCTTTGAGGCAAAGAAAACAGTATTCATTTGACCAAAAAAAAAAAAGAACCTTCCTTACTTGGTAATATGTATGCATTTCAGAAATAGTTGAAACTCTGGAGAAAGTTTGTTTTAAAGATCTCTACACAAGCTTGCAATTTGTTTTTAACATACAAAGCATTCCTATACAGTTAATACTTGTGCAAACCGACACTTGAATTTCCTCTTCCATTTCCTTATTGCTGTTTTCTCCTCTCCCACCTCCCAACATGGTCATTAAAGGAAGTCACTATAATTTGACCAAGAATCCAATTGGCACAGACTTCATATGCAATAAGATAGCATCTTAAACATCAGGTTAAGGTTTTCATAGGAAATGCCATTGCTTCAAGTCACAGAAATGTTTTTTCTTAAATATTATTTTATATATCCACCACTAAGGAGAATAATCTTAGAGGAGATTTCCCCTAGTTAACAGAGTTGAAGTAAAACAGATTTAAAAAGACGAATTGCAAATTTGAATACATCAACAGTGAATTAGAGCTGCATTTGCAGAAGATAATTCTTTTCCTCCAAGGGAAATTTTCTTCTTTAGGGTAAGCTGACAAACTACTTTAAATTTCTACAGTCCAGAGATGGAAAACATCCTTAATGGCTTCCGCTAACCTATCTTTGAAGTTGTGCAGTAATTATGTAACTGCTCTGGAAACAGGAGGGGAGCAGCCAGGAACCCAGCCTCTGAGCAGAGCACTTGGGAGGGGAAAAACAAACAAAAAAGTCTTTGCTTAATCCTTGCTCTTTGTTGAGACTTCCCCCACCTCAGCCTTAGGCCAGCTTGGATTGGAAAGCTGTAGCAAGTGTCAGGCTTTCAGTGTCTGTTCTATTTTTGGGGACTTGCTGTGGAAGAAGAAATTGAAGCCTGAGCACCATGTGAGCAACTTTAACATGAGGGCTTAACTGCCAGGAAAACTGTTCCCTGGCTCCTTCTGCCCCTGTGGGAATAAGGTTGCTGTGCCTTTCATTGAACTCTGAGATCTGAGGCTTGGAGGAAGCATTCACTTTAGAAACCACTGTGACATTTTCAAAAAGGTGTAGATGCCATAGCTAATTTCACAGCCTACTCATCCATTTGGAATTTGCAACCAAACTCAGTCCTCATTTCTGCCTAAGTCCAAAACAACTTCACTGTAGATATTTCATCCGTGGGAACAAGAACAATAGCTGACCCACAATGTCTAGGTAAGTGCCAATTTCAGCCCTCAACAAATCCAAGTATTTTGGAAAACTTACCAAAGGTTGACTGATGTTTGCTGAATCACATCATAACAGATTCCTTGCAATAATAAATTTTAAGTAAGATCAGGTGACAATCCATAAATGCAAGTGGCAGTGCTGTTAAAAAATAAAAACATTACAAGCTCTTTTTTTTTTTTAAGAACAGGTTTTAAACCAGGAATTTGGAAGAAGGGAAATAGCTGAAAAGCATGTGCGAGTATGGAAGTTGTACTGCCAGCAGCAGACAACAGTAGAACCTTCTCAAGTTTGTCATCATCTGAAAATTACAGGATGTTTGTACCATTAAAGTTAAAACTGTAAAATGTCATTCTGCACTGGTAAAGGAAAGATTTTACAACATTGCTAAAATGCAGTATGGACCAAAGAACAAGATTTGTAAGAGAAACAACTAGCAAGCAAATAAAACTGGCAGCACATTAACAAAAAACCCCAAACAACCAAAACCCACCAAAAAAAAACCCCAACCACCAAAATGAAACACCCGAACTCAATAATGAAGGCAAGAGGATTAAATATACTTTCATGCCAGTATAAACTATTCAAGATGTCAATTTTGTGGCCTGAAAGACTATCTCAGTCACAACCAGTTCTAACAGTGTAGTTTATTCAACATGTAATGGCTTGACCTAGTAAATCTTCATCAAATCTTGAGCAAACTTTATTACTATCATGAGGCATCCTGACTCTAGTCAATTAAACATTAGTACTTTGGGGGAAAGAAACTGGCCTGCTTTTAAAGTTGTCTTCCTAGAGGTAACCTGGGAAAACAGAAACCTTTGTATGTTTAACAGAAACATGAAACTGAAAAATAGTTTCAGAATCTAGATGAGAGTTCTGTAATGACTGAGTAAAGTGAAAGTATTTGGAAAACCCAAGCTCTTTAACTGTAGCAAAAGTACTGCAATCTGACCCCTTTCCTGTTAGAACACAAGCTGAACTTCCTCCTCACCCCAGGCCACGCAATGTCAAGTGTTCTGCTCACTTTGTGTTCTCTTCACCCTTGTTATCCCTCTGGTGCGCCCAAATTGTCTTCATGTATTGCCACAATGATTCCTTTCATTATTCGAATCAACCCGTAGGACATTAATGGTATTTCTAACCCCATTTGCACATGTGTGGAGATTTCCCTAGGGAAAAAAAATCTCTAGGAAAAAAAAAAGATTATGCTCCAGACAAGCTTTGCAAGGTTATTGCTGTCAAGAGACCATGTGTTTCCAAGAATCTAGGTAAGATTTGGGCTGGACTTACAGTGAACATATATTTTAATGCAAAGGGCCACCATTTCAGTTGGGTGGATTCCTAAAACACACCATAAAAGAGAAGCCAAAGTTTTATCATGCAATCTTGACTCACACAAATTGTTCTTGCAATAAATTGTCCCTTAAATCAGGGAGGCTGCTGGAACAAGAGCACAGCATTCCTGGGAGCATCTCTGGGAAGTTCTTGGAATGTTTAATCTAAAAAAATAGGTTCCCCTCTTAATTAAGACATTAATTTCAGTTGCATGGTGTAAATATATATAACATATCTATATTTAATAGTAGGGGATGCTTTAGTCCGGACAGAATTTTTTAAAAGAAACTGAATGTCTTTTCAAAATATGAAACAGTTAACTTGAAACCCCTCAATTACCTTCAGAAACTGACAGCATTAAAAATGTACTTAATTAACACTCAAGATAACAGCCAGACTAATCCCAGAGTTCCTTAATAGTGTGAGGAATGCAGTAATTTTTAACAGGTTTAATTCCCTTGTATGTTGTCACGGCTAACACTTGTTTTAGACAGAAGACCTGAGAAAATAATTTAAATAAAACTTATAACACTTACTGGTTTCTAAGTCTTCTGTATAAAAATCTGTGTGCACGAAAAGTGACTAAACAATTTTAAAATTATACAGAATTATGTCCTGATGACCAAAAGCAACACAAAGTACATTAAGTTTAAAAGCCCTAATCACTTTAATCATTCATCCACAGAAACTCATTTATAGCTACAGTTTCTGTGGAAATCTAGATTTTGCAAATATATACCACTGCAGCTGGGGATTTCATCATACTTAGGACCTTCACTTTCTTTACTGCCAAGTCTGCTCCAGTTTCCACCTTATCCATACTCAGGCACAAGGGTGGATGGGAGAAGGCTCCGTTACAATTGTGCCCCACAGACCCCACAGCTTCAGATCTGCCCTGAGGGCCCAGGAGGCCCTGAGGGTACCTGGGGGTACCTGAGCACGGTGCTACCTCCCCAGGGCAGGCAGGTACCCTGGAAGGGAAAGAACAACACCCAGAGGGCAGGTATTAAAAAAAAATAAAATCAGAATCATAGGACACTCTGAGTTGGAAGGGACCCACAAGGATCATCAAGTCCAACTCCCGGCCCTGCACAAGACACCCTAAGAATCACACCATGTGCCTGAGAGCATTGTCCAAATGCTTCTTGAACTCCGTCAGGCTTGGGGCCGTGACCACTTCCCTGGGGAGCCTGTTCCAGTGCCCGACCACTCTCTGGGGGAAGAACCTTTTCCAGACATCCGACCTCAAGGTCCCCTGACACAGCTTCAGGCTGTTGCCTCGGCTCCTGTCACTCTGTGGTGACACAGAGCAGAGATCAGTGCCTGCCCCTCCTCCCCCCCTCACGAGGAAGTTATGACCGCAATGAGGTCTCCCCTCAGTCTCCTCCTCTCCAGGCTGAATTGACCAAGCGACCTGAGCCCTGCTCCTGGCATGGCTTCCCCTCCAGGATCTTTACCAGCTTCATAGTCATCTCTTGGACACTTTCCAATAGCTTTATATCTTTCCAAAAACCATCCAATGTTTTTCATATCAAAACAACTGCAAAAATTCACATACAAGTGATCCAAAACAATTTGCCTAATTTGGTGATGCAGATGAGCAATCTGCATATTCCAAAGAATATGGTACAAATCTTAGCTGAACTGCAAAACTGTTTCATATTATTAGCCTTAATTCTTTCCCCTGCTAGAAAGTAGGCAGAAGTAGGTAGCAGTGTTGAAGAGGTACAAAAAAATCAGGATGATTTTTAGGAAGTGTGGGAAAAAAAAAGTCACAGCACATCTAAAATTCCCGTCTCAAGGCAGAAAGAAGCATTTATTTTTGACCTCTTCTCCATTTAATTTTTGCTGTTCACAGCCAAGACAGTGTTAAAATTCACTACAAAAGTACACACTGTTTCATTCAGCACTGTCAAAAAGCACTCAGATCCAGAATGGCAAGAGCCCAGCTCACAACACTGCTTTTTCACACCAGATCGAGGGGACTTCAGTGACAGGAGGAAAGCCAGAGTGTGACTATAGGGACTGAGAGAGAAAGGAGGTAGCAGCGTGTACTTCTTAAGTTCAGCCCCAAAAATGCCAGACACACCACAGATACTTGAGACTCCCACAGATCACTGTTCTGGTTTCATTAAATTCACACGCCAGGCTTTGTTCAAGGCTTAAGAGAAAAAAAAGTACGGGACATGGTGTAGAGCATTTTCACCGATACACAGAATTTGGAACACAGACAACTCTCATCAACAGCCCTGAGGCTCAAAAGCCTCAAGGTTCCCATCTCAGACCTTCCAATTGTATTTACTGTTTTCTGCATCCAAGTGAACTACTAGTCTTTATACATACCTTCAGTCTACATCTGGGAAATGCAGGACTGACCTCAGCCTCTTCCTGCTTCTGTAGGATGGCTGTACTGTGTACTTGGAAAGGTATGGAATAGTCTCAAAAGCATGTGAAACAGACTGATATCCAAGCCAGCACCTTTACATTCAGGAAGGATTAGGCTTACTAAAATTGCTTACTGTGCAATGCATCATTCTTTCTCTCATTCTCAGCAGTTTACCAGGATTTCTAAGTTAACCCCTGCAATGCTGGGAACTTGCTTTCCTTTATGAAGGAGTACAAGCACTGGAAGAAATAAAAAGGAACCATCTAAAGGGGAGATCACCTGGACAAGGCAACCTGAACTTAAACCAGTAACATGCATCATCTTTCCTTTTACGTCTGCTCTTCTGAAAGTGCTCAAGTGGCTCATTTCTGTTCAGACAAATGTCAGAAAACAAAGGACATGCACAAAGACAGCGAGCATCAGCACAGCTCATTCCCCCAGTCCACAGACCCACCAGCCATGGCAGTCAGGGACAGGCAGAACAACTGCTTGCTCAGCATTTGCAACAGGGGAGTGAGGAGAACAAAGGCCTCTTAAGGAACACTGCCTGTGTTCCAAGAACAGAGTAACATGGATCAGCTAGGCTAGCATTTGCTGAAATACACCCATGGCCTGGCACCCAGGAATTTGCAGCCATCAAAATAGAAGGATTTTAGCGGTCAGAATGGAAAAGCACACTTCCCATTGCAGGCAGAGGCCTGTGCTGACTTGAGCAGAGCAGCAGCCACAGAGAGGGGCCGGAGCAGCAGCTGAACAAGACAGACACAAGTGGATTCAACCAACAAGTTTAGCAACACTCAAGACACTGAATAAGCATAAGCATAAGTTTAAGTACCTCTGAGACTTTCAGACCTAAACCCAGAATCTTGGCAAAACAGCCAGATACAGCAAGAAATACTTAGAAAAGCTACTGAGTATGCCACAGGTGAGCTCTGTGCTAAGCTGACGAATGAATGCACACAATAAAAAAGTGACAAAATCAGAATCATAAGGGATGGCACAACAAAGTACTCACAGAATTTACACAAATACATACAATCTAAAGTTTACAACTGGTTTGTGCTTTAAAATCATTAAGTATAACTGATTAAAATTTTAGTAAGAAAATATGTCAAAACAGCAAAAATTATGGTGGATTCTTAAGACAGATCTCCATTAGAAAATAACTAAATCCATCAATCATAGAATGACTTACTTGAACAATCAGGCGTGATTACAAGACAATCAAGAAAAGCTGAAAGAGAGCACCTGATACCATGACCTTTACTACTACAAAAGAACAGCAAAAGCACTCATTTCTGAGCAATAGAATATACAGCACACGCCTTAGCATAGGCAAGGAAACATTTTTTGCCTTCTGTCCTTCTCTCCGTTGGTATCAGATTAGAAAAATAGCTGTCCTGCCATGTACAGCTTTGACTCAGATCATGTAGGATGTTTTTCTGTAACTTTGTACAAATATACAACTCTGTTCCTATGAACTGAGAAAAAATGGTAAAAAGATGAAACTCTGTTCTTTTCCTATTCCACTCCACCCTACCAAGGAAAAGTACCCTCAGGGTAAGGAGGTAAACTAAGACCAAAAACACTGCAGCTTTTGCTGTGGCAAAAAAAAGCCTGAACTCTCATGGAAGGCAGCTGTGAGAAGTTAAAGTGACATGTTTAATTCAGAAAGGTGTTCTGGACTTTCCCCACAAGAATAACTCAAGAAATACAGCTACATTCTTCCAAGACAGAAGCAAAACTGATGGAGTCAAGCATGCACTGTACTTTGAATATCCACCTAATCCAAAGTGAGGAGCACCTCCTACGCAAACTTTATTATGTGAGCAAGTTATTCCCCAGGTTACACACTCAGACATTTAACACCAAGAATGGCCCAACTAGAATCAAAAACAGCAAAAACAAAGACAAACACGTATCTTTCTCTGACCCGTAGTTCTCATTTTTCTTCCTCTTTTTCCCAATGATGACCAGCTGACAGAGAGAAGGAAATATACATCCACCCAGTAGTCTTCCATACAAGTAAATACAAAAAAATCAAGTGTTTATTGGAAGTCTGCATGAAGGCACAGATGAGCTTGATTACAGACACATCGTAACAATTACAAATATATGTAAACACCTTGAGATATACAAAAAAGCAATAATACAGCTAGTACAGGAATAAAATGTAACCTGCTTAAAAAAACCAAACTTCTTTATATCTGAGGTTCTTACAATAAGCTCTGATCCACACCAACACAGCGTAACGCTCTTAAAGTCACCACTTGGATTCATGCTCAACAAATCTGCACTTCGGCCATTGTTTGATCCAAATTCGAACAGGCTTCCTTCACTAGGATCAGAAAAACATAGGAACAACCCGCTAGACACCCAACCAACCTATAATGAGGCTTCACTGATTCTCTAAATATACAAGAGCAATCACCAAGGTACTGAAATTAAATATAAGCTTCAGAAAAGCTCAAGGATGCTTGTTCCACTTGCATTTGAGGAAATTGCTGTATTTCTGCATGAAAGGAACAGTCTACAGCTGTCAGGTGATTTTTTTCTTCCTCCACAGGAGGCTTAGATTTCATCTGAAACACCTGCCAAAACAAAAGTCAGCAATCACAAACTAAAGTGCCTTGGACAGCTTAGGTTTTACCACCAGAATAAAAGATCTCTGTTTATAGATACAGCATTAAGTTTTATCATGAGAAAGCCCACTTTTGCACACAGAAGACTACTTCCAATATTTCTGTGGAAAGGGGAATTGCTTTTCGTGGGTTTTTGTTGTTGTTTTTCAATTAGATAACAATGCCATAAACTTAAAGAACTGCAACACAGCATTTTTTCAAAGGAAACCACACCAAAAAAAAACCCCCCAAAAAACAGTTTTAGTACAGGCAATCCCCAGGCCTAGATGAAGAGCACTCTGAGCAAGGGACACAATTTTAACAAACTCAACCCTCAACCATCTGTCCTAACTCTTCACTTCTCCTCTGCAAAAGCTTTATAACCTCTGGAGCCCCATTCCAGTGAGGAAAGACTCCCATCCAGGTAATACATGCAGAACAAAACCTAACACAGCTACGACATTTCTGCTGACCTTGCGGCCACATCATCCCAACTGAAAGACGAGGTAGTACTTTTCTTTGGAGCCCAACCAGTGGAACATGCACAAGCACTCTCCTCCCTAAAGTAGCAATGTAATGCAGTGCCAAACTCCACAGTTTATCTCATCTTCAGGACACACCTAAAATCCAAAACCAGCTGCTTAGAAAAATAAATCATTATATGAGCACACACTCCCACTTTAACTGCATCATAAAGGCCACAGTCTGGCATATTCAGTGACTTCCTCCTGTCTACACAGTGACATTGACTCAACCTCTGCTTGTACTGGGACTAATGGTCGTTACCCAAAAGGAACATGAAGGTATCCTGAGTACTTATTATAGAGAGATGTGGAATTTAAAATAATTTAAAATTTTAAGAACCTTAATCCAAATCCAAAAAAAAAAAAGGCTGCGAGAGGAATTCAGCTCCTCAGGGAACTGAGGAAACCAGATTGTCTCCATGCATACAGTCCATTTGGTATTTAGGGGCTCTGTTTGCTCTCTCTTCAAGAGGAGAGATCTTTCCTCTCAAGGAGGTTGTTGTAACATATGCATGTATTAAAATTTTATAGCTTACACTCATAAACCTTCTGGTTTCTTATGAGATGGCTTGAACTGGAGAAATATGCTCTGCATAGTCCATGCTCTGTAGACTCCCAAGGATCAAAAAGAAATAGACTGCCACGACTGAAAAAAAGGAAACATCAAAAAGAGTTGAACAGCATTAGAACTCGTACTGCTTGTAAAACTAAGCATTAGGATCAGAAAAAACACTGTAAAACTCAATCAAGGTCTCTGGCTGCATCCTCTTAGGAAGCAATAATCAATACCGAGGATGAGAGACTGTGTTTCTTTGACTGACAAACTATTCAAGGCTCTTTTATTTGTCTCCGTGATCAGTTTCCATTTATTTAACAAAATATACAGAGGCCATATACTCTCCTGTCAGCGGTGCAACTTGCACAGATCCCAGGAAGCTTTCTTATTTTCATTGCTTCCAAGACTGCATTTTTCATTCAGCTGAAGTGCGCAGGGATTCCACTTAGGCAGCTGGATTCTTAAACGAAAACATTTTAACAGGAAAGGAATCCTGTTCTGCTCAGCTCCAGTACAGCAATTGCCAATAGAAGAGCACTAACTGTCTGGAAAAACTCTGATGTACTTTCTGCTCTTGGGAATACGGTCTCAGAAGAGTACATGTAATTAAAACAGTCTTATCTGGCTTTTAGCTAGAAAACTACCTCCCAACAGTCCCACGTCTTCTTCCAAAGAAATTCTGTGGAACAAATTGCGGATAAAATAAACTCTTAATGCTCTACAGAGTATCAGCTGCATTCCAGTGTCCAAGCCAGATCCCTTAAGAGAAAATGTAAAAAGAAAGCTGCTTGATTGTCAGAGAGGAAATCACTGCTGAAACAGCTGAAAGGTATATTTTATTTTTTCTTAATCTTTAGCTGTAAAGGGATACGCTCACAAAATGCTCCACACAGCTAAGAATTGCTTCCATGGCCTTACACAACTAGTGACAATGCAGTGTGCAACTGAGAGGCATTAGTGATGAAAAGGATGACAGAAACCCACCCAGGTGCTTCTGAGAGAAACAAAGCACTCAACCCCTCATAGTGAGCTGGACCTCACTGCCAAGTGAGTTTCTCCAGTCTAAATATCTGATAAAATCACAGCTGCAGAATCATAATTCATGACTATAATTCACAAGGAAAACTGAAAATCCATTTACATTTATTAGGAGATGGTTGTGCACAATTTCTCATCTTATTCAAAAAGTCTACAAATAGAGTTTAACACTTCTGATTGCAAGCAAATGTTTGTTCAACGTTCTTAGTTCGATAAGGCAAATTTAGCGCCTTTTTACACCTTCAAGGTTTAGTATACATTTGTTAGTTCTTTACTTTCTTCTGGTAACAGTCCCACTGGAATAGTAAGGAGAGTTCTCTAAGACACTTTATAACAGCAGCTGAACTTGGGTTACGCAAATTCAGTTTTGGAATATGCTTCAAATGTAAATTATTCTAGGCAATTTTCCATTTTGAGATCTTAAAACACCATCAAAGGCTCTTCTCTTTCCACCCACATTTGCACTACCACCACGAGACTGCCCTCCGCAGAGCCGTACATCCAAGGATCTCAAAGCACTTCAGAAAGGAGGGCACCATTTCAAATTCTGGGATACTTGAGCTGGAATCCTACTTAATAAAGAATATATTTTTTTCTTCATCTTATGTTTACAAAAGGACAAGCGTCAAACTAAGCCGATCCTGTCTTGACCTTAGTCCCACCTCGGACTACCAGTCACTTTCTCCCATGCAATCCTCCCATTGATTCAGGAGCTGTGTTTAACTACAATGCTCACAGCTGAGTCTCCTCTATGGAAAGCTGAGCATCTGCTATGGTCAATTATTTTCAGATGGAAGCAATGGTCAAATTTTAGGTCTGCCACAATCTTGAGAATCACTTGACTGGAGAGTCCCTACCATAATTAATGTAATTTGATAATGCACTTGATCCCATATTGGTTTAAGAAGTGTAATAGACTATATATGCATTTCTCTAAATTCTCTCAGAGCTGAAACTACATAGCTACAGTGAAGAAATTCTAATTTTGCCTTAAGCAGAACATTTCACAACATTATTTTAACTTATGACTTTGATTTAGAGCACTATTTTCATAAAGATTTTCAGTTTGCAATTCTGACTGAATAGGTGAGCGGCAAACATGACAATATATGTACAAGTGTTAGTATACTACCAGAATGCTGTACTTCCTTCTTAAAAATGTCCTTAATAAAGCATTAGGTATGTCACACAAACTTCTGTAAACAAAAGATAAATTACTCATGTTCTGCTCTGATTATAGCCAGATACATATTCTCATAAAATAAACATTCTCTTGTCATTTTCCATGGCCCATATATCCATATATATGAGGTAAACCATTTAAAATTATCAATAATATATAAACCTCAGTACTCAACAGGAACCTCAGGAAAAATGTAACCGAGTAAGATGTCAATATCAAGAAGTGACACTTTGTTCCACTGCAAAGTGAAACCAATTTATTTGTGCTAAATGAATGGAAAGAATGTATTCAGAATACATTTCTTTATACATTGTACCGGCTTAGGCTGCTAAATACGCATTCATTAGTGCCATGTTGTGCTACTTTCTTGTACTCTGTTTCTACCAAGCATTACAAAGTTTTGGCTGTTACGCCAATATATTCCTCTATGCTCATCTCATTTTCTAACAGACTTTTGAACATTTAAAATACCTGTTCAAACTTTGCTTCAGGGGAATCACAATGAATATATTTTAACAAGAAAGAAATCATCATCAGTTGTTCTCTACAATCACATCGCCTTCTGCAGCAAAAAAATCCAAGAGCACATACTTGAATCAGCTCTCAGTAACCTGTGGGCAGGACCACACTTCCCGACGGTCACTGTGACAGGGCACACGGTATGGCAGCTTACAGGTTAACAGAAATGTCAAGTGACAGCATCAAATCTTAAGGTCCACGAATCGTACATTCCACAGACTCCAACAAGCCAGTTCCCTCAGTGTAAAGTTCTGACTGTACCATTCGCTTGAGGTGCTTTTAAACAGGAGAAGTATGGATGTGTCCTCTGTGAATTAAGCTTATTTGCTACGTAATACCATAGAGTCTGTGTCTTGGGCACTGATTAGGGTGTCTGACTCACTTTTGCACTAGAAGCTGATATTTTAAATGACTGAAACATAGTGCTGATTTTCCATAAGCTTGGTAAACACTGTAATATTTCAGAATTTATCATGTAGCCCATCATGCCTTTTATTTTCTGCAAATTGTCATGAAAAAATATAAAAAGGTATCCCTTTAATTTTACAAACCTAAAAGCCAGGAAAATGAAGCTTTGGAGCCAAGCAAAACGACATAATGCCGTATTACCAAACAGAGTAGCAAATGTTCCAGCCAGAGAATGGACATACATGTAGTTCAAGTAAGCACTGATGGAAAACTTTGTTAAGTTAGTGTTGTAGACCCACAACACTGGCTGCATTTTATACAAACGTTTACAACACAATTAACAGTGAAGCCTATATAACCTCAGTGCAAATAAGTCAAATCCAAATATGCCAAGTAAGCCTTTGGCCTTTAGTAAACTGCTCCGTGTTATGAGTCCACTTCCGACATAGAGACTGCTGAGCACATGCACTAAGGCTGAGAGGAGGGATGCACTGAATGTTGAAAATTGGCTGCCTGCGATGCTGCGGGTTGGCCCGGAGGTTGCACAGGTGGTGGAGGTGGTGGCGGAGGTGGCTGCACTGGGGTCTGCGTGTTTGGAGAAGGAGGAGGAGTGGGACGTTTAAATTTGTCAGGGCTGTTACTTCTTCGTGGTGAAGGCCTCTGCAGAACAAATATTGAAATTATGTTTAACACACTCCTGAACAACGTTAGGTGCAAGTCCTCTAATCTTGGCAAAAGAAAAAAAAAATCACACAAAGAAGTCTGAACAATTATGCGGGAAGAAGAAATTTCCAAACATTGCAGGAGTCACAATACAACTTTTACATAAAATAAATGTTCCTCTGAAATGGAGTAGCAAAGGAAAGAGGAAGTACTCTTGACATCAAAGATAACATGCACCCCTTCCTGTCAGCTTGCAGGAAATGAACACAAGACATGTCCTGCAGATATGTTTATCCATGATGACCAGCAACCTAAAAAGAAATGAGATGCTGCAGGCACAGCACCTCCCAGCTGTGCCCGCCCAGCCAGTAGGTGCTGATGAACCTTTGACTCCATGCTGCTGGCACATGAGGTACAAGTATGTGGTACCTGAGCGTGGGTGGGGAAGTTTCGAGTATCAGAGTCTGTCCAGAATCTCTAGCTCTCCAAAAGACTCTTAGCCCACGCACTGGAGCAAAACCAAAGCATAATACAAGTTGCTCTTCAGAGAAAAAAAAATACTACAACCCTTTGAGCTGCAGGAGTGAAGCAGTTGTTAGAGAGACCCCCTCAACAGAAACCACAGATTTTCAACAACTGGTACATTTAAACAGCAAGATTTAAACCCCACTCTGTCTTTACAAACCGGGGGGCAGGAGGAGATAGATGATTTTTAATGTTAGCAGTGCATAAATATAAATTACATTGCATAACACGAACTTCTGCACTTTTGAAACAAAAATGCTCATTACTTACCAATCCAGTTAGCATTAATCAAGAACCTCATGGCATGACAAACCACCCACCCATAATTAATAATCAACTACAGGTGGTCAGCTCTGGGGAGAAGAATGATTACAGTTCTATATGAAATATACTACAGGTAAAGTCAAATTTATTCTGTAACGGAGATCAAAAATGAAGAGTCAAGAATGAAACTGCAGTTTAGTCAAATCAAATATATTGTATCTATTTTTCTGCACAACTATGTACAATAGATTAAAGTTCTATGTGAAACCCAAGAGATTCTTGAAAACTGACTGATGCCTCTGAAACACTTAATATAATTTATTGCATTTGCATACATCTCATAATATAAGGGGACCTGGTATCAGTATTGAGACAAAGCCAAGAGCTGCTTGTTGACACTTTTCTCTGAACAATTAGTATCTTGTCCTCAAGATGATCTTTTTCATAGTGACTCACTTCATTTACAGTTTCAGAAAGACTAGTATTTCACAGAGACCAAACAGAGCAAGTTCCTTGAAAGATTAGTTTATAAAATTAGTTTCCATGTTTTCCAGAAGCATAAAGATCTTCCTGTGACTAATTCATGTGACACACAGCCATGGGCTGAGCCCTGACCAGCATTCTACTTTCCCGCTGAGCTCCAGCTTCCTTTCTGTTCTGTCTACCACTGATGTGTTCCCACCCACCTTAGCTCAGTGAAATTGTAACAATTATCTTTGCACACCCATCTAAACCAGAGGCAGCCATATTTTAGCATTGTACTAAAAATTCTATTAAAATGCGTTTTTACATCTGAGAATGGTAAGTATAAGCAAAAACCTTGACGAATATTTACATACTACCATACCTGCTGAGAAAAATCAAAATGGTCTTGATACAACAACCATAAGGTATTTTGCCAAATGGTTAGTATTTAGGCTTTGTTTGCTCATTAAACTCCACAAATATTTAGAAGAAACACGGTAAAGCGGAAATGCATCAAACATCGCAAGTAAAAATGAAATAAATTCAGTTGAAAGATATGAGAAATTGCCCTAACAATTTCTTCTTTGCCAATGAGAATAGAAAATAAGAGTTAACTGCCTGTTACAGTGACACGATGGTAGCATTGTGTGTCATCCTGAAGAAAACCTGAGCTTGAAGCAACCTCAGATGACTCATCCATCAGATGGTGGAGACTAGGAGAAAAATGAAAGCAATGTTTTTACTTCCTGGGATAGGCTTAATAGCTTAGAACATCACTTTTCACACTCTGCCTGCTGATCCATAAGATGATACCTATTACTGTCCTTAAGATGATAATACATCCTACTCTTTTGCAGAAAACAAGGTTCTCCAAAAACAATCAGTTTCTGAGGGGTGAAGAGGAAAATCAAGGTTGAAGAAAGCAGCAAGAGATGTCTTGGAGTAAGGAGACAAAAACAAACATTTACAAAAATGTTTTGTGAAAAGCTTAAGGACAACCAATCATAACTTCCAAAAACCAAACTATATTGGTAACAAGTATTTATTATCTTAAATACTTACTGTAATACCATGGGATGGTCCCATATGTTGCACATGAAGGCCTGGGGAATTGTAGTAAGACATTCCAGCTCTAGTCAGTGAAGTTGGTGGTGTGAAACCAACTGTGTGACTTGCATATGACAGACCTAAAATTGTTAAAACAAAGTAACATCAACATTCTCGTTTGATATTAAAAACTAAAGTGTGAGGGTTTTTTTCAGATTTTTTAGTTCTGAATCAATGATAGCCTAAACACTGGTAAGTGCTGCAGATTAGACATCTAGAAAATATTAATTGTACTGAGAAGTGGGATGCAAATTTATTTTCTTTTCCTGTAGCATACTATCATATGTTTCAAACATACATTACACAAGGTTAAACACAACTTCTCACTTAAAATAAATGGTGTAAGGCTCCCATAGTAGCTTAGTTCTAGTCTGTAAGTATTTCCATTCAGCATTCGATTTCTCCACGGAGAAAATAGATACCTGAACTACATATAGTCTGGAGAAACAGAGAGGTTGTGCCTGGAGAAGCCATCTAGCACTGGGCCACAATGAGGTTCCACAAAAAAACTGGATGTAGGTGGCTCCTCCAAGGTATATCAGATCTGCACCGAGGTTTCTTCCTCTTTTGCCTCAGCATTTTAAAGAGCTTTGGGGCTGGGAAATTAAAACATGCTGGGAAATGTTACTAGCTGGACTAGGCTAGCAACTAACATTTAAAATTACAACTTGTTTTATCTACATTAAGGAAAGCCTAATATTCAAAACTGCAAATATCTAATTCTTTCATCTAAACATTTCCTTTCTGTAAGAACTCAATCATAAAAATGCAGAGTTCCTCTACAGCCCTATTTAACCAAGGAAAACAGAAACAGCAACTGCCAAATGCTTCAAGTTCACACCTTAAAGTGTTCTGAACAGTTTGAGTTTCTCAAAAGAGCATATTTTTCAAAACCTTCTGCTCCTTTCTGCTTTTTGACAAAAATATCATAAGGAAGGAGACAGGACTTTTCTCAGCTGTTTACAATTAGACTCAAACAACTGCTTTGGAGAATAATGACTGAAAAACATTTCTGAAGGCCTATTAAACTTTTGTAACACCACACTGGATTTAACAGCGTTCACAATTCACCACTAAACCAATAGAACAATGTCCCTACACCAACACCCAGCGTCATTCCTGACTGCATGCACCTGTGTTTCTGCCTACAAGAGATGAGACAAGATCTCGGGGAGAAAACGGAACAAGCCTCAGATCACTAATGAAGTCATATAAACAGACTCTCCTTGCTTCTTTCAGTTCTGTTTGATTCTGTTACATCTTCAGTGTATGTCTGGTGCAAATTACAAGTTACTCCAATGGAATCCCTGCCACTACAGAGTAACAACAAAATTAATCTGCCTTTTGACTACACAAT
The DNA here is from genome assembly GCA_013397755.1 of Cnemophilus loriae. Taxonomy (NCBI): domain Eukaryota; kingdom Metazoa; phylum Chordata; class Aves; order Passeriformes; family Corvidae; genus Cnemophilus; species Cnemophilus loriae. The sequence goes on from VZTF01003395.1 coordinate 398,275, forward strand.
CTAATTAGCCGTAGAGCACATGTGTTATATTCAAGTGCTTTGTAAGCACAAGGACAGAAACAAGTCAATGTTCAGGGAGGTGACAAGGCAGCCAGTCAGAGGTAAGAGCCCAGAAATAATGGGCAAAACAGAGCCACCTTTGTAACATGGCAATTTTGAACTGCTTTGGAATAATCCGGCTCCACAAGCCTGACAAATTCAAGTCTACACGGCAGCCAAAGAAGCAAAAACAGAGCAGTGCACATACATTCAGGATAGTTCGTCTGTGCAGCCCCAAACATCTATCTAGCCTAGCGGCAAAGCACAGAACGGTTTATCTACACTGAAGACTAATTGGTAATTAGAACATCTAATCCCCAGCTGCCTAAGAGTAGCAGTAATTACACTATCTTGAAAGTCCCATGCGCTGTGCTAGAAATCTCAGCAGTATCTCAGCTTCAAAGAGTCTTCAAAAGCAGTATCCCAAGCCATGCAGGCACAAAAGACTCTGGGATTCAGAAGCCAGAATCTGATCCATTAAACCTGACCAGCTATCCATATGAAATTATAGCATTTCTAACTGGTTACAAATTCTGTTTCCACATATTCAAGGCACACCGTTTCCCAAATGAAACATGCCAAGTCATACAAATACTTGATGCAACATACAGTTGTTTTATTATTCTGTCCTGATACTTTTGACATCATCTTACTGGTGCTATTTTAGATACAAAATACTCGCAAAAATTATTTGTTTTCATCCATTACTGCATTCATTTATTCCAGACAGCTCTACAAAATTCCCTATCGATCTCATTAGTTCTCTAACAAACTGCTGCTTCTATTTTTCTGAAGTCTGAAACTTCCCAACTGCTGATATTAATTTATCAGATGAAAAGGAGATTAATGCAGTTGCCTGTGCAGATGAGCTAGCCTGAAACATTTACCATACCAAAATTTCCAAACTCATAAACTCTGTTGGAAACAACCATTTCACCTGTGCTTCATTGTGTTTCAGCATCCCCTGTCTGTGGGATAAAATTCACACTCTTGTATCAACTACTGATGGGAAGTAAAGTCCATAGGGCACAAGGAATGCGCTTCAGTTTCAGTGCAGGAATAAACTGACAGAGTTCTCCTGCACTGACACATCAGCACCTAAATAGGGTTCATTGCTAAGTAATGTAAGATGCAAGCCTGTAAGTTAGCAGGTAATTTATCCCACACAGAGCTGTAGTTATAACCCGTGTGACTGCAGATCCAACCTGCAGTTGGATACTGCACTGTTATAAAGGCTGCACACACAGAACCGTGAACGCCCAGTCGTTACTCCAGAGCAGCTGGTGGCACAGCTACACTTCTGTATATGCAGTTACAGGAAAGGGGTAAGAAAACATGTATCATTTACTTGGTAACAAACCTTGCAAAACATTGAAAGTCAAGTCATTTGGCTCATTTTAGAAGTGCAAAAACCTCCTGAAATCTCTAACACCATAACATGGCTTATGGCCATAGCTGGTATTCACACATGCAACACCTGGATGAAAACTATTTACAGTCCTTTGAGAAACCACAGTCAACCTCGAAAATTAAAGGATCTAAAGACATTTTATACGTTCTAGCAGACCTGTGTAATAAAATGTCTCATTCCCACCTTGTGTCAATACAAAGCACATCTCATCTGCCCAGCAGGTTCTAGAGGTGAACGTGGGAAAGCCGGGCACGCACGATTCACTTCCTTATGTACAAGGTGTTTGTGAGCACCATGTAACACCCACTGCCAACACCTTGTTATGAATGTCTAAGTGCAATTTTAAGGGATTTTAAATTTCAGTCAGTAAAAATGCTACTAACACATATGCATTTCATTTGACTTAAAATATACTCAGTAATTAGAAACTCAGAAAAGGTTTGTTTGCCTCTGTCATACAAAGCATGTGAGACAGGAATTCTTAATTTTATAGTTATTGTTTAGTAATAGAAAATAGCAGAAGTACAAAAGCCATTTCTCGACTGAAGAGAAATGAAGATTGACTTTTTCCCAATATGTTCAAGATTAAACTTCTCTAAGAAGTTTTGATTCAGAGCACAGTAGCAGTTTCATTACTAGCTCTTCATCAGACTCTAGAAATCCATTTGAATTATGTGTCCTGCTGCGTAACTTGTATGGGAAGGGAGGGGAAAAAAAAGACAGAAAGAGAGAAAAAAGAGCAAAAAAGAAATAAAGTTCAAGTGATAGCTACTTAACTGATCTTCAATATCTGTCCACAGATCTGAAATACAGAATATCTAGTCACCATCCAAGAACATGCTGCACTAGAAGCCACCTAAGGCAAAACTATTCTTGCATTTATGATGCAGGATTTTTTCTCCAAACTAGCTTTGAAAGGCTACTGACCTAAATATATTAATAGGGCACGTTACTATGTGATGCATACAATAATTTTAGAAACTGGGTTAAATATTTACCAGGTGATATAGGTCTGCTAGAACTTGGTGAGGGTGTATAAGGGATAGGACTGGACACAGTGCGAGGTCTTAATCCTTGTGCAGACATCTCATTAAAATATCTACCAAAAAAAGGCAAAGAATAATTAGATCAAACCTTTTAAAATGTGCCATGTTTTAAATGTTTCACTGTGATTTTTTCAATTCCCATAAGAATTACATTAGGAAGTCATGACAGGAATTCTCGTCATTGCTGACACTGGTTTAACTTCCCATGGAAACAGCTGGACTCATCTTAGGCATTCGCAGTTAAAACCGTACAATTTGCACATGATTAAATAGTATATACTAAGGTCAGAGATATAAACCATCTCATCCAATCTGACCCATTCTACATTCTTCCACGTCACACATCATTTCTACATTGAATTCAAAAGCTTGGCTGGCTGGAGTGTATCTTCCAGAAAGGTATTCAGCACTAATCTGAAATCATGAAAAAGGGGGAAGAAATCATTAAAGTACTAATAATTTGTTCCAACAGCTGATCGGCCATAGCATTAAAAACATGTCCTATTTCCTACTTGAATCCCTCTGGTCTCAACATTTAGGCATTTGCTCATCCTATCTTCTGCCACTGGAAGAGAGACACTTTCAACCCAGGGCTGTCTCACTAAAGGTACTTCCAGGCTGGGCTGCAAGACACCTCCCACACGACACTATGACAAGCTGAACAGATCAGAACCCGAGGCAAGGCATTTTTCCCCACCTGCAATAATTTTAGTGATATTTATTTGTCCTTCATTCACTGACTACAGTGAAGCTTCTTCACAGATATTGAGTGCTAAATAAAAGGATAAAAATAATACCAATTGATCCTACTTGCCGCTTACTGTTTTTATCTCAAAAGAGATTTTATGCAGTTTTTTTCCACAGCACTAGGCTGGCAGTCTCAAGTTGAGTTATTCAGGCACTCTCCACTTAGATTTTTCAGTCACTCTCCAGATTAGATGCCCCCTTGCTCACCTTCTCCATGTGGTTGCAAAGCAGTGCACATAGGTTTACATTATTATAGTCAGCAGTGTTTCTTAACTGGACACAGCAAAGCAGCAGGCAAAATTAGCTACCTAACAGCCCTTTGACTCTTACTTGTCTCCTCTTCTACAAGTGTGTTCTCAGGAATTCTTAGCAGCTGCATTTATTTCCCCATCATAATTAAAAAAACAGTAACATGGAACAGCATTAAAATTACTCTTCTTTGATGGAACTCACAATGACTACTTTGACGTCTGTTTATAAACAACTGGAAACATGTTTTGACACTGCATTTTGCTATTTTTTAACCAGGATATTCAGCATTAACAAGCCACATGCCCTAGCACATGCAGTACACTGTAGCAATACCAAAGCTGGTTTGAATTTGGGTAGACCAGGTAATAAAAGTATCTGCAATAGAGAACAACAGAAAACTAACAAACTCACCAGGTTTAATTAAATATGTAAGTTTTTTAAAGAGCTACCAGTGGCAAGGTTAGTGAAACTGAACTAAGCTACCTCTGCAACACACAGTAAGTTCCAACGCAGACCAGTGTGTGTGTACTCCAGGGCAGCATCTCTGAGATTTAATCCCCTCGTATTCTACACAAATAGAGTTTCCTCTAAGTCATCCCACTACCCGGATCAGGTGATCTGGAACAGCAGCAGCCCATTAGCATGCGTCCTGGTTTCAGGCATTACCCTGCTACTCCAAAGAATAGGATGGAGGATTAAGACAAAGCTGCTCTGGAGAAAGAGGCTTTGGGAGAGCTGTGTATTTTGCATTCAGGAAAGCATCTTCATCTACCCTCAGCTACAAACAATCATTATCATCAGCTAACAGAACGCAACTGAAAGAAATGGATAGCTGATCCATCACCATCATCGTTTTTAGGAAGATGTAAGGTGACAAAACCTGACATTTTAAAATCATTATTTCACATAGTTCCACATGTATTTTATCTTCTCAGGCTAACCACTAATGCCTGCTTTGTCCTTCACTTTGCTTTCTATTACTTACAAATACCTCATTTGGAGTTATTCTGTAAGGCCTTTGTAGTACCAAAAAAATCAAACATGACAATTTCTTAAAAGTACAGAATAGTTAACCAAGTTTTCCTGCATTTTCCTGGTTACCACTACTTACAAGTGGGTGATAAAAAATTATTAGGATACTCCACAATTTTGGATTAATACTGGTAATTCACATAGATTTAAACTGTACTTCCATTACATTGTAAATAGTGGAAGAAAATATAAGCCTAATAAAAAATTCCAACCTCAGAATCCCGTATTTCTAACAATTTAATTTATATAGCTTTCGCTACATCTTCATACTAGATGCTAATGCAATATAGGTCAAGTTGCCTTGGTGTTTCATTAAAATAAACACACTACTTTGAGCTTTAAGGGTTCTCCTTGACACAAAATATCTGGTACTTTGTTTCTGGTAAATTACATCTTATAACAAATATATTGATGACCCAAGAGGAAACAGAAATCTCTCAGTATCAGAACACACAGCGCAAGGTAACTTTTTTATTTATTCTAAAGGACCCCCATAAATCCAAAATAATATAAAACAATACAACAAAATAATGAGCATTTGATAAGTAATAAGAATGTTTTATTCAAAATGTCCTCTTTCAAGATATAACACTGTCATTTTTCTATGACATGAGAAAACACTAAAAGGTATGATATAAACCATGACAAACTCAACACTATCTGTAAGGTCAGGGCAAGCAAAGCAGATTGCAATAGAGAGAAAAAAAAAATCAAGGATGTTATGGTTTGGACATCAAGAACAACACAACAGCTCTGGAAATGCTTCCTCTCTCAAAGGTTTTACACAATATCCCTTTGTATTTGGCTGAACATATTTTACTTTCTGCAAAGGACAAACCAGCCCCAAGTAAAGATGATGTCACTACCTCACAGAATTTCTTGAAGTTACCAAGTTAGGGGCCAAACCAAGGTACTGTGATCAAATTATCCTGATTCTCAACTCCACAGCTGTATTTATTTCAATATATATTATCAAACCCCTAAACAATCTTCAGATATAAACATTTTCTTCCTCACTGTTAAAACTAATGCAATTTCTTTGATACCATTCCTTCACTATGCTGAAATTTGATATGTATATTAAACCCACATACAAGTTACTTCTAAAATTATTCTATAATATTCAAAAAGTAGTATAAATACTGATAAATAAATCCAACACATCTGGATGGCCAAAAAATTACAAACCTTTCATCGTCCATTTCTAAGCTGGATTCACTTTCTGACAGTTGTCTGCAGAGAGCTTCCCTACGTTCCATTTCCCTCTGTAATTTTCTTTGAAGTCTCAAGTTTTCTTCTCTCATATGTCGCTCCTCTTCTAAATATTGTGCCATCTTCTCTGAATCTGAAATTCATCATTTTGTTAAAAATAGACTAAAATTCAATTTCTCGGGCAGCCAAGTACGTTGTGCCTAATTTTACTGCAACACTTCAAGATGAAGGTGTAGAAAATGCTCAGGATAGATCACTGAAAATTTTCACCTTTAAGTGATTAGTTCAAAGCCTAATTCAGTACAGTAGCTACTAAAAGAAACTGTTGCTTGACATCAAGTTCAAAAACAAAATGTAAGAAAAACAAACAAAAAACCACCACCACGAACCAAAAGTACTTATTTAAATAAATTTGAAAAGAAAAATTTCATTAAGAAAACATTACTAAAACCATTAAGAAAAAATACTGTTTCCTGCTCCATTAAAATAATGCTATTCCACATTTACAAAGATTTTACTGCAACACACAGAAAAAATTATTTTAAAGGTACATTTTCATTTTGAAGGATGACGCACAAGTTCTGAAACTCCAAACTCAAACTTGTATTAAAACTGCTACTTTACATATATTCTACAGAACTCTTTCAATTACACATCTTATCATAGAAACTGCCCAGCAGAACATGTACCAATATTACAACACTAATATTAAAATTGTATTCAATTTTAATGCTAAAAGCCAACAAGAGGTTTACTCTTTACATCAAAGGGCAATTTGAGTTGTCAAGTCTAAACAAGTTCAGCAAACATCACTTAAACGGTCTGGTATCACAGATTAGTTAAAGTGATGAAGTCAAATTATGAAAAGTAATGAAGCTTTGCGACAGATTACTAAATAAAATGGAATATATGATGAAGACTTACGAGACACATGGTGTATTTTGTGAGATTTTGTAATGTTTGAGCAAGCTTACAGTTAAAGCCCTGACATTAAGAAAACCCAAAACAATTCATCATGCTTTGTCATCACTCCTTTATGCACCAGCCTTCAAGGAAAAGAATATTCCTGTTTTAGAAACCTGTTCCCAAACTATTAACAACATGTGATTTATCTCTCTTCTGTGGAAATATAACTTTTAAATGTAACAGTGTCACTTCTCCTACACTATTATCATACCAAAACAGTTCCTAGAAGTGTTTCAGAAATAAAAAATGTAATACAAGTATCAAAATTTCACAAGCAGATTTCATTAAGTACTTATGAAGAATACTAGAGGTTCTCTAATGACCATGTATTGCAAACACCAATCTGAAAACTGTATTGCAGTTTCATCTTCTGCTTGCAGGCTGGCACATCCACCATTCCTACCAGCCCTGCTATTTGTAGTGCAGTTCTGTTTAACCTGCTCACAAAGGGAGAGAGTCCTTTTAAACCTAGCTCTTATTTTCAATGTGAATTTGACATTAATGCTTTCAATTTTTTACTCTAAATCACAGTTGTTCAAAAAGAAACCACTTAAAAAACAGAGGATACTTGAAACAAAATTAATTAGGCTGGATTTGCACAAGAGTACTTTAAATCTAAGGCCTTGCTCTTGTTCTGAACTTTAGTAAGTGGAGGCTGCAGTGCAGAATTTGCAAGTACAAAGATTAGCTGTCCTTATCTTCTTTTCACAGCCACAAATTATTGTGTGCACAAAGGCCACAAATGTGTGCGCAAGGTCTCTGCAAAAGAGCACTCTTGATCCATCATATCTGTCTTGAAGGAAGGCTGCTGCCTGTAGGCAAGCTCCTTCTCTAAATGGAGGTTGAAATATCCTAGTTAGCCTGACTGGCCAGAGGGGGATGATATTGCCTGTTCTGCATTTGCCCAAATTCTTCTGGCCATGTGGTGAGGTATCTGCTCACTTATCAACTGCAGTGTAACACTACTGACTCAGAACCAGGCAGAACTGCTGACTCTCAGACAGGAATTTTAGATTCAGCAGGAAGGAATGAAGGACATTTGCAAAGTCCAAGGGAAGGTGCCAGCAGCCTCCTGGCAGCTGAGCCCATGTGCTCAGTGCACAGCCTCTTCCTGGGAAGGCAGGGCAAAATACAGGTCCCACTGCTGGGCAAGCGGCCCCAGCCCTGCACAACAGGAACATGATGACTTCTACACAGCTCTTTATGCTTCAAAGCCATCTTACATAGGAAAGGACACAGTAAATTACTGCTGCTATACTGTGCAACAGCTGCCTCGGGTTGCCACAATCATTAACAAGTGAAATTCTTATATACAGCTGACCTTTATTTTGCTAGCTGTTAATTCTTTTGAGTAATTCATAATTTGCAACATGACTCCTAGGTAGGAGTAGTAGGCCATAAATATATTTTGAAAAATTTTTATGTTGAAATACTGCTCAGTTTGTGAAAAAAAAAAGATAGATACATCTTTTTCTGGCACAAAATAGTCAATGACTATTTTTTGATTCTTTCAGACATCCTTTTAGTAAAGCTAAAGAACCCCCTAAACTACAGTATAAATACATCAACAAGCAGTAACAATGCAATTATTAAAACGTAATCCAAACCTGCCCCATCTTTTTCCACTTCTACCTTAAATTCAAACTCAAGAAAGTATATATAAAAATCTTACACAGCACAAACTTCAGAAGATTTGAAACAAGTTGTTTACTCACGCTGTAACTGTGCAGCTCTCAGTTGTTTCTTTAACCTCTCCACTTCATTCTTTAAAAATCTGATATGTCTCATCATATTTTCTGGAGAGTCTATCTCCATTGATATGTCTCTGGGTGATGGTGGAGCAGATACCGGCTGGTCTAATTTCTCCTGCAAAATTCTATATGAAAAATAGTGCAAACTTTATCTTCCGTTCCTATGAAAACCTCTTATATCCCCCAGAAAGGTATTGCAAGGATTCTGACAGGTATGTAGGGCTTATTCTGACTACTGTTTTGGGGGAGATAAATTGGGGAAGAGTTATAATGTTTAGTTTTTAACTCAAAATCGTAAAGGTAAAATTTGTTGTCCTAGTACAGATGAATTTTATAACATATTCAGACACTGACATTCCAAAATATTACCACATACAGTTCAGGAAAAACAAACTCTAGACTATAAATAGTTCTCTCAGTTTTATACTCAAACGCTACTTATTACACAAAATTTTTCCTAGGCAAATTAATTTAACCTCTTATGAGTTTTTACGTTTATGTTCTTAGAGAAAGCACACATAGTTAAGATTAACGATGAGTAAAGTATGCCTGTCTTGAAACACAGGCTTTTCTGTATTTCACCACTACCAAAAGAATTTCCCAGACATTTTCTGAAGGATAGTAAAAAAGACTCCTTTTTTTTTTTTTCCAAATTTCCAAACAGAAAGGTATTAAGGTGTTCCATATAATTAAGGTTTCAAATACTTCAAATAACTGATGATAAATTCAGAATTAATGAGCTTCTGTTAGGAAATAAGCACATGGTAGATATTATAGCTTCTAAATGATGATTTTTGGAGGTACCATAGGAGTATTCTCCACCCTGAAAGCATGAAACTTCAGAAGGAACATGTTGATAGGCCAGATCCAACACTGCCCAAAAGAGCAGGGACAGCACTATGCAAGCACAACCTTTTGCATGGTGCAGTATTTATGTGTACCATACAAAGTGTACTGAAGCAGGGTCTGACTCCACCACAGCTCCTTGCAGGGAGGGGCACAGTCTGAGATAAATCAAACCAGAAATGGTTTGCCTTAAAGAAGGCTTTAAATCTAAGATACACAAAAATCCTACCAAAGGCTCATCCTGCTATGGATTTACCACTGCTGAATATCACATGTAGCTCTTCAGAGCACCTTCCACACAGCAGGGCTCTGTAAAATAAAACTACAAAACCTGCAGTTCATTCAGGCTCAGGTGTTTTCTGAGGCCCCAGTCAAGATTCAGAGGGTCACACTGACATAACAATAAATACATAAAAAAATAAGGTATTATTAATCATTATTCTCTCTTACTTCCTCTCCAAACTGAGTTCTTGTATTATAACATTTAAGAGATGGTTGCTTTCATACATTTTTTAAATTTTAGCTGTTCCAATAATATAAAGAGTCTTAACTTCTACTAAAGAAGCATTGGGAAATCTCAACGACATGAGTGCACACCACTGAGAAAAAGTTGACGTTTTCTTTAAGCAGACAGAGAAAAAACAAGAGCTTCTCATATAACAAATACAGTAACATACCATGAATCTAAAGCTGACCACAAACAAGAAGCTTTACAAAGAGGCTGTCAGCAGTTGAAACAATTCAGTAAATTCCTTGAAGCTTTCCCAGGTAATTTCTTAAACTGGTTAGTTTTATCTACTTTAAGCAATCAATGATGTGGCATCATGCAAACAAGGAACTTTACAATTGCTTCATCTTCCAGGTTTTCACGGATTAGACAACTCTTGTGGGACAGAGATGAACATATTTAATCCAGAACATGATGTATTAAAAATCTCTCCCATAGTAACGAGCACACTGCAACAAGACAAACCGTTTTTCTGCTTCAAGCTTATCCATCCTCTTCCAGAGACGATTCACTAGTGCTTCTTGTTCCTGTTCCAAAGTATTTTCAAGGTCAATCTTCTCACGTCTTAGCTGGAGAGGAAAAACAATTAGCAAAAATGATGGGCACGTATTTTTTGCAAGGAACTGTCATTAGGAAAGCTTCAACAACATTACTTTACATAATGCTTTACAGGAGCAAGGAGAGGGGGAAGAAGAGACACAATTCAGGCACAATGCACTGGAAAAATCAAGAGATTCAGTAGCTGCACAGTTGTCATCTCCTTAACACAAGTTTTTCTCTCAGAACTTGTCTCTGGCCAATAAGTAAGAGCATGAACCCTGGACATGCAGGCACTGACGACATGACAAGCCTATTTAAAGACATTTCCTATTCCATGAATCTATGAAATGCAAACTGAATTTACTTTTCACTACAGCAATGTTTATTCTTTTGAAAAATTTTAGACTTTTTTAGCGGAAGAATCACAGTTAAGTAATCCAGAAATGGAAGAAAAGCCACGTTTGCCTTGGGTGCCTTGTGTTAGATAAAGGACATAACAAAAATAGTAAAGAAAAAGTTATGTGAACTGCCTTATGTGTTACTTTATCAATCCTTACTAGCAAAACAAATGTAATTCTATCTTAGCAAAGGCTTTATAAAAGTAAAAGCTTAACTTGACAATAATCATGTTCACTTACTGTGTGAACAAGCATTCTTGATTCCAAGTTAATAAAAGATATAATGTAGAACCTCTACTCTAAAGTTAATAAAAGATATAATGTAGACTCATACATGAAGAAACCTATTATTAGTGTTTAAGTAGAAATACAATGCAAGTATTATTAATACAGGAGAATATTAAGAGGCACAGCTGATCTTACTCAGTAACAATGTAGCTGAACTCAAAATGTTGGCAATAATGAACTATTTGGGAACAGATCAACACCTTTACAGGTGGAAAATAGCATGGAAGCATTTTTCCAAGCCAAACCTTAGTTAACATCACTTTTCTGCTGGGCAAATAATCACACATTAGAAAACGGAAAGACTGGAAACAGAATTAAGTGATTTCCACTTATTACATCACTGGCTGAAGGGTTATTGCAGCATCTAAATCCGTAAACTATTAGTGCTAACTACTAAATTAATACTGAGAAATCCAAACAAAAAATAAACCTACACGCTTCACGTACTAGCGCAAATTTAATGAACGTACAGCTTTCTCCTTTAAAGGCTAGAGGAATTAGTTACTGTGAGCAGGAGCAGACATATGTTGATGAGCAATAGGGAACATACTTAGAAACAGAAACACTGTCTAGCAAATCTTTCCATGTTTGAGTTTCCAGATGTACATTAACAGCTCAGGGAACCTGCATTTCAATAAAAGAGAAGTCAGAAGCAACATGCTTCAGCTTTCCCATGAAGATGAGAATCTGGATCCTGACTAACACTTCATTCCCCACACAGCTGGAGGTGGAGTGGTAGGAAAGCAAAGGGCTCAGCCCCAGGAGCACAGGGCACTCTGCCTCAGGGCTCCTCAGCCGGTCTGGCCAATGCTTGGGGCTGGGAACCTCCAGAGGGAAGACACTACTGAAAACGCCCTGGGAATCCGCACACTGTGCTTCTGCATTAGCAAAGCCCAGATCTCCACTACATTGCACAGCTATCTAGATAATTACATGATGAAATAAGTGTGAATGCAGGTCATGACCTCTGCAGCAATGGTTTTTGCATCACTTCAATGCAGCATGGCTTAGACTCACCTACTCTTAGTCTTTTTACAACTATGTTTTAATCTAGCAACAGACAAACCCGTAAGAACATACAGGTGAAAATAAATACGTATCTTTTAACGGTAGGAAGAAGAGCACGCTGGAATTTAAAGACAGAGTAAATTATTTATAAGCCTGGATTTGAAAAATCTAAGATTACATTTAGTATTGTAGCAACCACCACCAAGGCAGTGGAGTCCATTAATTATAAATCTGCATGCACACACAATGGCAAAGTCAAACCATCAGCAACAATACACAAATAAGCCTTGTGTTGTGCCCTTGAAGCTGCTCTGACAAAACACCAAAGAAACCAGGTGAATCAGATCTAGAATTCCACACTTCCAGCAAGATGAAAACATTCTGGAAACAAGGATCTTCCTTTCCTGGTCATGAGTGTTGTGCCAGTTTCTCTCACTGTCAGGATTTTAAAGATTGGAGGAAGAACACCTTGTATGGCACCTACAGCAGAAGCAACTTTGGCACCCTGTTCAGAGCTGTGAATTCAGATAATTGGTGTATTTGGCTTGGTACTAGGTAGTTTCAGGTGTACTTTGAAATGTACTCCAGTTAATGAATTTTTTAGAAATGTGGTAATATTCTGAACTAAAATAAGCAGGATGGGATTATGCTCAGGACCAAGCCAGCAGCTCTGCCAATACTAATGTCACTCTACATGGGTTCATAGTTACATTCCAATCAAACACCACTTAACTTTGACCATTAAAACAGGGAAACAAGGAAGCATTGCTTGCTTTTCAGACTTTAACCTTTCCTTCAGAGGAAAATTCCTTTTAACCTTCCTCACCACCCACTTGTGTTTCTTCTTACTCTCTCTCTCACGCATGCACTTACATTACTTCAAAATGCAGCTAAAATATCCATTGTATGTATATTCCTGTATTATTGCTTTGTCAACTATCTTGCCAACTTATTAACAAGTACAACTGTTCCCTCCTGAAATGGAGGTCTTCTAAATCAATCAAAGTTGAATATACTCATCTCTGCCTATGCCCAGTATCCCAAATTTTACTTCTCTGCTTCTCATCCCCACCTTGCCCTTTGTAGCTTTAATTTTCTGCTGCTCTCCAAGAAAATTTTTCCCAAAGATTTTACCACCTCATGTTCTTCTCCTTTCAAAGCAGACATTGGAGATGATTATTTGCAGTTTTGTTGTTATTTCTCATATCCTAACTGCATCAATTCTAGTGTCTCACTATACTGTATGAAATAGAAAAGCAATTAAAAATAGTAACAGCAAGACTACACACACTTGGCCTCTGTAGGGCAGTACTGACAGCTATTTATTTCCTATCAAACTACTGAACTGAAACACAGAACATTATTGCTCATTTTAACTGAGCCATTATGTTAATGAAATAGTCACATGCTGCAAATTTCTTCACCATTTGCCTTCAGAGAAGAATGCTCTGCTGACTTCAAGCTGACTTAAGAAATTATTTCAGGTCACATTTGAACCCTAAGATCCAATGTAATTTTTTATAAAGGAGTAATAATCTATGCAACCACCACTGCCATGAATCAGCTACCTACTGATCACCTGTGGCATAAGCACTTCAGAAGAAAAAAAGCAAAGGAGAAAGAAAGAACACAAAGGCATAGATAATTCATGTTCTCTATTTCAAAAACAACAATTTAGTGAACATATGCTGTAATTATCCGCTCACTGATTAGTGACAGATCTCAATGCAGCCCTGCCCAAAGCATTGCTGGAGTTCTCCTTCCAAGCCCTGTTTAACAGGTATTCTGAAGGTTGTGTTGCAGATCACGGTAATCCCTCTTCCTTGATTCTCTCTGTGTGCAATAAAGGCAACAGAGCTCTCCTCACAACTTTGGGTTGCTTCTTGCTAGGTATAGCACATGCCCCAAGGCTGCTGCTTCAGCTGGCTAATTAGCACAATCAACACTTTTAATCTGTGTGAGGGATGAAAGCATGCTGAAGCCCAAAGTAACCTGAGATTTACTCTACCTTACTGTGAGAGAAAACAAAGGCATACAGTGAATTACACACAAATACGCATGGTGTTTCTAAACAAGACTAACTTCCAAATGTCAACATCTTCACAAACAAAGTTTTCAAAGCCAGATACTAAAAGCCTTTGTGCATCTACACTTTTTTGAACAATATATCATTGACATTTATATGTAGCAACAAGTTTCAAATTTTATGATTTCACAAGTCTGTCTGTCCAGAACAATGACCATGAAGATTTCAGCTGTGGCTCATGCTAACATTTCAAAGACCATAACAGCTTAGTATGTCAAGCTTACTTTGCATTTTGATTAAGTGGCAGCCACCACCACCTTGTGGCTAAGAGAGTTATTTCAACCTCATGCTAATTTCCACGCTGGGTAAGGATTTGTTGGCAATACGTATCCCTACCTTTTAATTTTTCAATTTGTTCCATAGGTCTCTCCATATAGAACATTACAATGAGAATCAAGAGAACTCACTTGATCATTTAGATAGCCATTAACTAATTTATCCATGTCAACAGAAAAAGGATAATCATACAAAACTGATAGCCATTCAGATTACCAGCAATAAAAAAGTTCCACAGCAGGAGAAATCACAGAAATAACGCGCTATATTTCGCTATATTTACACCGCCTGAATTACGGGACCTGCACACACCAGAAAATCTGAAGTCCTTCAGCAAGCCTACAGGTTTCATCAGTTTACCTTTTAAGTCAAAAGGTCTCCTACTGACACCGAGATGCTTTGATGCAGATGCCTAAAATCAGACATAAGAGCACTCCCAATGTCTAAACTTCCCACTGAAACACAGCCAAACAAGTGGTGTTTTATCTCTGTAATCTTCATAACTGTCTAGGGAGAAAGGGAGCCCGATGTAGTCAAACCTCAAGGCTTCTGAAGAATACACACAGCTGACAACTCACAGTTCCAGGGCTGTGCTACCCAAGCTGCCACCAAAAGGTGACCGAGAGCACAACTAGACCACAAACAGATCATTTGCTACTGTGCTTCACCACTCCCAGAAGCGACAGTCTTTCTCACCAGCAGCATGAGTGGAAGCTGATGAACAGCAACAAGCAGCATTATTTATAAAAAAGCTACATTTGCAAAAGTCACTGCTGTCCAGCAGACGTGAAGGCCCACAGAAAGGCTACTAAAAGATATAATGGCTGTGAAAAAAACTAAACCAAGTTTCTCATAATAAATGATGTTACTTTTCTATTGCTTTGAAAGTTGAACTGACTTTTGGATATTCTCAGTACTGCCCAATTTCTTACATACTTAAAAAATTAAGTCAAATCTAATACAAAAGAAGGACTTGGTTTTTTCTCAGTTCACATAATGGTGAAATGAAAGAGTTACCTGCTCCAGGGTGAGCTGCTTCGAAATTGTATCATTTTCCAGTTTTTTAATCTTCTTCATCAGTTTGTTCACTTGAAATTCCTGTTCCTGTTCTAAATGCTGCTCCAGTTCAGCTTTCTCATGTTGCAGCTAAAAATTTAAGAGACATGTAAATATTTTAAACAAACAAGTAAAAGCATGAACTTAGGCACCTTTTATACATTTATTTACACATTTATTCCTACTGCATGTTAAATTCTCTACTGACGCTTTTCAAAAGACCTCAAAACCCACCCAACAGCCCTTCAAAAAGGAGCATTTTTAACTGTGCTGCATTTTTACAAAGCAGATGAAAGCACATTTCCAATTATTTAATTAATTAAGTCAAATCAAAACAGGTTATTTTATATGCTATATATAATGCATTATAGACATTTCTAAAGTAAAAAAATCTATCATAATGTTCACAAAAGCACTCATTTTAATCTAAATGCATTGTCTCAAGAGCACCCAAAGCACAAAATGCAGGTCTTAGCACCTCCTTCTCCCAGCAGCTGAAAGCTAAAAATCATGACTGAAGTCATACTAATGAAATTGCTGTGCAACGAGTTTACAAACACCAAAAAAAATTTTAATTTATATTCCTATGCTATCAAAATCAAACTGTCCTGATGACATAAAAATACTGGCTATTTCAAATCAACGTTATACATTTTCTTAATACTGAAGGGATTTTTTTCATTTAATATGTCCAATAAAAAGAAAAAAAGTCTTTAACTCTCAAGGCTCTCAAGCAGATGGAAGCAAAAAACCCCCCTCATTTTAACATAAAGTATGGCTTGGAGTAGAGTGCCTCTGAGACAGTGATCCAAGTCTCCCCGTGGATGAAACAGTGTGACTAGAACCATGGTACAAACACATGAACCCGACTCAGGGCAAAGCAAACATCACCAAAAGGCAATGGTGTAATTATATTGTGTTCTGACCATCCACTGAAAATTGCAGGCACCTTTTCCCACCTGCTTATTTTTTCTATGCCAGTTCTTCTGGCTAGCACATAACAATCTGTAAGATCACAGTGTTTAAGTGTGTGAGGAAAACCTGAGGAAATGGAGAGACACCTTGCAGTCACGGACACAAATCAAGGTTCCTGGATAGCCACAGTGAAGGAACAGACTTTGATTTTGAAACAAGCTAAAATTGCTCATTTGTTAATTCAGCTCCTTTTGCTGCTAGTTAGAGACAAAATGGTCTGTGAAGTGCAGCCTGACAGAGAGATCAGAGCCAAAAGGCTCACGGAGGAAGAGCACCAGGCAGACAGCAACTACTTGGCAATATACGTATGGGAGAAGTTTGGGGTTTAACTGTGTTTTCAGGGCTTGTCAATGTTGAGATTTTATTTTTCACAATTTAAAATAAACACCAGAATAGAAAACTCCTAGAATAGAAAATCTTGGCTTCATTTTACAAAGAGGGAGAAAAATACTACTAACACCCCCAAAATATATGAGTGGTGTCTGTCACTCATAGAGGGTAAAATAATTTTGTCCTTTTATTTCCTTTGATCACAAAAACAAACCAAAACAATCAAAATCCAGTTACTGCTGAAATCTTAACACTGAAGAACAGAATTGCTAACAATGAGAAAATATCCCCTGGTAAAACACAGGTGGATAGTGTTTATTTTACTTAGTAAAGTAAAAGAGTCATTTCCAACTGTTTTTAATTATACGCAATTATAGTACCAACGGTCTACAGATACATCTGCCAGCTAAAGAGAAGGAAAAAAATGTGTTAGAAAGTGTCACCTTAATGCCAATGTCTTACAGACCTTGAATTGCATATGAAAACTGAAGGAGAATTTTCAGCTATGTAAGATTAGAGATGGGTTTGGTGCAAGAGCTAGTGAATCGTTTGAAGTGAGAATGGGGCTATCAAACACAAAGCTTAGCAGCAGGAGTGTGTGCCTTACTTCACTTAAGTTCTAAACAACTATACCAATACTCTCTCTCTGCAGAAATAAGTGTCCTTATACAATGTAGGACCACATTTACCTTCCTTCCTTACTGTACTGGCTTATTTCTGGGATAGTGGGAAGTGTTTTCATTAAGTAATGGAGCCAATGGATGAAGTTCCCCCTTAAAAAACCAAACCTCATTTATCCCCCAGACTACGACCTTGTACAGTCTGTTTTTAGGTATTCCAGGTCCTCAAAAGCTGTCCACTTCTTCCTTTGCTGCATCCTGAAAGTCCTATTTATTAACAATTTTGTATCAGCAGTTTGCCTCCTCTTATGTCCAGATGTTAATCAAATAAATGATAGATGAGCTGGCTCTGTTTATTCTGCACAATCCCATTTGCATCCTTGAGCTGACGCATGGTATTTTCGAGAGCAGGAAGGGTAATAGCTTATGTTTACAGGCTTACAATTTTTTAAAGAATTGTCAAGAATCAGACTTATATATGAAACATTTCTGTACAGACATCCAGTTACTTAACTTGCCTGGCTACACATTATGCTCTTGGTATGTTGTAACATCTTACTTTCAAGGACAGATACTTGGACCAATTTGCACTTCCAAAAATATAAGGGTGTTGAAAAAAAATCTGAATTTGATTTTGAAAAGGACTGGTGCACAATTTAAAGTAACTGATTCTGTAAGATCAAACAATATTAAAAATAAACTTCTCTTTGGAGCAGCCCTGTTTCACAAAAGGTAAATTTTCAAGATTTACTACTTTCAGTTTCAAAACAGTAACTCAACATGTCCATGTCCACCGCTGCAAGAACAGAGCCTGCATCAAAACACTTCTAATGATATTCTGCAAAATATCGCTACCATTCTATAATGACTAAGGATTGAGGATACTATAAAAATATTTTTCCAAGCTTTCTGGAGACTTCATGAGGTAAACAAAAATACAATTACATGAAGTACACAGGAAAATATAGTAAATGCATATAAGGCTTATAAGAACCTTACCAGGTATGTATGTGATAAAAAGCTTTTGTTTACTACAAGATATCTGTTGAGATGCATGTACTCCTTCATTCCTGTAACATTCAGCCTAGAAAATTAATAATTATGCTAAACAAAGGAACTCTATCTAATAAAATTGTACATTCATTCATTTGGCTTGTAGAGGCAGTGAAAGTTACCGTTCTAAAAAGGTATTATTAAGCAATGGTGCGGCACCAGAAAGACAGTATTATTCCGGCAGAAACACCTTCTTTTATGTGCAACCACGTCTGTTTAGACTTGGTCCGGCATATAGTAAAAGGTTTCAAAATTAATTTCTTATGATATTGCAAAGCTGATGTCAGTCCGTGTTTTACAACAGTAATACACATGGTGCTTAACTGGTGGATTCTTGCTGGCTGTTAGGAGAAGTGCTGCAGCTCTGGTAGGCATCTCCCACATATAAAATGTTTTAATGTTCTGGGAGCTCATTCCAGAGGCCAGGCTGAATGAGAGGCATAAACCCCTACAACTGTGACAAACAAAGGTCTGACAAAGCAACAAACACACAGGCACCATGAAAGAAGTCCCTCTGCTGGGTGGCTTTCAACAGAATAATGTGGCAGTAATTTTGAAACAGACACAGAGTTGTAAATACTTGAAAAATTGAGAGAGTGCAAATCTTATTCACTTTAGCAGAAGTACCTCTCTTCCATTCCAAAATGCAAAGTTCTAGACAAAACAACAGATTCATATGCAATTTCTTCCCTTACTCATCCAAAAGGTAGGAAGCCATTCGATGCACAATGTCTGACAGTATGAATGCTGTAAGTCTAGCACCAGGTCAGATCAACATCGCCTGGCAAACAGAGAGATTAAGAGTTAATCCCAAAGAACAGTGGAGCAACCGACTGGAGACTACTGTATTCCTGGTTAAGTCATTATCCAAAGTCTGCATCTAATTTAGCTAGAATTCCCTCCAGAGCAAAGATGCCAAAAATGGAAGTGGGCATTTATGAGTTCATTGTTCTCCTAATAAAGATAGAATTGCTACACTCTAGTGAGTAATGGTAAGTATTGGCACTCACAAATCTCAGGATATTAAAAAAAAAAGGAAATTGTAATTATCTTAACTTCCTGGTCTAAAAAACATTAGCCAGAAACGTAGCCCTACACCTGTAAAATGGGAAGACTATCCGATCATAGAAGAGATATTGTAATAAAATCTAAGGTGACCATGTGATGTGTGCCAATAATGCCCTCTTTTCCAAAAAATGAGTTTATTTGTAATATCAGGAGTTTCTCTTCTCCAATTTTTAATCTGTTGGTCTACATGTGTAAAATTTCCAGGATTCATCACTGAAGAATCAAACAACAGATATCAGACAACAGATAAACTTTCAGTAAACAAAAAACATCAGGTATTATTTTCAGTTCTTTGCTACTTAAGAAAATTGCCAGCAATTCATCAATATTCTAATGTCAACTTACTAAATCCATGATCTCTGAAGATACAAAAAATTACTTTCATGGAAACATTTAGTAATATTCAAATGTTCCCTAATTCTACAGGTAAGCTCCTTAGTGGAAGGGACTATTTCTTCTGTATCATTTATAAGCTGCCAACCACATTACTGGTGTTTAGGAGAATATATCAATATTCTGGTTTTGTATTTCACAGCAAGTTTATCACATCAAAGACATCATCAAGCAATGAAATGAGATCTGCATTCACCATACACACAAACAGAAAAATAGTTTTAAAATTAAACTGTTTGCTTTAAAACAAGTCCTCTACCCACACTGCAAGTCTTGAGCCACTGTAAAGGTATGAAAAGCCATCCAGAAGTATGGACAAAAATAAACCTGCTGACCAGTGTAAGGGAAGGGTTAGTAAGATTTGTAGCACATGCCATAAACAAAAACATCACTGGTACCTATGCACAAGCCACAGAAGTTTCAGCTATGGCCTTGTGGAGGAGCACTGATATAATCCTTATCTCCTCTACGCACTGAAGTTTTCAGGTAAACTTCTAAGCAAGAAATTCTATCCACTCACCCTTCACAGGCACAACCACCAACACCACCACCAGGATGTTGAGAGCTGTTCTCTTTTTCAAGCTACCTGGGTTATTATCCACAGAAAGGACAAACTCACAATTAACTTTCAAAAGTTGCTACCTAATGGTGCTGAGAGAAATTACACAGCTTCAGGACGAGCAATTTGGAACACAGGTGCATTTATGAACTGCCATATTTTAAAATCCTCTGGTTGACATAACCATGTTTATCAAAGGCTAAATGAGGCTTACAGCAAGGCCACATGGAATGAAATCTAAGGCTACAGGTTGAGACACTGTTTAATAAAAACAGGCGGTGGTCAGAATTTTACCTCCATACTGTTGTATGGAGGCTATACAGCTTTTTCTTTCTGCAGAAACCTGCAGCTTGCCTGCTGAAAGCTGGGTAATATTTATGGGATGATGTTGAATCCAAAACTGAGGATTTTCTCCAGATGCTGTTCGAAAGGCGAGAGTAACTTCAGGTTTATGTCTGCATTCTGTTCCAGATGCTTCTCTGAATCTCTCTCTCACCAATGAGAACAAAGCTGCACCTGTTAAGGGTTTCCAATAGACAAACAGCACAATGCTATTGCATTGTTCCATACATTACAACAAGCCAAGCACCCCCTTGGCCATTTTGAGAACAGTAGAGTGCTAACTTTTTCTTTAATTTGAGGCAACAGTCAAAGGATAGTTTCTGAAAGTCCACAGCAAAAAAGAATAAAAATAATAAAATAATAAAAATGCTTTTATATTGACAAGATGTTTATATTTCTCTTCGTAATGGGTGAACCTATTTTGCATAATGTTAGCAATTTACGAACACTAAAGATAGTTTAAAAAACCTGTTAAAACAATCTCATGAATTCTAGGGAAAAGGTTAAGCATATTTGAAGCAATTACTTGATACAATGATTTACTTGCTGCAGAACTTTGTGGTATGAATTTGTGTGCAAGGTCATGATATGACTTCAAAACCCTTCAAACAAATCGGGTGTAATTCATGCTTTTACTTTTAAAGTAAGTTTTACTTTCCTCTTTACAATGTATAGTACAGTCCCAGGTAACCTGGTTCTGTAACAGATTCCACATCTCCCTTTCAATTAAACAACATTGTTCAATGTACCATTTCTCCCTTTACTGCAAGAGACTTCAGTAGAAAGCTTTTTCTATAGTGATATCCACATCTTACTTCAATTAGAAAAGAACAGTTGATACCCCTATTTTACTGCCATCTGCTTCTCTGTTTTTCATGAAAATGTATGGCTTAGAAAGCAAACATGTCTCTTACTTAGAAACATTCTTGTCAGTCCTCAAGAACAGCAAGGGGAAATAGTAATACCACATAAGGGATATTTTATCTTGCTACTGAGCTTCCTGTGTGATAACAGGCACCAAAGAGACAAAGTGAGAGAAGGCCCAGCTTTCAGTAACAAAAGCGCCAGATGGGATTAGCTCTAGTGGTGTTTCCAAACACTGTATTTCCTAACTGCAGGGCTAAACATGCCTTCAGTCTCCAGCTGCAGAACACAGCAATGCTTACAACATACAAATTAGCTTCTTTTAAAGTGCCTAGTTTTTCATGACAAAGCTTAGAACTAATGGCATGAAAAAAGCTCAGGCAGATCACACTAAACACTCCTCTAACTTAGTACCCTGGCTCCTACAGGGGCCAAAAGCAGCTATTTAGGCAAGATTCTGAGAATACAGCAACCATGTATGACATATCCAACAGATACTTAACCACTTTCCAAAAATTAGCAACTTGGGTAATGGAAAGAAGTTTCTCTGCCACAAATTGTCCCAGCATCTTCAACTTTTTACTTTTACCATCAAACTGATGTGTTTTAATTCAATAGAAGCAACAGTTTTGTTACAAATATGGATAAACTTACAGAAAAAGTCTCCTTCAGGCATCGCTGCACATTCTTGTATATAGAGTTTAATATTTCAGGGCTCCTGTCAAATATCAAATACTCCAGAAAAGAAAGTGTGTTTCACTAACATTTTAAATTTATCAGTAACTCTTGTCTGGAAGACAGTTAACATTTACTGCAAGCTACACTCATTTTTTGCATCAGTATACAACTTTCAGGTTCTTAAAACTGAGTTCATAGACGCAAACTTTAAAGCAACATGTTAAAAAAAAAAAGTTACTCACTACACTTCTTGTACTTTGCTTTTATCAAGTGTCAGTTTTCCAAGCTGATCACTTCCCTCAGAGTGCAGTCACAGAAACACAAAAGTTCAGTCACCAGTCAGTCCTGAGGCTCCTGGGAGAAACATCAGTAAAGGCAGCAATTACCTGCATCAGTTTTCTTGAGAGATCGTTAGTGAGAAATTCCTCTTCCTTTTCATAGTTTACTGCAAGTGTTTCTTTTTCTTTCTGCAGAGCTTGAATCTTCTTAAATAGAGTATTACTGATGAATTCCTCTTCTTGCTCTGCCCTTGCTTGCTGTGAAATAAAGACATAGTTTTGAGAAAAAAGGGAGCAAGTTTCCTTTCAAAAAAGCTGCAATTATTCCATTCCCCTTTAAATGCCTATCATCCTGGAGGCCTGTAGGCTAGACCTAAGTGCTGTTACCAAGTCCTTTTACAACATTATAGCACCTTCCTTCATTTTGTTTCCAATCTTTTAACTTCAGAAACTGCACTGGTGCTTTAAAGTGGCCTCCTCCCAACCAAATGCACAAACTCCCCAACCTTACGAACTTGGTAAAAGCATTACAGACTCAGATACCTATTTTTACCTACTCTATGCCTAAAAAGGAACTCTTGTCTAAATGTTCTCCATTACGAGCTGAAGCACAGCTCAGACTGCTGCATGCACCACTGTGCCTCCTTCTCAGATCCCTTACACCGAGCTCTGCTTTCCAGGAGTCAAATAATGCTCCTCTTCTTTCACCCAGATACATGGAGCCGCAGGCAGCACAGCTCCTCTCACAGGAATTCCTACCCCACCACCAGGAAAACAGGTATGGTACTCCTCACAACTGCTGCTCCACTACATACAACAGCAACTCACAAAAATGCCATGGGCTAGCTTTACCCCACGCTACTCTGGAAATCTTCCCCATGCAGAATTACTAGAGATGACAATTTCCATTTCAGCTGACTGGTAGCACCCTGCACTGCTCCACAGAAAGCCAGCCTGGGACACCGCTCTCTTGCATTCCCTACAGTTCAGATGTTTGTATGTTTTTTAAGCATGAAGTTGATAAATGGAACATAAAAGTGATCTTTTGAAAGCCTGCTCTGAAAGACCAAGAAGAGTATTTCATATGGGCAAATGAAAGATCACAGCTACAAAACAGTAGAGCCAACTCTTAATGCCACAGTCCAAAGCCTAGAACAACCAAATGACAGAAATACTGCATTTTACGAAGGAGGCAAGACAGTGTTAGGAGCGGTTCTATTCCCTGCAATAAAATCCATGAGTTGAACTGCACATATGTGATTTGCCCTGATTCTAATAAAATTATAGCAGCTTATAGCTTATGCAAACATTCTGCAAGCACTATTTAAGTAAAATTAGAGAGGAAAATTTAAGAACTGAAACATTACTGAAAGCTTATCTTCCATACTCTTCTGCCCAAAATGTGCCAAAATAACAATATTTTTAAAATTTATTGTACACTGGAAAATGCTTGAAAGATTTCATTATGTCAATGATCTTTTAACTGGAATGATACATTCCCTAGTGGTCCAAGAGCCAATTACTCAGACACCTTCAATGTCTAGGAGAAAAGTTAAAGAACACAAACGTCTTTCAATGTGGTGGAACAACAGGACAATTAAGAATTTTCCTCATGATATCACCAATATCATAAAATCTAAAGGAGTGGTTTGGAAACTTCCCAGTTGAGTCCTTCTTCCATCAAGTCCCTCCCTTCATATCTTTGTCTCTGCCTTCTTGTGTCCTCTCCCATCTCTATCGCTTTCTTTTCATGGCCCTTTCCTACTATCTATTTCCCACCAGCTCTCTTCTCCCTGTCACCACCAGAGCTGGCACAAACCCAACCTGAAAAAAACAAAAAAAAAGAAAGAAAAGAAAAAGCTGGGTCAGGCAGAGTTTGCTGGCTTAGCAGCTGAGGTCCTGCACAACACCTCCTCTCTAATGTTTTCCATCTCCATAGCAGAGAACAGCTACTCCAGCATGTTCAGCAGTGGTATTATTATTACCTGTCACATCAAGAAAATAGACAGCTGTCCAAGAGGTCTGAAGAAATGTTACATTGTCAGCTCACATCTCAGGTGATTAAAATTCCTGGAATCTAACTGATCTGAATAACATCATCTATCAGCTTCTAAATGTGGCTTTACTTAGAGCTACTAACTATCTTATGTCTTCAGACACATTCCGGAACAGAGTAAACAAGTCAAATTGCAAGGGCTCATTGTCTTCAAATCATTAAAATTCATGCATACTGTTCCAAAATCAACTCCTCCACCGCCTTCACTACATAGGATTTCTACTTATGTCTGTTTTTCAATAGTTCAGACAATAGAAGACAGTAACACAGACCAAGCTTACCTAAAATTAAATTAGAAAGAACTTGGTTCTGAAAAACAAAAGAATGAGGGTGTTTCTGCTTTGATTTCTATTCATCTGTAACTTGCACAGATTTGTTCTGCTCATGCTTTGCACCAGTCAAAAGCTCTAAAATCACATTATTATAACACTGAGCCTGCACAACACCGTTAGCCAGATCCTGGTGTCACATTAACGATGGTGCTCAGGCCAACAGGAGCACAGGCTGCCAAGATCTCTGTCCCGGCCAATGTCCCTCCTTTGTGCCCGCACGGCAGCTCATGTGGCCAGGCAGCAGGCCAGCACAGGCTGAGGAGACACTCAGAAACGAAGCCTTTCCCTTCCTCCTCCCATTTTCCTTTCCTGGATCTGCTTCCCCAGCTGGCGTGCCACACAAGCAGCGTGCTGGCACACAGGAACAGGACTGAGCAGCCCCAGTTTGTACCTGTTCAAGAACTGCCCTGCAACAACCCCCGTGCCCACAGCGTGCAGGACCCCGGCCCGCATGCGGACAGCTCAGGGGAAATGCTGGGCAGGATTTATCTGCCTCTCTCACACAAAGACTGCATTTCTCAGCTGAACAGCCGCAACCCTACACATCTACACACGAACTGTAACCCCAGATATCCACATTGCACATTGAATGTCATGAATGTCCATTTAATTACCCAAGGGTCAGCACTTTCAACACAAACATCTTAGTTGAAAAACATCAGACAGTTATTAAGACTGGGTACAAAGCACATATTACCATAGTTCTTCTAGATTTCATTCTGAAACTTGCCCTTCATCTTGTTACTCATTACTTGGTGATAGTTCAACTATCTCAAGTACTAGAATAATTCATGTTTACCTTAATATTGCCTAAAATCTTGAAATCTGTAACTCATTTAGCCCATAATCAAACTGATTTTTCTGGATGTGAATACACTGTTTTCCCAGAGAGATAATCTGTCTTTTTATTAAGTATTTTTATTTGAAAAGAGGCTTGATATCATCAGCAAAAAAAAGAGAAACAGAATACAGACATCAGAGACAGTAGGTCTTCCATGAGGGTAAAGAGTTCTTGGTTTTCCTCTATTATCCATATCACACCCAACATCCAAAAATACTAACAGCCATTTACTCTGTTCTGTGTACCATATTACAAAATAAATGGCTAAGGCACTGAGTGATATAAAATGATAACACCTGATCAGTCAATCTCTGGAAACCAGAAGCAAGCAATCTACTTTCACCACAGATCTTCCGCAGAACAACAGTCATATCCACCCGTCCCCTGTGTCTCAAAACTCCATGCACAGCTAACTTTGAGCATTCCATGGATGCATCCACTAAGGAAAATCTGTAATTATTGTGGTCAAGACCATAAATGCAAGGGCTATCATTTTACTTCGCAGGAAATCAAGAATAAAGAGGGAGGTAAAAAGCACCTCATGCATATAAACCACAAAAAACTTCTTATATTTTTAATGAAGAAAAATCCTATTATTTCAATTGCAGAAGCTTGTGAAATCCTGATCACTAGTAGAGCTGATGCATGAAATGCTGTAAAAACCTGTCCTTGTGAGCTTAAAATCCAAGTAATTTTAAAAGAACTAAGGAACACATTTGTCCTAAACATTACATAGTAACTGAGTATCATATTAGGAACTGAATTGCGCTAAAGTTCTTTTTCCACATGCTGCATATACTACTACGAACTGAAAGGTTTGCTGTTACAGTATTTTCTTTCTCTCAGTTCTTCTTGTGAATACACCTTTAGCAGACCAGGTTCACACTGCTGAATTTCTCTCTGCTCTCATGGTTCTAGCACAAGCAGCAGCTTCTGTTTCTGGTGGGACACTTTTTCTGTATCACTGCACCACACACTGACCACACTGCTCTAGTGGAACTGGATTATATGAAGAATCAAAACACAGTACGTCTGACGAGGCATCAGCTTGAACACAGTCACATAAAAAAAATAAACAAAAAAAACCCTTAAAAAAATCCTTTCCCCCCCCACTAGCTCTTCTAAAAGCCTCACAAGCCTTCCTGATACCACATAGCAAGCAAGTTCAGCAATCCAATTAATACCTACTCTGTAGTCACTATCAGCATATTATCAGCGACCTGACATGAACATGTTCTCGCATTTTAGTGTCAGGTGTCATTTCAGACGATTTCAGTAGCAAATGTTTCACAGACTGCTCCAGGCACCTACACTCGACCACCTGCAAGGCAGATGCCAAGCATGCCCAGCCTGCATGCTGACACACATCAGCTGTCTCCAGCAGTATCCAGGGTACAGGTGACACAAGATTTCAAGGGATCTTGTTGGAAACAGCCTACCAAGCATTGTTTTGATCTAATCCACCCTTGAAGGTCTTTTATCTATATGTCAACAGCCACCATGACCTCTTTACCTTTCATCCATTTTTTCCTGGTGCAGTTCCAACTGACAAGACCCTGTGGGCAATGTAACCCTGTAGATGGAGCTGAAGAGCAGTTTAATCTGACACAAGAAACTCAATCTTTGCTACTGAATATAGACTGAAGGGTTGGGACAGCTTCGGGAAGAGATGATCTCAGTCGCTGCACATGTTACACTGAACTAAAGCCGTCACTTCAGAAAGCAGCCTTCCCGAAAGTCCTACTAAACAGGATGAGGTAAACAGGGTGAGAAGTGCAGAAAGTTACAATGACATGATTTTAGAATATGCAGTTCTTGCATAAAATAAAATCTAAGCTTCCCAACTCTCCCGAAGTACACACTCCTCCTCTAGCAGTACTAACTCAAGTGACTGCTCTGGCCATACTTTCTGGCACCAGGTTAAAATGACACAGAAAACTACTGATCTACAAATGCAATAAACATTCCAGTGAGCTGATACTGTTCCCTTACAGGAGAAACTTTTACAGTGCAGCTATTTTCTTCCTACAAACCTCCCAGCTGAAGGGACCACAGTGCATGCAATGTGTCTTTCAGACAAGGAGAAACATGAACCACCACTAGAACAGAAGTCAACAGCAACTCAAAGAACTCCCACTACTGCCAACTGCAGCAACTGCCCAGCAGCACATTCCTGGCTCTAAGTGCTGGAGGAGAAGGCCAACCCAAGCCTCAGTAACAATGTGGGCACAGCTTTCCCCCCACTCAAGGAAAGGTACTTCTTTCAGCTGGGTGGCCTGTCTGAGAGAAAAGAGCGAATGCTCTTGTGGTTGAAGTGGTGAGCAGGAATTCAAGTTCTGGGGTCAATTTGTAGTGTGACTTCCTGTCTAATCTATGACAAACCCCCAGGGTCATTTCCTCTGTTCTGACATAAAAGTACCTTTTTCTTTCTTTTCCCTTCTTTAAGATGAGTTTTCAGCAGTAAGAGAACAATAGAAAGAACCATGCATTTTTATCTTTGGGCATACAGTATCTCCTAGAAACCCCAAACAAGCAGTAATACCTTTGAATGGTTCCTTCAGAACCCCAAGCTGCTGGGCTGATTTTATTTTTTTAAACACAAACATGGCAGTGTAGGAGGAAAGCATTTTTTTGGTTGGTTGGCTTCTAAAAACAAACAAATAAGCACACAGCACCATCCACCCCCTCCAAAAAATCACAAACTTACAGGCGTACCAAAAGTTATTTTCCAAATACACTAAAGAAGAAAGAAATTCATTACTGAAACTCATCCTAAGAACTTCAACTACTCTAAACATTATCTATTGTGTAACATTAAAGCCACTGAAGCAGAATTGATTCAAAGCACAAGTCCTATTATATTACACCTATTCAGTAGATGAGTTCTGCTGCAAGAGGAGACAAAAAGATATCTGTTTTTTATTATAATAATAACACAATTTATTATTGTAATAACACAGGAATAACTTTATTATAAGCTACCATTTAAAGTATTAAAATACAGTTCCTTTTAATCTCCATTTATAGTTGGAAATTCTCTGTCCCCTTCATCCCCCACCTCCTTTGTTTTTAAAGGGTCAATTAGGTTTCGGCCAGACATGTCAAAACGCCTCTGTCACAGCACTCCTGCCACCAGCTCCAGGCACAGCAAGTTCTTCCCTCGATGGCCACCAAGTGATCCAGCACATGGCCACACTAATCCACAACGGATGCAGTCTGACTAGAGAAATGAGCTGACTCAAACAACAAAAGAAATACATTTTTCTCCCAAGTCAGTTTTAACCACAGTCAAATGTTTTCAGCTCAGCATCGCTCATGCAGCCCTATGGGACCTTTTGTCAAAAACTCAGGTGCATACATCTTGTGGTTTAGGAAGAGGCCTTGTGAAAAGCCCTCAGAACTGACCAGCTTCCTAAACACCAAACTCACTGGTATTCTTTCATGCTAAATAATCTCTTAGCATCAGCAATGAAGTAAATTGTTTGATGGCATGCAATCCCATTGTACACACTTCTCTCTCTGCATTTTGATGTCGACCTGAAATTCTTGCACAACTGAAACACACAAGTGGTGAAAAAAAGCAAGTTATGAAAACAAGCTCATCTGACAAGCATAAATATTTATAAAATGAATGCATTTCGCTAATTACAAATGGAGTGTAACAAGCTATATGAATTTCTTAATTAATACAATCAATTCCTGAATTTACTTACATAATTGAAAAGTAATTTAAACAGCTTCCTTCAAAACAGAAAAAAAATAGTATACTCTCTTCAAGGGTTTTTATTATATCAAAATAATGGCATGACGTAGTTAATAAAAATGCAGCATGTGAAAAAGCCACATTTTCTGTGACCGACAAAGCGTCAAGATAGGGCCTAGAAAAATGTATCAATAACTTTTACTGAGCAGTTTAACCATGACCACATATTGCTATGCAAGTCTTAATGTAACTAAAGATTATATGGTAATAAAGCATCATAAAGGAAAAAGTAGCAGGGTTGTACAGGCACACATGAAACACTTTCTATTTTGAACACTCAACATGACAACCTTAAGACTCTGACTAGTCATTAGACACATGCTTTATAGCTCTTATTTTTCATTCACTTACACATCATCATGTAGAACAAGTTCCCAGACGGTTATCAGGGCTGGAGTCTCTGCTTCCAGCACAGAGCTGTAACCTGAGCCAACAGAAGTCACAGGCCAAGGCAGGAATGACCCAGCAGGAAAATTAAATCTAGCCCGCAGACCTTTCCGAATGGCTCTATTTCATGAGGCTCTTCCTCTGTCCCATGGGTGCACATGCATCACACATTTCCTACACTTGCTGCATTTTCAGTAGCACTGATTTCCTGTGCATGTGTAAAGTAAGTATAGTGCATATAGGCACAAACAAACCACTGCCCCACAGTCCTCATGTTCACTGCATACAAGCAAATACTGCTTCAAAATACACATTAAATGCTCCTCAGAAGGGCTGTAATGACTGCACATGCAAACACAGCCAGGAAAGCAACAAGAATGAGGCCCTGTGAGACAACTCCCCCATCAGCTCAGCTCAGGCAAGGGACCATTCCCAGCACAAAGCTTCGGCAACACATCTCCTCCAGAAGATGATGTGCTTTGCCAGGGACTTCCTCATCTTTGCTAGTTTGTACCTAGCTGAAGATTTACATTGACAAAGCCAGTCAATATGGAAAATACAGCTACACTGTCATATCAAACTCTGAACCAAAGTTTGAAATAACTCTCTCTATTAATCCTTTATTGATGACCACTAGAAAGAAATTTTTGCTTTACTCTTTGACTTCTAGCGGCACTGCTGTTTTACTGCTGGATTTTTTGTACTGGAAATAGTTTGCTAGTTAATCAATAGTGTAAAACAAATGGAAAACAGAAGCATGTGGAACAGGTTTTGCTTTTGCTCAGCCTCAATATAAAAACTGCTGAAAAACATCACAAATGTGCACATGTACATATAACAAGATTGGTAGTTTTATGTTCAGTTTGTCTGAATTTTGAAATGCACAGACTTGTCAACATGAAAGATAGAAAAAAGATCATACTACTTATAGCTAATCTTGTGGTATATACTGTTTTGTTGGAGGTGGTGTGTGTTAAAAATTTTCCACTGCCTGTGTGATCATTGGAATAACTATCTTTTTAAAATGCTGTGGTTTGTTCGACCTGCATCTACAATACTCAAATTTAATGAAATCTGGTTGTTATGCTACTTAGAAACTAATAACAACAACTTAAGTCCCAGCAACACCACCATTAGTACTAGAACCTACAAGGAATGTAACACCCCAGTCCAAATTATTCTGATATCAGATGTCTAATGCATAAACACTTCTTAAATTAACATATTTTAAATGGTTTTTAGTCTATTTGCTGCCCATTGATAAATCAACATTTATCTTCAATGTAACCACACATTAACTAGTTCACTTTGCTGGACTGACCAATTAGCAAACTCAAAACTGCACACTCCCAAAGTTTCAGAGCAGGAACAGCAAAAGATTTAGCAGAAGAGTAGACTATTACATGACTAACTTAATACCCAGCTTCTGTTTAGAGGTATGTGGGTGCTAACAGGCACTGAGTTATGTCCTAAAACAACAAATTTCTGCTCAAAACGCAACCACAGCAAACTCCTGTTACAAGCAGCTCTGCAGCCACAACTGTTTCTCTACTCAGAGACAAAAGGGCACAAACAAAAGCAGTGAACAGAGATTTAACAGTCACCCCCCCAAATAACCTTTACAAAAATCCAACCTCACTTCATGTAGTCCAGGTAACTCCTTGGAAGTATGTAAATACGAAACATGTTTTTCTCCATTGGAGTACATAAGAAGAGTTGAAGTGTAATTCTGTTACACCCAGTTTTTCCGGGCAGCAGGTGCCAGACCACTGCTGCATGGGACGCGCCACGTAGCGCCACCAGCATGCCACATTTATTATCAGCAGCTCCCCCTGTTCCCAGGCAGAAGACTGCAAATGTTCTGACTTCAACTGGGTCCGGAGCACCAACTGCCTGTGTATCCATCATCCTTCCCCTCTAGGTAAAAGTGGCTTTCAGCACTTGTAGATCCTTCTTTCAAGTGTGCATAACCTCTGGTATATCTACATCAATCAGCCTGTCCTCCTTTAAGTTTTTTAAAACTAGAGATAAAGACTACCAGATAAAGATCCATTTAAGGGGTTTTCAAACTGTAGATGCTCACCATGTAATTTCTTAGTTTTCTTTAAAACACTTAAACCCTTTTTATTTGGTGGTGGGGAGGGTAGGAAAAAGGATTGTTGTTGGGTTTTTGTTTGTTTCATATGACTAATTTAAACACATTTTAGGTAATCATTAGGGATGGCAGTGTTTTTCCCCTCAGCAGCAGGGTGTCCTTAGCCACTCAACACAAATAACCTCTTCAGAGGTTTAAAATCTCCCCCAATTTCCTCTTACATACACTGACTTTCCAGAGAAACACTTTCACAGAGCTGGAGATGAAACTTGTTATTAATTATAATCATACCTTGTCCTAAACCAAACTAACATATTCACAAAGTGAATACAACACTGTCCAGCTCACTGTTAAGGCACATTAGCTTGAGCTCCATCACAGAAAAACAAACGTTTCTACTTACCCCTCCTGGGAGTCAGTGAGTAGTTTTTTGGTTGTTTTTTTCTCCTTCTCTACAGTTTGGATATCTTACAGTACCTATCACAGTATTCCAAAGAGCAATCTCTTTTCAGGCTTTCAACACAAGAAACAAGTTTATCAATGTTGTGTACGAAAATATGATGAGGAATATGAAAAAATACATCCTTTGCCTTTGTATTCTCTGTCTCTGGCCCCTACAAATAGAGATTTGCAGGATGTGGGGGAATGCAAACATCCTTGAATATTCATCCCATAGAGAACTGGAGCAGTAGGTCTAACAAAGAGAAAGTTTTGGGAAATGCCTACCCACCTTCCCATTCACAGAGCAAAGACATTCCAGTTACACGTCTCAATATTCAGAGAAAAGGGATTTTTTGCAGATCTACATTTCAGGTTAAATTTACTCTCTGCAACAGACTTTGGGAGTGTCCCTCTTCTTGACCCAATCAGGATTTCAGGGCCTGTGAGGACAGAGGTTTTGCCTAATTAATAATTCCTGGCAACATTAGCCATGGCAAAATGTCTACTGTTCATTTTTAACAGATGTAAAAAACACATACCTTCTAAAGCTCTTGAGAAAATGGTGGTTAAAACCCCACATTTTGCAAATTTCGTATTAGTGGCTTTTGCTCTCTATTTGAAAATGAAGCAAAACAAAGTGGAAATCCCACCACCTGGTAAAAGCAGAAATTAAACTGTAAGTCACAGAAAGAAGCATAACTTCATACTATGGCACACTAAACATTGCTGGGTTTTATCACGTCTGACTTGTTAAGAAACATTTATACTTTCACTCAGGACAGAAGCATATCACTGTGGGAATTATTTATATATGTGGTAGGAGTTTTAAGCATGATTAGCACCACCACCACCACCAAGAGAACGAAAAAGGCCTTAGCTTTACAGTAATAAGCAGAAACGCCACATTTTAGGCAGTTTAAAGAATGAAGGTATCTAAGGAAACTTTACAGATAGCTGAAACACTGCTAGGCCATTTCCATCTACAGCAGGGCTGAACAGATGCTCATCCACCTCTCTAAGCCCTCCCCGAACCGAGATCAGATTGCGTGTAATATTAGAAATTTCAAACTAAGTAAAATTCAGAGTTGAGAGAGGAAGACAAACCTTATCTGAAGAGTTTCTCCATCAGTTAGACTATCAGCTGAGCTGAGGAAATACCTTCTTTTCCAGGAAAAGAAGTGCTGCAAGGGAATGCAGGAAGGGATAGAAGACTCTCACGAGCTGAAAGGATCGTCCCCATAGGCACCAATTAGCCTACAATGCCTGTATTTTAACTGAATAACTGAAATAATTACAACTCAAGTGCCAGGATTAGAAACTGCTTCAATATTTCTGTAAAAATTGCTCCAGCTTTCATCAAGTAACCCCCGCACCCCACAGACAGAGATGTGAAACCTGCACGTCTGTAATTTGGAGTTCCCTGCTTAAGACACTTCCATTTTTACTGTGGAATTCTTCACCTCAACTGTCTCACCTTCATTTTTACTTTGTTCTCCATCCCATACATTGAAATGGGACAAAAATAGACCACTCATTTAAAGGTCAAGACATATTTTGAGTCAGACAGAATGACCTGACTGGAGAAGAGGAACTTGAGATGTTCCCTTCTGGACATCGCCAGGCTGCTGTGTTGGAAGCAAGATATCACAAGGATGTTTTCTGTTATACATCCAGGAGAGCTTGCTTTATAGCGTATTTTTTGCCTCCCTTCTACAGTGTGTCTTTGTCTCT
The DNA here is from genome assembly GCA_013397755.1 of Cnemophilus loriae. Lineage (NCBI taxonomy): Eukaryota > Metazoa > Chordata > Aves > Passeriformes > Corvidae > Cnemophilus > Cnemophilus loriae. The sequence continues at coordinate 432,543 of VZTF01003395.1, forward strand.
TTTCCATTCATTCTGTTTGGATCCCAAATCCTGTGCATAATTCAATTTGTACATTTTGTCCCTATTCTCCTCCTTCATTTTGTGGCTTTTTTTTTCTTTAAGAGGAAGACAGAAAGGATTCACCTCTTGCTCTCCTGCTAAATTCAGCAACTTCCTCCTACCCCTGGCCCAAAAAAGAGCAGCAAAGCAACTGTTTCTCTCACTGTTTTTACAAGGCTGTACTGAAATACATCAGATGTCTACTGCTGACAATTTTCATTCCTGTGAAGGACAGCACTGTCTCATCTCTTCATTTCAATCACACTTCAAGGTCTGTTTGTGAGACACTGGCATTCCATTCTGCTGCACCACCCCACAAGTCCAGCTGCCTGATCATGTTGTTTGCAGCTGCCACAGAGCCATCATTTCAATGGCTTGCAATGCTTCCAGTCCCCACCTGGAATCCCACCCAAGCACGCCTTATGAGACGTAGTGGAAAGAAAACCTTTTGTGAAGTCTCTAGCAGATGCATAAGCTTGCTCACCACAGATCAGTATTACTTGCTCAGTTACTACAAGGAGCTTTAGCACTGAGAATCTGTAGCTGAAAATACACCCCATGTATACCAACACTTAAAACTAAGAACTTGGAAAACAACAGCTTCAACATTAAAGTCGGTATCAGCAGTAGGAGGAAACAAGCAATGAGAACAAGTAAACAGAATTAACAAGTGCAAGAAAACCACAGACAACCACATACCTACCCTGGAAAAAGAAAGAGTTTAATAAAGTGAAATAATTTTCCTTCATCCTTTGAAATCAGTGTTAAAATTCAAACTCCATTAAAGTAAAAACCACAAGTAAATTGAAGTTCAGAACTTCCAGGATTTGAAAATTATTCTAAAATCTTGTCTATACTAGCTTTCTAATACTGGGGTCAGCAACAGCACTAGAAGCTCTGAAAACCTCAATGTTTTACTAAATCAGCTGATGTGAATAATGCAAAACTCAACAGACATTTGGGTAAGTGACAAAAAAGAAGGTTAAAAATGTCTGGTAGACATACAGCAGGAGCATATATGACTATTTTTTTCTTCAACTGAAAGCAAACCTGTTGTTAGGTGTAAAATGCAGTAAAAACCGAAGCAACCTCTCCTTCAAAATGCTTTTAAGTCACTGGAGATACACCAAGAAAGAATGGCCCTAATTCTCAGTAAATGTTCAAACCTGACAATAAAGAGCATTCTTAAAATAAAAGCTGATTACAAACCAGTTCTGACATAGAATTCATGATACAACCTCAAGGAGAAAGTTCTTTTAAGAGAGAAGCAAAATTACTTTCTATGCAGAACAGCAAGCCCACAGAAATACCAAGAACTTTGCCTTATTAAAAATTCCCAAATGTACTCTACAATTTCAGTTCTTATTTCACTTTCATCCCCAAAGTAATTCAGAGCAATATACCAGTATTCCTACTGACTGAAGACATTCCACCATTATTAAATATGCGAACGTCAATAAAGTACAATAAAAAAAGTGTAGTTGTTGTATAATATTTAAACGTGAGCAAAACTAGGTGGTTATCAGTTTGTTATCAGCCCAGTGGCAATACTGCAAACAAATTAATTTACTGTATAGAGGACAGAAACAGGTCATTCAGCATGGTTTTATAGAGAACAAGTTGTGGCAGATAAGCAAAGATTCATCTTTCAGCCAAGGACTATTTGTGATAAAGATAACCACCAAGGTGTAGGGTGTGTATAAGGCACCCATATGAGTTTCTGATTTAGTAATACATGCCAAACATTATTTAAAAATGGTTATAAAATAAAGTATACATCAGGATTTCCAAAGTGGCTTACTGACCTCAAAAATACTCATCAGTGGGAAATCCCATTTCACCCATTTCACCAACATGCACTAAGCAGGATGTTGTTTAAAATATTCCCTGTACAAGTAATTAATTCTCTGCACCAAATCAAGTGGTATTGGACAACCCAGCAGTACAAATCAGACCTGAATGAGGCACAGGCGTGCAACTGTATTTCTGCCAAATTAGCAAAGGCACATAGCAGCAAGCTCATTAAAGATTACTGACCACAATGGATGAAAAAAAATTATAAAAATAAGTAAAGTTCTAAATTAAGCTATCAGAAACACTTGTGCAAATTTGAAGCAGGAAAGGATGTTTAGACTAGACCAGTGCATCATATTAATTCAACACTTCAGATTTCCAGCATCTCAGAGCCTGAGAAATTAGTTTAGTTTGTCAGTGTAAACTAAAGCTGCCTGTTACAGCCTGTATCTTCATGAAGAGAAAGCAGAGGATCCAGAATACTCATTAACCCAGTCAAAAGGCACATCAGGAACCAACAGCTCAGCCTTGATGAAACTGAGGGGAAGAACAGGAGGCAGGACACCAAAGCTTTTGCAATCACAGTGATTCTTCACCTTCAAGAGTCTTCAAATTAAAACTGGATACTCTTCCCAAAGACACATTTCAAGGTTAGTTACAAGGTTAAGTGTGGAAACAACTCACAAAACCACGTGACAAAAATAAAAGCAGATGATTAAGTAAACCTCTGAAGCCTCAAACTCCCCAAAAGTATAAGCATTACTGTTGACTAATATTTGAATTAAGTTCAGAAACATTCACTTTTTCTGTGGTTTTTGTTTGTTTGTATTTTAACCAGCATTGAGGAAGGCCTACAACTCACCCCAGTAACATTGTGTTAATAGCACACCGATGATGTTTTATCCTGGGAACTTGATACGCCAGTGGCTGCGTGTAACTACCAAAGGGAAGCAGATGCTACTACACCTTCCTACTATTGGCACACCAGCCATGCAGCAAAAGCAGCACTGCTCCGACCATGCCAACCCAAGGGCCAAGCCAGCTAACACCAAAGGGCATTACTAAACTTCCTTTTTCCTTTACAGACCTTCTGCAGAAGCTCAACAGAAACTTCTTGAGAATCTGAGGCAAATGTAAAACTGAAACACAAGACACTTATTTGCTATGTGCCCACTCTCAGAAAAAATGTGTCTGAGAAATTTCAGATGGACTTTCATGTTGTTTGAATTTGCTAATCTTAGCAACAATGTTGTCTATACTCTAAAAAGCAGGTAAGCAAAGCATTTCCAAAATAACTTATTTTTGAGCTACTTTCAGTTTAGTCCAGTTACAAACTGGAGTGATAAATGACACAGCTGGATACAAAAGCCCCAAGCAGGTTTCTTACACCTACAAAAGACATCAGAGAACTGTACTTTTCACACAAGCAAGACCTACTTTAAAATCAAGAGTAAATAACAGATTCACATAAACATTTTGTAAAATACTAATATTTTTGCTTTCTTGGTTTTCTTTTTACGTCTATCTGCTACTAATTGACTTCTTTCATTCATCCCCATGCCCTTATCAGCGCCTTTTAAAGGTTCCTATTTCAGTTCAGAGAGCTTATCCTGCCCTTTTTCTTCTACTGTTAATAGACACATTCTGTACTGGAACAGGTGTTCTGCCTTGAAATTCTGGTGCAAACTCCAGAAAAGAAAAAAGCCTTTTTGCAGGAGATTTTTGACAATACAGCACACCCATTCACTTCCCCAAACTATCTGTCTAGGCTGACATTTTCCATGAAGACCCACAACAGCAGATCTCACGCACACACACAAATCCCTCTGCACACTTCATTAAGAACAAAATACAAAATCATATTTATTTCCAGCATCCAAATCCGGTTGTTATTGGGAAAACAGTAACAAGTCTACAATAGCACACAGGATTTTTCTGATTTCCAAGTCCCAGAAAGCCTGTTTGCTTTCAGGAGATGGCTGTTATTGAAAGCAACAACTTTCTTCAGGATTTAAGTAGGGGGCGAGGAAATAGGAGCTGAGCAAGGCTTTTTTTTCTATTGTTCCTCCCAACAGGTGGGAGGCTGTTCACACGGCTCTGCAGAATCGCAGAGGAGGCCGAGAAGCGAGGAAATGCAACTGCTCTCTGCCAGCACTCAGGGAATATGAAGAGTTAAGCTGGCAGCCAAGGTGCAGAGGGCAGGTTTAGCTACAGAAACAAGGGTAGGAGGGGTCTCACGGTAAAATACTGCCACTCACAACATGCAGCAGTCCCATGTCCCAGTGTTCCCTTGCAGCAAGTCCTGCAGCAGGCACTACCAGACAGTGACAACTCACGGCAAGCTCACAAAAGCCAGCATATGCCATCAGCACTTCAGATCAGACTGACTCATCTGAATTGATGATGCTGTTGGGGATCCATGCAGCACCACAAATCGGGATTTCTAGGATAATTCTTTTCCCTACAAAGCAAAATCAGGGAAAATTAAAGAGACATGTTCTTGTAAAATGTTAGAATGCATTAAAACTGCTACATCAAGCATTTTGGAGTGGAAACATTTTTAAATTAATGCTTCTCAAATACTCTATCTTCACCTTACTTAAAAAAGTAAGTAACAGAATAAGACATTATATTTTAATTTTCTAACTCCACAGAAGATGTCTGACAATGTAGACCAATTTACAATAATTAAATTACTGAATCTAACATCCTGGAGTAAGCATGTAGCAATCAGGGACTAAAACTCTTTTTGTTCTTAGAAGCATTCCGTTTGTATGAGGCCTGTCAGTTCAAACAATAACAAAGAAAACCAAAATGCTTCCAGTATCAGCTAAAGGTTACATGGTTTTCACTGAAATAGGATGGCTTGGTTACACTAAATACTGAAGAGCAGAAAAAAAATGAGCTAGAAATCCAAATTTGACTGACTTTAAAAGAAACTTCCTAAGACATACCTACATCCAACTGAAGTATTTCAACTTTTGTTACACGCAAGAATTCATTCTTTTGAAAAGCAGTCACCCCACCATCCAGGTTTGAAGGTACTCTTATTCAACTAGAGAAGTTGTGGTGTCCCAGGCTTAGCCCATTAAATATGACATCTCCTTGACAGACCTTTTCCACCAAAAAACTAAGGAAATTCACACAGGAAATCCATTCCTGTTAGTGCAACACTATAACCAAAACTCACTACTTCTCATCTCAAACACACATCATCTCAGATCTTCAGGTGCCTGTTTTTTCCCAGCCTTGGCACCAGCCCTTCCATTTCCTGAAAAAGACCTTGCAGAAATACACCATGAGATCATACAACAGAGATTGCTAAATACATATAAATGAACCCTCTGCAAATGGCTCGAGTGATCTTAGTCATTTCTGCTTAATATCTGATCCAAAACTTTGCATCTTCTGATGTAATGCTCTCGCACTGCCAGATAACACTTGAAATATCCCCAGCTTTCTCCCTGTTTTGCTCCCTCTCTCACTGTTCGTTACCAGTAGTAGCAGGTGAGATAACGTTATCACATACATTTACTTACTTTCACAGTCTTGCACACGAACAGCAGCATAATTTCATTTGCATTTCAGGCTACTGGAAGGAGTACAGCTCGCACATATTTTTGGGCGTACGCTTAGTCCAAGCTGGCTTTACCAATTTCAGCTTGAAAGCAGCATTTGTTTTCACATGTTTTAAATGAGAGCACATACGAAGTTAGTGAGCATACAAGCCTGCCAAGCCAACACCTTTTCTCAGTCAGTTTTCAAAGTGCAACTACTTAATGTAGATCTCCTACGCTTAACTAACACTTATTTCCAACCCTATGACACAAGGGTTAACTACAAAATAGAACTAATAAGATCCTATGTGGCAAGCAATTTAGGTAACTCCTAAACGGAATATATCTATGCTGACACCAACAATACTGCAAACACAAAGAGATGTCATATTAACGCTTACACCAGCGTGGACACAAGAGGAAGAAGGAAGACCATCACCTTCTAACTGGCAAACCTTAAAGGGAAAATATTCAAAATCATTACAGACAATGGTGGGAGCTGCAGAATGCAAAGAGTCTCTGTGGCCTTGCACAGCAAAGCTTAAACAAGAGGATGAGTGAAAGGTTTGCAGGTGAAGAGATGTGTGGCTTGAGGAGTCACCTTCACCTACAGCACACAGGTTTAGTCATTCACCTGCTATTTTGGCTACCTGTCAGTTCCATTTGTGCTTCACAGCTTGTCCTCAACACTTGATAAAAATCAAAGCTGATTTGTGTCATTACAATGCCCACAACAGGAAACGTACACAGTGCCCGTCTGACAGCACAGCAACACTGCGAGGAGCTGGAGCTGGCGGGTGGAGGAGCAAATTGACAAAGGTTTAGAATCACAGAGGAGACAATCAGAAAATTTTCTATTCCTGCTACATTTACATGCGGATAGCACATATTTCAACATTCCAATAAAGTTCATCGCCAGTCACCTGCATACTAGAGCCACACAACAAAGTATTCTAACTGCAAATGCGTTTACATAATGGACTATGTAAACCACAGCACAAGGTCTCAGTGGCCTGAAAAAAGTTATGTTTTGCATTCATTATTTCACTGCTTGCTGAATTAGAAGTGGTTTACTCAGTTGTGCACACAGTTTAGCATACCAAAGCCACAGCATCAGCTAAAGATGTCGGCTTTCCAGAAAACCTACAGGTTGCCATTAAAGCCTAACACCCTTCCTCTCTTTATCCAAGATGTCAAAAACAGACAGAGTTTCAGATTTAAGGAAAATACCTCATTTTTATAAATTAAAATCCAATGAAAATGTAAGATGATCAGTCCCTACAGACAGTGCCAGAACTTTAAAGCACGCAAGCTTTTTTCCAAGTTGTTTACAAACAATACACCTACCAGGGGTTCAGAAAGATGCTGTGCCTTTCTAACAGGCAGAGAAAATGTCTGACTGACAAGGCGCCTCAGCCCCTTTCAACATTAGAAGGCACTCCGCCGCTACCTAATTAAGGCACATTCTCTTCTCGTAAAGTATTAACAAAGCACACATTTCCCCGACTAGCACTATATTTGTCATCCTTGAATAAATTACTTCTGTATTGTATTTCATGCACTCTTCCGGCCCACATCCTGCTAGACACTGAATGCTTACTACTAGGAGCAGATGAGAAGTATGCCTAGGCAAGCTCCACTTCTTGGCTAGATGTATTGACAATGGAAAAGCTGAGTATCAATAAAACAGACATTACACTCATAACGAAGTACTCTCTGTGAAAAATCCAATGAGATGAGAGTGAACACACGCAGGTGGGATTGATCTCCCCTAAAACATCTCTACCTGCACTGGCAAGGATGCTCGGGACAGTATCAGAGTTACCTCTAATCTGTCTTTAGCAAGTTACCTACTTTGCATGCGGGCCATGACCATTACAACACCTAAACAATCCCTTTAGGCATTGAATTGGCAAGAATCCCTCTAATTTAAACTCCTAACTCCCCAGCTCATAGAAAATAATAGAATAGTATTTTCGTAGTGTTTTGATATGCACTTTACTGAGGATTCCTGCCTAACAGCATTACATAAAATGGTGTTAAACTCCAAGTTATCCTCACAGTGCTCATAAACCAGGAGCTGAGCTCTTGCCGGGACAGAGTGCTGTGTGTGCTACTCGTATTATTTTTAAGAGTCTTATTTTAAACGAGCTTTCAAATAACTTGAAATATCACAGCTAACAAAACATTGCAAACAAATCAAACACTTCCTCATGACCAAGACGCTATTCCTGCAGCTCGCCGCATCTCCACAGCGGCCGAAGAGGTGACGGCTGAAGAGATAATCCGTAATCTCCGCAGATTACTTAGACTCCAAGGAAATCTCTACTTTGAGAAACTTCAGGGGAACACAGAGCATCGCCCTCCCCCTGCCCGGGCCCTCCCCGAGCCGCCGCCGCTCGGACACCGGGCAGGGCGGGCCGGCGGGGCCGCCTCCCTGCGGGGAGCCGGACGGCCACGCGGGTTCGGGCGGGGAAACCGCCTCGGCTCCTCGCCGGTTCCGCTGCCGGTGCCCTGCCGGTGCCGGAGGGGGCGCGAAGGGCGCGGGGTGACCCCACCTGTGCGTGTCCCCCGGACCCCCCGGCCGGGCCGCGGTGACAGCCGGGCCCGCCCGAGGTGACTCGTCCCGGCGA
>VZTF01003395.1:440842-764979 GCA_013397755.1 Cnemophilus loriae
CACCGCGCCAGCCGGGACCGGGATGTGCCGGGAGCGGGGATCCGGGACACAGCCCGGGACCGGGACCGGGATGTGCCGGGAGCGGGGATCCGGGACACAGCGGGATCGGGACCGGGATGTGCCGGGAGCGGAGATCAGGGGTACAGCCCGGGACCGGGATGTGCCGGGAGCGGGGATCCCAGACACACAGAACCCGGGACCGAGGGATATGCCCAGAGAGGCTCCCTACACACCGAATCCTGGACCTGGGATGTGCCGGAGGGTCTCTGTTTCCCACTGAACGCAGGGTCGGGCTGTGCCCGTTCGCGACGTGTCCGGGGGGATCTGTTACCCGCGGGAAACAGCCGGTTCGCGGGGTTCGTCTCGTTGTATCGCAAAACCCGTGAGGGGACAGCGCTGTGCGGGAGCCCAGGGGTTCTCTACACACGACCCAAACAGCCCAAAACCTTGTTCTGTTAAAGAACGTTTGTACCAAAGCGGCGTTCGGGCGCCCACAGCGCTGCCCGGGCGGTACTCCCGGCCCAGGCCCCTTCCCTGGGGCAGCTCGCAGCCCCCCAGGTTTGGACAGCACAGGCACAAGGAGCAGGGACGCCCACCCGCCGAGGCGTCGGGGTCTGGGGGAACAGCGCCGGCCGCCAGCCCTTCTCCACTCACAGCACACAGACCAACTGGCATGTTAATTCAGGCCTCCATACATCAGAAAAACTGCTTTAAATTAAGATATATGGACACCCATCTCTCATTACTGATAATGTATTTCTTGATTAGTAAGTGCATTAGTTTCTTTTTTTCTTCCCTTTTTTTTTTAGTTTTTTTTTTTTTAACTATTTTTTGCAGAGCAGCAGCAAGCTGTAGTGGAGAATATGTGCCATGCATTCTATGGCAAAACATGGTCCATATTACTCCTGAATAAATTAGTCACCAAGACTGTATAATTGGTTTCTCCATTATTTATGAAGGGGTCTTTTAACAACAGTAATTCTTCCATTAATGGCAAGTAAGGATTTCATTATCTCTAACTGCACTACCTTTTTGTTCCATGCCATAGTAAATTTCAAATTTTACTCTTTTTAACGGCTATAATATATTAAGGAATTTCATCTCTGTAAAGTAATTATTCTTTTCGCCTGCCTGGGAATATAAGTGCAGGTCATTTTATTTTTGGTCTCTTAATCACAAGAAAAGCAGTAAAAGGACTGTTCCTAGTTCTGAGCTTTGGGAACTGTTTGCTGTGATCTCTGTCCGTGTGTCTGTCCCTGGGACGTGATGCTGCCCCCCACAGGGCTCAAAATGGAGGTGGGGGCAAGTGGGAGTCCCCATCCAGAACCAGCAGAGACCCACAGCTCTGCTTCAGCCCCATCAGGAGGCATCAGTTCAGGGCTTTTCAGGCTAGAAATGGTCCTGCATCCCCTACCCAGCCCTGTGGAAACTGAGCCGCACTCCTGCATCCCATTACCTGCATAATAATCCTGGTGATGACATTAAAATGTAATAAAGCCATCAAGCAACCCCCAGCACCACCCTGGCAGCTGCTGCCCCTCAGCTGGATTTCGCATCTCTGGGCTTAGTTAGGGTGAGATTTCTCCCAAAACACAAGACCATTGTCATCAAGACATGTTGCCATAGACGCGCAGATCAGTTGATGATGTCCATGAGGCCTCGTGAGACCTTTTCAGTGCTGTCCTAAAATGCCCCTGCAGCAACCCCTGGGTCTGCAGTGGCAGACAAGCCTGATCATCTGCAGCGGCTACCAGCTCCTCTGCCCTGCAGCCGTGCCCAGGCTGAGCCTTTCCACCAGGGATAAAAACCATGAGGGATTAAAATAGCATTCAGGAAATAGTGAGTGCTGTTTTGGACAGGTAGTTGCCGTTCAACAGAATTGCTTTCAAATAGGTCTGCTGGTATTTGGGAAGCTGGCTGGACACCACTTGGTCATGAGGAAATGTTATTTCACGCACACCCTCCACAGCACGGGCGACAGCTGGAAGGACGGTTTGTCTCTGTGCACACACACTGTGCTCCTCAAATCAAACTAATTTCTAAACAAGCAGGTTTGTAACTTAATGTTCTTTCTCCATCCGTCTGCCCAGGTTTGATCAGCCAGTTATCTCCATTGCTTTCAGCAGGACTGCTCACATGTGAGTGTCTTGCTGAATCAAGACCTAAATATTTTGAAAGCCTGAATCAGCAAAACATGCATCTGCTCCGGGCTAATCTTACCCAGCAAGCCCCACGGCGTGCTTAACCTTAAGCCACTCTTCAGAACTATCAGTGTTAATCTTAAGTGCTTTGCTGATTTGGAGCACTATAATTTTCCAGAGGACATGTCCTCTGCTCCTTCAGACACCAAAATTAGCCTGAAAACATACAGGGAGGTGCAGGCAACATCCTCAACCCAGCAACTGGGCCGGATTGGCTCAGGCAGGGGCTGCATCGCTGCGATCACACCAGGCAGCTGCTGCTGCTGCCTTCAGCAGAGCATTTCTAGAGCGGTGCAGACAGCAGCTGTGGAGATGAGGGATCTTGAGGCAAGAGGGGAGCTATTCCCCAGCCACCTCGCCGTCCGTCTCTCTCTCTGCTGGACTGTCATCAGAGGTCTCACTCCCAGCCAGCATGCCGACTTTCATAACAGTGAATTATAACTTGGCACTTCTGTAGCTCTCTCTAGTTCAAAGCCATGCTGAAACATTATCTAATTAATTCACACAATAGCCCTGGAAGGCAAGAAAGAGAGGTAGGAAGCTGAGTTACTTGCCCAATGACAAACATTGAGTCAGTGAAGGAGTGGGAGGAAAACTCAAGGGCCCTGGATGTTTAGATCTGAGATGGCATCCTTCTTGTTGCAACAGCATTTGAGTCATTTAAAAAATAGCACCTGTATATTTAATTACAATTACAGTCAACTACTCCAAATTAGTAGATTAAACAGGGAGAGAAAATGTTATCCTAATTAGCATCCACAAAAAAAAAAAAAAATCACATGCTTTTCACATCTGTAGGACATTAACCAAACCAATTAAAAAGTATAAATATGTGGTATAAGCAAAATTAGCAAAACTCTGTTTTGAAGACACGTACAGCAGAGGCTGCCCCACTGACAGGGCTGCTCAGGTGCTGGTCCCCACTGCAGGCAGTGAGGGGCTTGGCACCACAGGAAAAGCCACCACAACCAGCCTGCCATCACCGCAGCACCTGCAGGAGGAGGTTCCCACCCTCCTTGCCTCAGTATCTTTTTATTGCACAAAAAATAAATGCAGAACTCTAAGGGGGAAAGGGAAGGTATTCATTGAAATAAAGAATATGAAAATGTCACCAGCACCCTTATAGTAAGAGAGCAGACCAATCAAGAAGAAGAAATAATAAAACAGGGATTTATTCACAGAAACTATCATTACAGGAAGTAATGGGCAATTAGAAACAATGTTCCATAAACTCACATCAACAGTAGAAATATTGTATAAAATACATTTCTAGGTGTGAGGGGTTAGAAGAGGTATGTTCAGAGATTTAATGTAATCCTTAATGTAATTCCAGAGGTCCATTAATCAGCTGGAAGACCTTCTATAAGAATACAACTTCATTAAAATATTCAGTAGTTATAGACTGAAGAGTAAAAGGCCAACTGAAGCTAATTAACCCAAGGAAAAAAAGTCTGCATAATACTCAGAGTACCTGACTGAAATGGGGAGGAAGAGGGAATGGAAAGACAAAGTTGCATGAAAATGCAATTAATGACAAATACTTCTAGGAAAATAAACTGCAGAGCATTAAAAAGAATGTGACCTGTACATAAGGGAATATTAAAAGGGGGAAATAGAGTGCATATGTGGAGAGGCTGTAGAAGGGGAGAAAGCCTGGTTTGAAAGATTATTTGTATGAGCAGAAGAAACTCAAATTGCTACCATTGCGGATTAAGGCATCTATTGCTGCAAGTTAAAACATGTTTTCTAACAAGCAATTCAGATGAAAATAATATCATGCTGCTTTGCTTTTCTGACCAGCAATTATTTAATCAGAAAGCTGTATTAGGAAAGAAGTCTCTTAGTAGGATAGAGTATCTGACTATGAAAATGTGCTATGTGGTAGCCAACCAGTAGCTAACGCATCTTCACCTCCAGGGCTTTGCTTTTGTATCCCTGTTCTCCCCAAGGAATTTTTTTCAGAGTTCATACTAGGTTGGTTCTGTTGGCCTGGCCATGTCATAATGATATCCAGCCCCTGGAAGCCTTCCAATGAAGTTGGTGAACAGGGCATTGCTGTACTTTGCTGTTTTAGAGCCCAGATAGCTCTCAATAATTGAACATTAGTGTGGTGGGAAAAGTACCAACAAAACTTCTATTATAAATCTTCGCCTTCCTCCAGGACTTAGGGTCAAATAAATAAAGACATGCACAATTTGCATGCTGTTTTTAGCATCAGCAGTTATGAAAAATGTGGCACATACAGAGATTTTCCTTGAGCAGCTCATTTTTCTGTCCTTCACTGACCTTTTCCTCTCCCGGTAATGGACTACTTTCTATGTCAAGCATTTTGTAGCAGGCTGAGTCTAAAGGGTCCTCATCTCCATCAGAAAACTGCTGTACTTTCAATCAAGCAAGAATATTTTCTTCTGCACTATGAGACCATGTTTTCCCTCCCTTGCTCACTCAGGGGTTAGAGGCAAGCTGTGCCAGGAGCTCTTCCTCCTCCAGCCCCAGTTTGGTAGGGTCTGCCCTGAAAACAGAGGTCCTGTTTGCATTCCCCCTCTCCTCCTGTCCCTTGGCAACCCCCACACATGACCCCAAGGCCAAGGATGCAATGGATCAGCAGCAGCTTTTTCATACATCATTCCTGTGGCTAGGACAACAACCAAGCCCCTTGCCAATACCCTGCCTAGCATCTCTGCACCAGCATCTGTGCACCAGCCTCAGCCAGACAAGTCCCAGCCCTCTGGATAGCACCCCCTCCCTAGGCAGAGGGCTGGCAGGGGCAGGAGGGCTGAGCCAAAGCCATCGTGCTGCCCCTGCAGAGCCCTCCAATCGTGCAGGGCTGGCACAGCTCCTCCAGGCCACGCTGCTCGTGCTGGGTTTGTATAAAAATTTGATAAAATTGCAACTGATGGACTTCATGGAGTTTCATCAAATGTTATTGACTTAGTCCTGCTCAAAGAAGCCCCAGTAATAAACTCCTTCCCTAGAGGGCATGGAGAAGTTTTTGGGAGCATGTGCCCCACATGCCAGGCTGCAGTGGCCTCCCCATTAGAGCACCTCGATTTCCTGCACACTGTGTGCTACAGACAAAGCGTGTGTTAAACAAGCCCCAGGAAATTAGCATTAATTAGCAGGTGCTGCAATCTTGCAAGTGACTGCTACTTATCCCACTAATGTCAGCTCCACACTATGGAAGCTCTTAGAATTTCGGACATTAAAATTGTTATTGGCCACAAATAAAATGTAATTGATATTCTTTCAGAAATGGAAAAAGTATGGTAGGATACTCTGCAGCATTATTAATTAGTGCTAAATCAAATATCAAAGGATGAAAATAACACTGTATTTAGCAATCAAGTTTATTTTAATAGATGCAATCAGAGTCCCATGACTTACAATTTTGCCTCTAAGGCGAATGCTCTCACTGAGGAAAACATGAAAAAAAAAAAAAGACAAAAGTGCACATTTAGGTAGGGTCCTCACTCACTACAGAGCTGTCTGTGCTGTTTGCTAGTTCTGGCAAGATTTCTGTTTTCCTTCTCAAATGACCATTTACACTTCAACCTTGTTTTTCCCAAATATCCTGAGCTACTGTTGGAACCACTCAGTGCAAAACAAAACCAACACCCAGAAAATCCTGTTTGTGCAGCATTCAGTATGAAATTTTAAACTCTGTGAATTTAGCTACAGAGTTCTCGTTCTCTGTTGTCTCTTTGTACTTAAGGGGGAAGCAAACTGTGACACAGGTGCCTGTGCAGCAGCAGCTAGGGGCTGGGACCTGCCGGCGCTGGGGCCGCCCTGCCGGGCACGCTCAGCGCTGGCCCAGGAGAGGCGTCTGCCGCGGTCACAGCCTGCTCGGGCACCCAGTGCTGCCCATGACAGGGCCGTGCTGCGAGACACCCTCGGAGCCCCGCGCTGAGCCGGCAGCTATTCACGTGTGCTGTCACAGTCGAGACCCGCTCCCCGAGCTCGGAGCTGCCACACAAATCACCAGCAGCGGCAGGAGAGCTGTCGAGACTCACCTACGCACCTCTGCTACCTGCACAGGCAGCCTCACTTCTCTGTCTACAGAAAGAGCACTCCTGCCTGCCAGAGCTGCCATTCCAGGTACAGTCACAGCTTTTTTCCACACCAGCACCAGGCACTAACAGGGAACCAGGCAGAGGAGATGAGTCAAACAAAACGCTGCCTTTTGGATGCTGTTAGAGATTGAAGCGAGGCTCTTCTACAGTACAGCTCCTGCCTTCCTGCTGGTTGTCACCACAGCCCTAGCTTACAACTGTATAGTCATGATAGAACATTAAATATATACATCTCACAGCATTTACTGAAAACACTCTTTCTTATTCAGCTGGTCTGGATACTTGAAGGGAGGGAGGGAGGCGTCTGGATGGTGAGGTCTGCAGGAGGATGATCACTGCTGTTGGACTGTGAACTGCAGTAAGACGTGCTTGTTCTCCAGTGGTGTAAATGGCACTTGTCCTCCAAACTCTGGCATAAGGACCTGAACCACCAGCATTGTACCAGCAGTATCCTGACCTAGGTAAAACATACATTACAACACATTGGCTGCTCAAACGATGAAAACTTCATTTACTGTCACTGCTTCAAAAGCCAGTGGCCCTAATATCTCAGAGACACTGACAAACCAACCTGTTAGATTCTCCTGAAGCCAAGTGCTGTTCACCACAGTCAGGAGAGCTTTGCTGACTGACCCTAGGTGAGGACCAGTTCCTGTGGGGATCAGCAGATAACAAGCAGACTGAGGTGGATCTGTAGCAGAGGTGCTTCCTCAGGTGCCAAGCTGGAGTGAAATACCTCTCATCTTCAAGTTGCCTTAAAAGCCAGGTAAAACCGATCCCTGAGTAATAAACTGTATTTATTGCACCTGAGCAGAAGCCTGCAGTTCAGAGCAGTGTGTGTACTGATGCTGCCTACAAACCTTTGTTTTGGCCACATTCTTTATACAGTGCTCTATCACCCATAATATACAGGAAGTGTATGCAATATACAGGGGATGCACACTTGTATGTCCTCATGGGCCGTGGGTCTGTTACTGGTCTGACTGACACTGGGGAGAAAATTGCTTTTGGTAGTACTTTTCCTGGTTCTTGACAGGGCAAAAGAATTTACAGGAGGTCCAGAGCTCATGTGTTGGAAAAAGGGCTGCACGTACCCCTGTTTGCACAGGCCCTTTCCCCACATCTCCGACCCAGGGAGTGGGTTTTCCTTAGCTTTGCTGGGCATGTGCTGCTGGCTGCTGTGTTTTCCTCCTGCTGTCTCGACCTGGGGAGAGCCTGCCAAGCGATGGCCTGTCACACTGGGAAGACGAGGAGGTGGATCAGACAAAAGAAACAGAGAGGAAGAGCAGCTGAAAGCCAGGGGCAGTTAACAGCTGGCCTTGCGAAGCCTCACGTCTGTAGGGTACAAGAACACTGCCAAATACACATTATCCAAGAGTTTTAACACAATTTATTTTATGCTTAAATAATCAACTAGATCATCCAGTGTTTGTTGTTTTCATACATATGTAATTAGAGCTATTATCAATGAATGCTGTTTCCATATGAATATAATCAACAAATTAAAGTATTTCACCAAAAACCAAATAAAAATGCCCTTTAAAACACAGCAGCCTTAACAACCTAATATTACACTGCTAGGATGATTACAGATGATTGGCTTACTGAAAGATTCTACATCTTATAGCCAGTACACAATACAGTAATAATTTTACAGCGTGCTGCCAGTCTATTAGCTAATAATTTCTCTTCAGTTCATTTAAAAATATCCCAAACTTGTGCTCCTTAGAGCACCAACCCACTTCTAAAGCTGCAAGCATTACCCCCATTATAAAGCGAGAACAGATAGCACCCCCCTCCCCATAATGCAACTACTGTATATGTTATGGGTCTTAGGTCATTTCATTGAAAAATTGGCAACAGCAACAAATATTAGATGAAGGGCTTTGTGTTTACAGATAAAATCTTATTTTTCATGTTGCGGTATAGTGTTTGCAAAACTGGAAAAGATTTAATCAAAATAAGGTGAAACACATGCATCAAAATATTAGTACTCTGAAGAAAAATTTTCACAGAACTACAGAATTCCTCATTTTGGGAATCATTTAAATTTGCAGCAGATTTTAAAGATTTTTTTAAAATCAAGCTAGCGATTTTGCATATACAAACATTATAATTGCTAATATACAAGAATCTGTGAAGATACACCCAGAATATCCCTGTAGGTGCAGCCATTTGAGACACCTAACCTGCTTAATGCATTTGCAATATTCTGTTTGTGATCGAAAAGGCAGTGCCTTATCAACATTTATTCTATTTTGTTAGAATTTATACAGTGTTATTTATTTACAGCAAAACTATTGATGTTTAAAAAAGAAACAAATAGTGTTTTATACCCTGACAGTTTGGGTCCAAGAAAAATAAGGCGAGCTGTTGTGGATTTTAGTATTTTTAGTGTCATTCCATGGTTTAACCATTTCGTCTTCGCACATCCTCTCTGGCCACAGGAATTTATTTCTTTTGAGATGATATCAAACTGCTTGAGAGAAGCTGTTAACAGCATGGCATCTTGTATATACACTGCATTGGTAACTGCGCACCCTCCAATCCTGTGAATGAACGTGAATTTCCATGCTCTGTAAATTGGCTCATGCTAAATTAATTTTTTTGTTTGGGTTTTTTTTTTTTGTTTGTTTTTTCTTTTTGCATAAAAACCATGCGGTTAATGTGGGGAAGCAGCAAACACACGCACACTTTTATAGGTGAATGTTTAATTCCTGTTGATTTTTCTTCTGTGAGTGTCCCTCTAGAACACTGGCAGTAAAAGCACACAGTTCTGTGGAAAGAAAACAGAGAACAAATCATTTCAGAAATATCTTGTTAGAATCAGTTCCATGCCTTTCCCTGACTAAACAGAAACATAATTGGCATGACAAAATTCTGCAAAAGGCTAAATCACACAGTTTCTAGGTAGGCAATGACATTAGCTGAGCTCCCAGCATGAGGGGAAAATGCAGCTGCAGATGTCCACACTGCTCGTGAACTGATTTACAAATATGTTTGCAGCACACTGCATTTCATCACCCCAGACACGGCACGAGCTCATCCGATCGAATGATGACAAGGAATAGGTTCTCTTATCGTGGAAGGAACAGCATCATCTCCAGACAAAGAGAGCTGCTGCTTCCACAGCACATTTTTCTTCATTGTCTGCAAGCATCCCCACAGTGATGGAAAACCTGCTCTCCTTGCACATCCACCTCTGCCAGTTGCTCAGGGAACGTGACTGGCAGAGCCAGGAATGCAGAGCCCAGCCTTTAGGAGGCTTGGTGAAGGACAAAAGCGAGGACAAGGAGCAGCCCCATCTATCTCCCGCCTGGCTTGCACGAGCGGCACCGAGAAGACAGGGTCCAGCTCCTGCTCTCTCACCCCTCAAACCAGAGCCATGCACATAAGGACAGCAAGTTTGTGACATTTGTTGTACAACAGCAATGTCTCGCAGCAGAGAGGGCAGGAAGCAGAAATACAAACACACCCGTAAGCAGGAGCTGCAAGCCCTGCGGCTCTCCGGCACCTGGGCGCAGGGCAGCCTGCTCGGGAGCGTGGCTGGCGCAGCGCCGGCGGGACTCAGGCTGGCATGGACATGCCTGTTTACTAATCAGGTCACAGGTCCACACGCATTCCCCAGGAGTGCTTGCAGTCTCCTTCTACGCTAAAGCAATCTGTCCTTGCCCACATCTACAGTTGTCATAAATCTGTCCTGCTGCTAAGAGCCGCCTGTTCCCATTGCAGCAGTCACGCCAGCTCACACCGTGCTGTCCTGCGGAACTGCACGCAAGAGTTCTTGGCTTCTCCTTTCAATCTATGCTACACAGTGGGCTTATTTGCAATGGTGACAGGGACATTTTCACAGCAAAACCTAGCTAACATCATGATTTTTTTCAAACACGCCAAAGAAAAGAACCACCTCTGCCTGCCCAACAAGACTTTTTTTGTTTTTTGTGATTACTAAACAGACTGTTTTTCTATAGAATCCCCTGCTTATGCAAATACATCCACTTCTGCATCCAAATTAAATGTTTTCAATGGACTCATGACCAGGCTCACAATTACTTAGTGCACATTTGGTCATGCTTATCACATCAAAGTTTGGAGCACAGAGATTCATCTTACAGGACAAAGTTCCGCCCTGAGCAAAGGTTCATTATCTAAGGCAGACTCTCTGAGTTCCTCAGGGGCTCTAGCATGGAAGACTTGCCTACTGGAAATCACAGCAGAAATGCATCAGCAGTCATGGGAGCAAATCTGGTTCTGAGGAACTCAGACTCCGGCTTCCTGAAGGTCAGACTGTTTCATACATTAGGCAAAGACTGCCTTATTTATGTAATTTTATTTTAAAATGAAATGCTTTTCTCTTATCCCTAGCGTGTTTTGCATCAAACTTGTATGCTGGCAGGCTCTTCAGCTGCTTTGCTTATGGGGTTCAATGCCCCATCTTGCCTTCAATGCCTGAATTTACACATTTCTGCTGCTTTGCCCCTGCAGATTGACAGTGGAGCAGCACGGGACACAACGTGGGACTCAATTTCATACAAGCAGAGCCATCCCTTTGGCTTGCTTTACTCCCCTATCCTTGAGCTCCATAAAGGGGAAAGCTGTGTCAAAAGAATCACCTCCCTTTTCCAAACAATAAATATTTTATGAGTACGTTGAGTACCAAGCCATGTGAAGCTGTTTTATTCTATTAGCACACACAGGAGGGCTCTCAGTAAAAGCAGGAATTCAGGTGGATGCAGTAAGTGCTTACCAGATACTGAAATCACACCAGTCACCTCACAGAGCTTGTTCCTTGGGGCTTGATCCCATAAATCCTTCAGCTAGATCCCACACACTGAGTGCTGTTTGTCTAAATGGCTCTACTCACATGCACAGAGCACCTGTAGGGCCAGGGGGCTGTAGGGGCTACCTTATGTTTCATCAGTCAGAGGGACTGGTGACTTGGGAGAGGCTCTGCTTCTGTCTGTCCTATTCCTCACTATCTGGTCTATTTGCCAGGTCCTGTTTATTCTGTTCTTAAATCCTACAGTCAATCCTATACCGTATGTACAGTAAAAGGCTAATACACAGTCTTGCACTTCATAAAGTCTTCCCCTGTCCAATTCCTGAAACCCAACAAAGCTAAGAGAAGTTCTGAGCTGAAAAAAGACATGTCTACTGTAAACCTACGCACTTGGAGCCATGACTGATGGACCAGCATCGATAGACACAGACAGGCTCCTTCCATATTTACAGGCACATCTCTGTGTGACTGTAGCTGTGTCACCGAGACAAAGCAGCCTCTGGCTTCAGGGTGCTCTGTCACATCTTTACAGAGTCCCCTGCAAGGGCGTCTTAGTCCGTGCATTTGGCTTTAGCTTGGGAAGCCCTTATACCATCAGCTGCTGGCTTGCTACTATTGTTAAGGCTGGATCAATAAAATTCACAAGAAACAGTTGGTAGGGATTATTTGTTGGCAAATATTGAGACACTTCACTTACAAGGACTTTGACTTGCGTAACTGCCCTCAAATCACATGTCTGACAGTGGAAGAAGCATTTCACTCCTAGCAGGTTTATTTGTGTGCAGCTACTTTACTATTTGTGCTTAAGTTTTTAGGGGCAGAAAGTTCTACGGATTATAAACACCAGACACTGTAAAATTCCCAGAAATCTTGCACATGACTGAGTATTGCTTTGCTTTATTTTCCAAGAAGTAAAGCTTAATTTCTATATATGAACACAAATTCATTTTCTGCTTACAAGATCAAGGACCAGCTATTCAGCTCTACAGCTGGAAAGCAAAGTCAGGGTAGCAGACGCAAGCCTTTGTGCAGCCCAGGTGCTGTTCCCCATGCTGGCAAAAGCCCTCAACAAGGGAAGAAAATTGATCACACTGACCGTTCAGTGGTCGGCTTTCAGCTTTCATGAGTAACTTTTCTTCTCCACGTGTCTGACTTCTTTCTTTGTCTTAACTTTATAACCTTCTCCCTGCTTTAAAGGAAAAGCATAAACATTAACACAGTCTGCAGAGAGCACTCGTAATTGTAAACCTGCTTCCAAAACAGGCTCCACACTTTGCTGTAAGAGGGTAAGTAAAAAGCAGTTAAATCACATTAACACTTCATTTCAAAGATATACACAATCTATTTATCCACTCTGCTGAGCCACAAAAGCACAGGTCTGAAATATCATCTTCAAGCAGAAAACACAGCTCTACAATTTCAGCCTGACCCCAGCTGGCAGTCAGTCCTCGGCAGAGCCCCTGCTGCCAACTGCGGTGGGAGCCGGTGCCACTGACAGGGAAAAATCACCTTTCCCAACTGTCCTCCCAGGTCAGCCAGACTGGTGGGCATTCCCAACAGCAGAGGCTGTGGTTGCTTTTACGATGTTTCACAACATCTGTGCTTTAAAGTGAGCAGGTTAGTAACGGAATAAAGGGAAGAGGAAGAAAGCCAGCAAAAACCACCACTGAAGCAGCACAGAAGTAAAAACCAATGACAGTGACAAGCAGTGCAGGTTTCAGTGTCTTTAAAACAGCAAACCCCAAAATAAACTTCATCTTTGCTCATTAAAAGTAGCTCAATAATCATCTAAAAATAAATTCTCCAGTAATCACAAGCCTCACTCACATCAGAGAAAGGCATCTGTTTATATGTGGCTATGGGCAGAATTTACCCCTCAGGTGATCTGCATTGATGTATTTGTAACTATTTGTAGTTTCTGACTAATCTAATCTGGTGCAGCAAATTGAAAATGTTTCCCCCTTGCTGGGCAGGATCTTTTTTTCCTCATAAACAACTAGGAAAGAGAGAATGGAAATAAGATGGTTTTCAATCTCTTATTTCTGTGATGTGTGTGTCCCCAGCTTTTTTCCTTTTTCCTCATGTATTAGCAGAACATAAAGAGTATTTGTTATCTTCCTTTCTGAATCTGTTTTCACTCAGACAAGAATTTCATTGGCCCCAATGACAGTTTTACTGGAGCAGAGACCTCAGAGGGCCATGTGCTGGGGAAGAAGGCATGAGCTCCTCTGAAGCCATTTGTTTCCAGAGGCGATGCCCATTCCCCCAAGGCCTCCTTGGGACAGATGACAGCTGAGGCACAGCCTGCCCACTCCTGCCCCTGTCACTGAAGCCCTCTGCAAGAGGTGCTGGGGTGTGCTGGCACACAATAGTCCTACTCTTCCCACTGACAGGGTGATAAAGCTGGGCATAGTCCAGGCCTGCAGAAGGCTTCCAATTTTGATCACCAGGGACAAAATCCTGTCTTGGTGCTTGCTTGTAAAGGATACCATTGCTCGGGTATGTTCCCGTTGACCTGAATCCTGCAAACTCTCAGTCACCAGCACCAGGGGTATCACACCAAGGTGAGTGAGAGGCAGCTGGGATCAGACTGCAGCTCATTCCTTTGGGATGGTGGAAAAGCCACACAATCCGTCTGCAAGTGCAAGGCATGAATTCTGCAAGGACTTAACCAAACACACAGACATGGCTCAACTTGATGGCCCAAACCAGGCCCCAAACCTGCTCAGACCTGCTGCCTGTTTTACAGAAACAGACCTTGCTGCCCTGTGCCAACAGAATTCGGCCAGGGCCCCTTAACGCTGCCCCTGCTCTATGACCCCAATGCACAACTTGCCAGTAACTGCAAGCACCGCACTTTTTGCCAAGGCTTCATGTTAAATGCAAACCTCCAGCCCTTTAGCAGCACTTTTTAGCAGTCAACACAACCCTCTGCGCCTACTGTTATTTCCTGGTAGTCCCCGTTGCATTACCATTTCACCAACTTTCCTCTCATGGGGGATAACAACACGTCTTACTACCTTCCGGGTGATCTGTGGGAAGCAATACACGAAAAGTATAGATTTTTTTTTTTTTCCTAGATTCTAAAGGGAGAAAGTATGTTAAAAGAAGTTACTTGAATGCAAAGACTCAGAGCAGTGATGTAATTCATGATTACTTTTCTCGTGATGACGTTGCCTTCTTCGTCGGTAAACTGTTCCTCTGTTACAGATTCACCAGGAATGTTTTTTGCTTCCTCACCCTAAAGAACGTGTTATAAGATTAGCAATAGAGCCTATATTCTGTCAAACCCACACATATTTCCACACCAATCCAAGCAACAAGCACATGCTAGCTTCAACTTTATGTAACAGTTTGCTTTATGTCACACAAACTGTATGAAAGCCCCATTCACTTAGTAATGCTGATATCTGTGCATATATTCTACAAAATGTTTCATTAAAGCCTGTAGCGAGCTTCTAGCACACTGCTCTTATTAACTAATACATGTCAGGAAGCTCTCTGGGCAACAAAATCTAGTGGTCAGTCTGAGTCCTATGAGATGGAGGCACAAATTCACGATGATATAATCTCCAATCAGACATCCCTTAGCTTTTCACAGCTTCTCAGTGGCCGGCACACGCAGAAACATGGTCTAACATGGGGGAAATTTGGGACTTGAAAAGACAACTCTGCCTATAGCTTGCTAAACACAAGGTATCAAACACAAACACAGAAGACAGGCACTTCTCAGCACTTACAAAATGGAGGAAGATATCTTACGCGACACTTTGCCCGGCACGGTGCCACCGTGCTGAGGAGCCTTGGCAGCCCGGTCCATGACTTACTGAGATCAGCAGCACTCCAGGCATCACTTCTTGTAGTACCAGCAATTTATAGGACCAGTGTCAATAAATGTAAAAGCAGTTTCCTAACTGCTATGCCAGTGACTTAATTCCACTTAAAGAAATTATTGCTCAAATCATAAATAAATGACATTACTTTAGAGTCTGAGCCTAGCTGGCAGTTGTGAACTTATGTTCCAAAAGAACTTTGCTAACTTTACCTCACAAAGTCATGTTTCCAAACCCGGGTGCTGAAGAAAGCACTGCTTTTGATGCTTCAAAAATACCCATTGTCTGTGCTTATATCTTTCATATAAATAAGGCAAACATAATGATCATGTAGCTGGCCTACATATGAAGAATTTCCACTTGTACATGAATAACCCAAACAAACAAAAAAATCATTAAAACTTTTCTTTTCCCCTCACTCTCAACCCACTATGGAAAAATTACAACTAGAGGGAGGAAACAGAAAGAATACATTGTATAAAACACATTATAACAATATTAACTACAAAATAATATTCAAAAGGGGACTATTACAGCTTTTGTAATGCTTCCATGTACTGAACAGCATAGGGCAAATATAGTTTCTATTTACTATGGTCTATACACTGCATAGTTGTCTACATAAGCTCCTGGCACTGCTTTATAACAAACAAATACAGTGATGCCACGTGTATGTTTTTATAACCGTTTTCCCTACTAACGCAGCTTTTTCAATATGTACATTGTAACACTGGGATTGAATGCTATTTCTGAGCTCTAAGCAAAACAAACCTTTACTTTTGTTTACAAGCCATTTGTGGTCTTTTCTAGCCAAGCTTTTCCATTTTCCTCGCCTGGGGAGAATGGCAGCAGGCGGGAGCCAGGGGGGAGTACTGCAGAGCAGAGCCTCCAGCCACGTTTGTCATTCTTCACAAGTACAGAATTTCTGCTGGTTTCACATTGAAAGCTGTACTGAAGTCACCACTTGATAATTAAGCAATGGAACAGTTTCAGACATTTTACACCTCTTTTTCCCCAGGCTTTCACAGGTTTTTAGCAAACTGTACAACTTGTTGAATTTTGGTGCTTCAGGAAGCATTGCCAAGAGAAGGACAGGTTCCACAGCCAGGTGGATTCCACTGCATAGGGACGTAAGGATGGGGTCCTGTGCCTGAGACACATCTAGCTGAGGCACCCAGGCCAGGGAACAGTGGCGTCCCTACAAAAGAACAGCAGAACAAACAGCTACCGAAGCCTTCAGATGGAGCCTGAAAAATTCATTCCCCAGAAAGACTCTGAGGAGAGGTCCCAGAAGGAGAAATGACACACCTGCCTAAGCACTGCACCAGGCTCTGTGCAGCAGGAGGGAAGTGCGAGGTTGGTCCCCGCGGCGAGCGGGGCCCCAGCGGCAGCCGGCTGCTTCCTTTCTCACGAGCGAGGCGGCAGAAACGAGAACGGGACGGGACTGCTGCGAGGCGGGGGGCAGCGACTGGGTAAAGGGTTTGGGAACCGAAACCTGTGGGGTTTCCTACTCACAAAGAGATGGCAGGGGGAAAGTGATTCTGGAGACTTCACACTTTAATCAGATGCACAGCAGATGGTGAACTAGCTGCACAGTTTCTTTCCTGGCCTTCCACATGTGGGTTCAGAGACTCCCCAGTGGGCTCCAACACAGTACCCCAAGGAGCAGGAGGGAACCCCGGCAGAGACATCCCATGGAGCACACAGGATGGAAAGGTATGAGGTATCCCTCAGGAGTAGGATCTCCAAAGCCACTACAATAAAACTCATGAAAACCAGAAATAAAACAACATGGCCAGTAGCAAGGTCACCAGACTACTTGGCACACCAACACCGCTTACGTGTACTGGTTCTTTGACTCCTTACTGCAGCTACGAGCAAGGTTATCCCTTAAAACAACCTAGTGAGAATTACTGTGTTCAGCTTCAAAATGAAAAGTGTACTGCTGCACTGAAAGATGTCTCCTGAAAGAAAATGCAGTTTTAAAGGTGTGATGAGTCTTGGGTTTTAATTAGCTACATGCTCCTTTAAGCACAATTTAAGGATAAATGCCATAAATACTCAGCAGTCAGCACGCATGAAATCCAGCTTTCACAATTCTCTTGCTGGTGGGTAGTTAAACAAATTGCAGGAGGGCTCACAACTGGCAGGAGGTAGATCTGATTTACTGACTTTTCTAATCCTATGCAGTTATAAAGATGGATGTTTGCTAGGAAAAAAAACCCTACCCACTGGCAGTTTTAGCTGTAAGATCTCAAACCAGCATTGGGTTAGAATGGCACATTAGATGACCTTGTCAACAAAAGCTGTTTTTGAACACAAAGCTGGTGCATCTGCGTCACAGCTAGAGAATAAAATTCTTTCTGCTGCATCATACTTATGTGGGCTTCATTTTACCCTTGACCAGTCAAAATCACTGTCACAATACCAAAAGCTTTAGAAAGGCAGGGAGAAAACTTAATACCGTGATTACTGGAAGCCCAGTTATATCCCTGGGACTAAAGCATACAAAGACTGCAGTCTGCAAGCCTCAGCCCCAGAACATGCCAGGAAGCTTTGCAAAGCAGAGTGCTTTAATGTCACCCTGCTCACTGGAGTGTAGTCCTGCCAAAACCAGCTGCTATCCTCTCTCTGTTGCTCTCCAGGCCAGGAGAAGCAAAGAGCAGTTTCCTTAAAGTCTTCTGCCAGCTCCACTGATTTTCTTAACAGTTATTTGCAGATTATGGGTGTTCCCAGGGACCTCCAGATAAATGCAGTCATACAGTCGGTGCTGCAGTGTTGTGCCAAAGTTCACTGTAGATTTGTCAGAGCTCTGGTTTTCTTTCATGTTTATTTTGTTACTAGAGGGATAATAGTCCCTTTTATTCCTCCCATACATCTAGTGTTGTTGTAATAGTGGAGAAAAAAGGTGCAGCTGGATGTGTCTTACCCACATGGATAAAAAGGAATTTAAAAGCAGGCGGAAATAAGCAAGATGGAAAGATTCTAAATATTTAATTTTGCCAAAGACCAGAGGCAATGCCGCAATGGGAAGAGGAGCTGTACAGAGAGCTCAGACCTCTTCCCTCGCTGGCATTAGCCAGCATCAGGACATAATCCCTTCAGTCTCGAGATCACATTCTTGTAATGCACGAACAGCAGCTGCGCCTCAGTCTCCTCGGAGTCTCAAGCCTCTGTGGCAGCGGCAGGAGAAACAAACATCTTTCATTAAGGTCACTTTCATTAGTGAGTTCTGCCTACTCAGGGAGACCTTGTTAATCAGATACCACAACTCTCTGCCTGCACCCATGATGAGTCTGTAGCTGCTTGTTTGCAGATGTATTGCTAAAGCCACAGGAGGGGGAGAAAAATCCCAACAAAACAACAGGCAAGGCAGGGAGACCTGAGAGCAAATGGCGCTGCAAATGGGACAGAGTACAGTCTGCTACTGGGAGCTGGGGCATAGGTCTGGCACATGTGGCATGAGGGACAACGTGATGAACACACCTCAGAACTGCACTTGTAGCCTGGGGTTTAATTTACTCCATGTTATCTTGCTGAGGCTGGCAGCTCCAACTCTCATGGGGCAGGACAGGGTGAGGGCACTTACCTGCAGCTCTCCCAGCCAGAGAGGGACTGCAGTGGAGACGCTGTGCCCAGCTGAATACACAAAAGGAAATACTTCCCATTTTCCTTACACAGGGCACAGGCACTTAATTCTTATCACCTACAGGATGGCCACGTTTCATTTTCCATAAATAAGCTTCCCCTGAATAGCAAGATCATGGAAGCTGCTGGCTCTAGCTTTGACTAACTGCTGCTCAGGCCACTTCCGTGCAGGCTGAACCAAACCCTCCATGATCAGTAGTGGGGCATTTCACGGGCAAAATGCATGGAAAGGGACAAATCTTTAATAAAAATTGTCAAGAAATAGCAAAAGTACAAGATACTAAATTACATCAGATTTGAATAACCACTGCTTGGAAATATATTTTATTTTCCGTTACATTCTACCATAAACCTTTTGGCAAGAATCTTACTAAAACAGCTTTAGCCAAAAATTTATATCCATGAAAGATTTAACAAACTCTGAAAAAGCATGAAAAATTGGACACTGATTTCTGCCATGGCTGAATAACAGGAGCTTTGGATCAGGCTTTGAATGTCCACATTGTGGCAAGCACTCTTATTTTTCCCTTGTGTGCTAATTGCTCGCATTCCTGCACTACCATAAACCCATTTCTTTTGCAATGCCCCATCCCATCAATCCACCATGTGAACACAAGAGGGGAAAGGAAGAAAAACAAAAACATCTGCACTACCTTGAGGTTAGAATATGATCCTACTACATGTGGAAATGGGCATCAGTCCTTGCTTGTCTGGTTTTATGGGCTCAGCCCTCTGAAGTGCTAAATCCCATGGGAATGTGCTCTAGAGTGCTGAGCACTTGACAGGACTCAGCTCTTGGACTGCTGGGAAAATACCTCCGTGGGAGAGAAAAGTCTTTCCCCATATTTGGGCCAGGACAGAGAACTAAGGTAGCAGGTAAACGGAAGTGTTAGCAATACTGCAGAATGGCACAGAAAGGAAAAACAAGTTGGGAAAGAAGAGCAAAGGTAATGAAGCAATTCAGCCCTGACTGTACCTGTGGAGGCACATGGCAAAGCCTTTTTTCCGTAGGACTCAATTTATCCTCAAGGTTTTGGTGCCAGCAAACTTTATGCCTGCAGGCTGTGTGAGTACCTCTGCTGCTTTTAATGCAACATGCGGGCAGTAATGAATACTAGGAACAGCAATTAATATTGGGAAAAAATTTTTACTGTGAGGATGGTGAGGCACTGGCACAGGTTGCCCAGAGAAGTTGCGGATGATGCATCTGTGGAATGTTCAAGGCCAGGCTGGATGGTGCTCTGAGCATCCTGGTCTACTGGTAGATGTGCCAGCCCATGGCAGGGGGTTAGAACTGAACAATATTTAATGTCCCTTCCAACCCAAGCCATTCTATGATCCTATTAATAAAGGCTACAGTAAAACAACACCGTTCCCACGTGCAGTTCTGCTCAGTGGAGGCTCCAAGCACACCCTTATTCCCTCCCCACTGCTGCTGACACAAGCTGGCTGGGGTCGGGCACAGCACCCACTTTGCCAGGCACTGAGGCACTGGCAGGTGAGAACCTGCCGCTCCCAGCCACTGCTCGGGGCCCTGCAGCAGCAATGTGAGTTATTCTCCCTCTGCAGGCTGCGAGCATTGCTCCAGGCCTCAGAGAACTACATCCTGGGACTTCTTCCCTGATCGAGGAGCTGTACCTCAGCTTGTGCATGCTCCCACAGTGATTTCAGTTCACTCAACGTGACCCTCTGCTCCCAGGAATGTGCAGAAAAAAGTCCAGATCCCTACCAATGTTAAATCTTGATTTTACAATTTCATACCACCATTTCACGAACTTTACATGATCAAAATGGTTGCTTCCACTATCAAACTCTTTCTCTAAAAGGCCTGATGACTGTTGCTTTCAAACTTTTTCTTGTTCTTTTTTAAGCTTGTCTTGAGATGCAGAGTGGGGGATAAAAAAAGAAGCTATAAATGATCAGAAAATAACCAAAGAATCACATGTATTTTCTAATCAAGAGACAGGTACAGCTCTAATCCAGCTGAGATCAAGACACGTTCCCAACAGCGCGGGTTCAGCCGCCTCCACTCGCCATGCACACCCTCTCCACTGGGTCTGCACTAGCTGCAGATTCCAACACTAAATATGCTGTTTTACCATGGCTCTGTTAAAAGTTCTACCTCAAATTATACCACCACATTTAAAATCAATTTTCTGTGCCTTTCTCTAAACACAGGGGCTGTAAGAGAGAGAGCAAGAGAAAGCTGCCTTTGACACGCTTTCCTCTTTTCTACTCCAATGTTTCCTGACTGCAAACCAGCGGACACCAAAATAGTTCAGACATAAATTGGGTGGGGGCCCTTAGCCACAGGCCAACTATGCAGTCTTTGAATCTGCAGCACACTCAGACTTTGTGCGTTACCAGAGGCTCCTGCAGCATTGGAGGGGCCGTGATCACCCACAGGCCGCCTGCCCCGTTTGAAAACAGAAACCACATTCCTAAGCCTGAGCAGTCACGGCTTATCTGCAGGGGGAATTACTGAGGAAGGGTTATACCCTGACCTGCCCGCAGCCTTTTGGGGAAGGCAGCAGGTTCTGCCTGGGGAGACGGGGGATCGGACAGAACACTCACTTCTGCTGAGCTCAGTTTTACCATTCCTGTCCTGTCCCGAATGGAAACACAACGGGTATACTGAAGGAATTCATGGTGAAGGCAGCCAGAAAAGTCACCCTGCCTCTTCCAAAAGCACCTTGGACCGTTTGGCAGCTGTGCAGAGCAGCCTATCTGCCACCCACATTACACGAAAGGTGCAGTGCCTTTCGCGGTGTGCAGACTCCTCTCCACAAAGCATGCAAGCAACAGTGATATAGACATGTGTAACTGAAATGTCACAATTTATTCCTAAAGTAACAACTACAGCTTAGGCAAACTGCATTAGTGCTGTAATAGCACTAAGGTGCCCGGCTGGTTTTTCTCATGGCTTGACTACATCATTCGCTAATAAGAATTTAATAAATCCTGTAAGTTACTGAGGAATTACATAATGGTTTCTGATACAGAATTATTTTCTCATGCTCTATGCTGCAGGAAAATAATGCCATACTGTATGACCACACAAAAAATACTATAAGGGCAAATGCAATTATTTATATTTGTTATCAGTATATAAAGTATATTGTGCTGTAAATAAAGCCCCATCTGTAAATAAATATACTAACTAGAGCCTACTGAAGGCAATGCGAAGACTTTTATCAACTTTGGTAGGTTTAAAATTAGGATCATCTACTGTATTGAGAAGGTTTTCCAGAACACATTAAGCAAGCACTTAGGACCACAAGTTTCAACCAGAGTACGTGCCTCATACTTCCCTATATCTCAGTCATGTATTCCTGCAAATGTTAAACTTGTAACTCAGAATTTTTTGAAGACAACAGGGAAAAAAAGAAGATTGTTACCCATCTCTGTCTGTGGCTCATATTTGCTCTACAGGAGACCAACATGCTGTATCTAGCTGCAGTCTTTAAGATGCCATGCACAACAGTGGCAGTGAAGGACACAACACTCCATGCAGCTCAGTTGTTTCCCAGCAGAAGACACCCATACACCTGTGTTAAGCAAGGAAAGGCCACCTAGCACTGGGTTATAAATCCATACTGGCAATGGAAAGCACACTACCAGGGGTGCTCCAGTACGCCAAAACTGACATTCTGACACAGCAGACCAAACCCATGTCCATGCCAACACTGCCTCAAGAAAACAAATCACAAAGTACCTTCAGAATCAACCGCCGTCGGTAAACTCTTGTAGTAATTCTCTGCTCTTCATCTGAGCTTGAATCACTCTCAATCTCACTGTCACTGTCACTACATTCCTAATAAATGCAGTTTTAGTACATTTGAACAGCACATTTGCAAGACAGAACATGCTGATCAGAACTAGGAGAAGAAAACAGAGGTTATCACAGACAGTGTTTTCCCCGTCCCTGTTATGTACATAATGACTCGCAGTTTCACTGCTGAAGTACATGATGGGAGGAGGCCTTTTTGCTCCTTGGCATGCTGTAACCTGATAATTACACCAGCTATGGAATATCTCAGCAGCTCTCAAATCTCAGAAAATGGTATTTGGAATGCATCTGACCTGTGAAATTTCAAAACCTTATGTAATTCTTTCAAATATTGTGTAAAAAAACCCTAAACCTTGTCATAACTCATTGAATTATTTTCTCCTAAAAATTATTCTTTCAAACAAGTTTTATGGATTCACAAGGTATGGAAAGTGAATTCCCTAATAAAAAAAGAGAAGACAGTCACACAGAAAGATTCAGTGAAACACCTCTACACAGAAGGTTACAAATAGGTCTTCTGAAGAACTTCTCCATGTAAATGGCTTTCCTGCTCAGTATTTATCTGCTTTTATAAGGGGCAAAACTGCAGTGTGAAGCACAATCATTCTATATTTTTTCAAGAAGGGAGCTTTCAGAGCTCAGCTCAGGGGGCACAGCCTGGCGCTGGTCTCAGCCCAGTGCTGAGAGGTACCGCAGCTGCACCCTCTGCCAGCCTTGGTGTTTTCCCCTCCAAAACCCAAGGAGCTCAGCTTTGGGGCTGAGCAGCTCTGTGTGCATGTGCCTGACAAAGGGCTTCCCACCTCCATGTGTGACAGACACAGGGCACAGACCCTTCTCCCATGATATTCAGCTGAACCAACCCTTTCCTGAGCAGAGAAATTTGAAAATTTCCTGTATGTTTTACTCAGTGACAGCCCCAAACTGATTTTAAAATCATGGATAGTGGATATTGTGAGCCGCATATCTGTTTGTCTTTTTGAATCTGGCCCAAGACGTCCTAAACAAGAAGCATTTCTCAGAAATTATGTGCAAAATAAGAGTGGGCATAGGTGGGTGGAAGAGAAGAAGAGCTACATAACAAAAAGCATTTAGGGCAGGATGACAGAATTCATCTGCAGTCCTCTGGCACTAGTCAAATATAGATACAAAAAATTATAAACCAATCCTCTCCTGAAGAAGTAACAAGAAAGCAGAAGATTTCCAGAGGGCACGAAGGCTTTAGAATTATTTTTAATAAACAGCTTTAAGTGGTTTATTTGTGATGGAATTCTGACACTGGGAGTCACCTTGGCCATTGTGCTGGACATCATCCTCTTTGGAGTAACAGAGCAACTGTGCTGTGTTTGTCTCTTTTAAAAAGATCACTGGAATTTGATGCTTGAGAATTTGTAGAGAATTATATGACCTACACCACTACCACACTGCTTTTGTAAATGTTTATGTGGACTTGGGATGAGGCCAAGGATTTGTTTCATTCATGTCACCAGGCGTCAGACCCGTATCAATTGTCTGAGTTTATCTCTTGGTGCAAACTCTGTGCCGAAACACTGCTGCAGCCCTTCTCCTGCAGGTGGGTGACTATTGCTTCCTGGCTCTTTCCTAATGGGTCACAGATAAAATATCTTACTTTGGCAAGTAGTTTTAGTTTGTTCCTGCTTTCTCTCCACAGAAGTAAATCTGTTTCTTCCATACTTTTCTCTTTATGAAGCATTTCTGAAGAATGCCTTGCAGAAAGACTGCGGTTGAAATTTTCTTTCTGTTTTCATGATGGCATGTGAAGCGTCTCGCCACGAATTGGACTGCGTTAGTGATTAAACTTATTGAATTCAAATTAGATTAGAAGGCATTACTGAACAAATATTAACAAGCTAATAGAAGCAGTTCCTGTCATTCTAACAGATGCTAGTTTCTTACCCATTCAGGCTTTGTGAGGGACCCACATTTTGAAATGACATTATTTTCTGATACCAGTTTATTCAAAGATCATGCCTATAAAAAGACTTGTTGTTTAGTAGATAAGATTATCAGCTTTTACCAATAAAGCAAAGCAGTGCAGAGAGCACGCCTAAGAAAAGCACTTGTTTATTCTTCTCAATCCAGATGGGCTATCCAACAGTAAAGAGCACACAAAAGTGGGTGACAACTTCTCTTCCCACCGATGGGAATGCAGAGGGGGAAGTGCAGCGTGTCAGCACACCCTCAGCACGCTACAGCGTGCATCTACACTCGCTCCTGCATTTAATCAGAGCATGGCACCACCAGACTGAGGTCTGCCCCAAAGCCTACAAACACTGAGGAATGCTGCCATCTGCCTTTAACTGCCTTTGAAGAAGGCGAAGGCTCTTACTTACATTTTTTAAGTATTCCAGTAATTAGAGAACATTAGGAAAGATCTTACTGTGTCACGAACTAATAACAAGATAATAACAATCATATGCTGCATAACTGCTGAGACTGATTACGTTACCTTCTAATAAAAGAATTCTTGGTTGTATAATCGAAAGAACAGCTTAAAACGAACTAATTTAAACCTGAATGATTTACTGCAGCCCACCACAGCCAACATTTTTATTGTGCTACAATAAAAAGAAATCTATATCATGTAGAAACAATTCTACTGAAATATCTTGCTTCCAAAAGTCATAATCTCCTCCTGTGTTATGCCCAAGAAAAGACAATCTCAGCAGAGAGAGGAATGTAGAAGAAGTTCTGCAATTCCCCTTTTCAGCCTGGTTCCCTGCTGGCCCTGAGGTCTATTCTCTGGTGAGCCTCCCACTGCTGGGGTGTGAGGTACACACAGCTACTGGGCTACAAGCCATTCTTTAAGTCAGCTTTACTTCTAAGCTTCTGGTAAATAAATAGAAGCAACTGAGAAAGCTATCAAAATCTTCATTGTCAGAAAGCAACTTATAACTGGGGTTCTGCATTTAAGGGTGTACAAATCAGGCAAGGTAGAAAGGAAAGGGAGCCCTTCGGCAGCATTTTAAGGAGAAAGAACCACCACCTGGAAAAATGCTTTACACATTTGGAAATCTTTTGATTCCTCTTGGCTGGATGGACTTTGAAGTTGGGATGAACAACGCCATGAAAAAAAGAAACCATAAGGAGGAGATTAACTATGACCCAAAATTTATTTTTCTGCAAATTAACAAGAGTAAAAAAAATGCAGGAAGTGTTGGGGACAAAGAGCAGGACAGATCCTGAAGGGTCCCTATATTTCTTTGCTCCTATCGTTAGCTTCAACGTCATGGGGAGAGTGGGAAACCAGTGGGAACACCTTAGTGGAAACAGATGGAGGACAGCTGAGCTGTTTGGCACTGTTTGACAGGTGCTATGTCCTGGCAGGGAAGGGCCCAGTCCCCAGTGATGCAGGACAGCGCTCCCAGAAGCTGCTCTAACCTCTTCCAGGGCTCAGGGCCAGGCAGGGAGGGGATTATGCAGCCCTGCTTGGCTCCTCTGCCTATCCTGACTCCACCCCACTCTACTCACAGCACAAATAAAAATTTCCAGTAGCTTCCATTTTTTTCAATTCAGTAATAAACTCAAAAGGCATAAAGAAGGATTAAAAAAAAACAACACCCTAACCCTATCACAAACAACATTACAAGGCATACAAAAAATTTTGTCAACCAATATGTCAAGCGACAGGGACTCCTCACATTGTTAATTATTACAGGACATACTGTACCTTCTGTTCAGACATTACTGCTCCCTCCTCCTCTTGGACGCCTGTTCTTGGCTTGCCATCCTCAGAAGTACTCCAGCCCATCTTCTTCACACTGACAGGCACAGATGTTTTGCTGCCTTCTGTTGGTGGCTTGCTGGTCTCTTCCAAAGATTTCTGATATGCTGTTGATGATAATGTTTTCTCATCAGTACCAGTTGAGATCTGGGACTTTGTTTTCAGGGCTTCTTTGTCACTGTGTTTTCCCACATCATTTAAAGCTTCCTGGATGTAGGATTTAGTTTTTGCCTCTGATGTGGACTCAGATAGGCTTCCATTTGTTTCTGGCTTCCCTGCTTCTCCTTTGACATATGAGGTAATAGAATCCCGACATTGGTCCGAACTACAAGAAAAAGAAAAAGGAATAGACAGCTGTTCAGGGTTTAAATCACAGGCAGAAGGGCAAAGCACCAAGCCTCTTACTGAGCCTGCAGTCTGAGCCCATACGTTTCACACAGTGAAAAGTAAAATTTTAGACTCCACTTGCAGACATCAATCTATTTAATAACCTTGTCTTCTGCATCATGGCATCGTTTCAGAAGCAATGAAAATATGGTGGACACTGGAAACAAGGCCAAATGTTTTATGTTAATCTCCTTCAACTTGGTGGAGGGGAGGAAAAAGAGAAAAAACAATACACAAAACCTACCAGTTCTCTTGTATAATCACAAGCTAAAGCCTCGAGGCACTAATTTTTAAACTGCTCTTTAACCAAAGAGGTGATGAAAGTATCTGTTATCATGCATTTAGCAGTTATTTTCCCCCCAAAGTACAATATCTGTACTCCAGATAGACCATGCCTTTTAAAAAATAGCTATCTGCAAATAAATCCTTAGACACTGCAGAGTCTCAATAATATGCAGAGCCAAAGGCAAGGAAGGTTACTAAAAGATAAAAAGTTGACCAGAATTTTGCCTCAGATTACCTATGGACAGGTTTAACCTGCACTTCTGATAAACAGTTTTCCTTTGTATTTTTGCTCACTCTCTGTTAAACACTATTTCTGTGCAATGCTGACATATGAAAATATACCAGCTGTTTGCTGGCAAAACTCTTATAAAAGATAGCAAAGTGAAATTCATCCAGCTAGAAACTGATATCTTCTTAAGGAGCCATTTTACTTCCAAAAGTGATCTATTTTACTAATTTAGCACAATATAAAATGCAGAATAACCACACTTGCTTAACAACAGGAATCACATCAGTAGTAGTTCAAGTGCTTTACAGTATTGAAAGACAATGAATTTGCTGAAGTCAATGACCAAATTCCTACTGGATTTGACAAGAGAGTATCGAATGCTAGCTTGAACCTTAAAGCATCCTGAGTCAGAGATGCAAAGGATGTAAACTGCTGACAGACAAACGATCACTGTGCAGATAATCATTCCATGCTGATTTATAGCTCCTGCAGACCTGGCTCCTTCAATTAGTGATCACAAGGCCCCTTGATCAGAGGCACCGGTAGGGCTGAACAGAACAACACAAATTGTCAATGTTGAAAGCTTAAGGAGGTCCAAGGGCAGGCTGGAAAAGCTCATGGAAGAGAAACGCACTGAGGATAAATATATAGAAAGCATCCCTCTCAGCAGGTCATTATGTCAAAGACAAGTGGAGCCTGGGAGAGTGCAGGGGGAAGACAGCACATGCATCCACTCTCCTTCCCTGAGCATCCCCTGCAGTCACTGCTGGGAGACAACATCCAGGACTAAGTGGGTTTGGTATCACCATTCTTACCTTCCTATGCCTCGTAACTCATCTTTTTAAAAGTCTAGTAAATTAGCATGACATAATATGCTTGAAGTAAGTGTTCTAAAAAGTGCCAGTTCAAAACTTGGCTTATGGGAAAGGTAACATCTATCTGAGGGAAGGCAAAGAGATGCAAATGGAAAGGATGACTGCTAAAAAGGTGCTTGAAAAATAAAAGTAATTTAGTATCCTGGTTTCAGATAATGTTCTTGATTCCAGCTACATCTATGCACCACTTAGAAGAATTAAAAATAGAAATACACAAGATAAAGAACATGAAAAGCAGTATTACCTGCTAAAGATAATATGAAATATTTCTCAAGTGCCTATATCGAGAATGAAACCTGATAAACACACATTTTTAAAGACAAATATATCTGAGGCCAAATCAAGTTTTTCTTTTAGAAGTGTATGTAAGTATGTACCCACGTTCTCGCAGAGTAGAGAACAGCAGCCTCCGCAGTGCTGCTGGCAGCCACGGCAGCGGGAAGCCTGCCGACACACACACGGCAACACAGAGGTGCTCACCTCTCGTCCAAGCGATCCAGCAGGCTGCCGCCTATCCTGCGTCCCGACGTCGGTGCCTCGGAGACGCTGGAGGAGTCAGGCTGCCAACCTGCAATTGAAGACATTTCGCGTTCTGCTTGTTGAACACCTTTAAGAATTGACCATACTCTTTCTTCCGTCATCTCCTCAGACTCAGCTCCTTCTTCCAGATGAACGTCCTCAAACAGAGACTTAAACTTTTCTGCCGTCATCTCCTCATCAGTACCAGACTTTTCTCTCTCAGGCTGTTCAGTCCTCACTCCTCTTTTACTAGTCTCTTCACTCTGCCTTTGTTTAGCATCTTTGGATATCCCGCCATAACTACCGAGATACCGTGGAAAATCCTTAAGGTCCACTTCCTCCAACTGGCTCTCGCCTATGGAAATATCTTTAGGTGTTCCTTCTCTAGTCACTGAGAAATCAACTTTGCTGTCATCCAGTGAAGTGTCCTCTTCAGTCACCACTGGCGGTGCTGCTGCTGCTGTACCATCTACGTGTCCCTGGGAGGTCACTACCACGTCACTCAGTCTACTGGGAGTTCTAAGGGGTGACTCTAGGCTAGAGGTGTCGCTAAGGAAATCGTCCTGGTGGAAAGGGGTGGGCGGCACGAAGCGCAACCCAGTGGGAGTTTCCAGTTCCACTTGAATGGAGGGATAACCTAAGGAAGACAGCACATTTGGACTGACTGGGATGAAGCACGGAGGAACAAATAAGCAAATGTCAAATGAGTCATGGGTTACATAAAGTATGAAACCTATGAGGAGGTGCAGGTGTATAAGAACCAATGCAGTTCTGATAGATTTCGTTACTTTGTCCTAATGAGATGGAACAAAGCATGAGTACTGCCAGTGAATAGTACAGTGAAGTCAGTACTTCTGACTATTTTTTTAATAGTCTGTAAAGTTTTCAGCAATTGCTTTTGCAGCCATTTAAAAAACTTTCAAGTTATAGCAGATTGTCTTATGAGCATGCAATAAATCAAATGTGGACAAGGGTGGTTGTCCCTTTACATACAAGACAATCTCTTGCAGCCATATTGTGTAAATCTTTATTTCCAAGTTTTTATTTATTTTTTTTTAATTTGGATGTTTAATAAACAGATTTTAAAGACAGCAGTAGATCATAACATAGGACAGCCACTTTTTTTGTCAGTACGTATTATTTCTAAAACAGGTCCACATTTTTAATATGCTTTTATATAAAAATACACAATACCAGAAATACAGTGTTACTAATATATACCTCCAATTTAACCACAGAGTACAAGAATGGACTAGTTGAAGAATGAAGAACAGAAATGGATCCTAATGAGGATACTAAAAGATAGTAGATCTAAATACACAGCAGGATAAAAAACTAAAGTAAGGAAGTTAACGAAGGGATAAGAGAATAAAAACACAACAAGGGAGAGCTATATGAATATTTCAGGTACAGTGAAGTTATACGGGTGAGAGGACTGTGGTGAGTAAGGAGATCTTGGTGATCTTGAAGACTGAGGTGATCTTGGTGACATTGGTACAATCAGATACACTGATCAAATAAAGAGAAAAGAAAAACTGATGAAAACATGAAGAAAAAAAAAACATACAAAGGGATTAAACTGAATATACACATAAAAAATGGCAACAAAACCTTAAGTTCGCATTCTGGCAAATGAGGTTGGGCAACCTAGGAAAGGAAAAAACACATGCTGTGGGGTTAACTGGACATTGTGCTGCCTGCAAGGGAGGTGCATCAACAGGGCTTGGGGCTTTGTTTCCTGAACCAGCCGAGAGAAAGGCAAAGGTGGTCTGGTCTTGGTGAGGAAAGGAAGCTTGAGGAAGGTTCAGAGAAGAGGAGAGACACAAAGCAACTGCAGAGAAGCGCTTTTTTCATAAAAACATTGATGCTAAAGGCGTCATTGATTAAAAGGCGCAAGCCTTGAAGCAAGAGCAACTTTCTTAAAATGTCAACAGAAAACTATTTCTGTAGTGCAATGATTCAATGACCAGCAATGCTGCTCAATAATGGAGGTACACTGAGCTCATATGCTCTGAAGAAAAAAAAAATCTTACTAAAATACAGAGAAAGCCAAAACATAATCAAACAAATTACAAAAACCAAAGGAAATGTTACTTACAAAAAGAAAAAAAATCTTATTTAAGGAGCTATTTATAATACAATTGAGTAAAATCAAAGTAATAATCCAGTGCCTGTTAATTAACATTTAAAACAAGAAAAAGTCAACATTTAGCATCTTCAATATACTGATAAATAATAAGCACTCCTATGGAAATTTTGTTTTACAAGGAGAAATTCATTTTTGCTTTTAACCTGAGTCAAATTTAACCTGCACAGTTCTGTTTTCAGTTGATACAGCTTCTATGTGAAAATTATCACACAATTTTACCCATTAGCAGACTGAAAAAGATATTCACTCATGCACTAGTAAAACATTTTCTTATTTTTCTATTGCTATTGGAGAAATGGTCCACGGGAAAATCATAAAGCAATCGATCTTCACAGGTGTCAAAGAGGCTTGGTAGTAAATTGCACATTAATTTATTCCATGCAAACACTATGCACTTTTTTTTTACTCTTCTTCTTCCTTCTTTTTTTCCTTGAAGAATTTTTACTACTACATATCTAGAGAGGAAGCCAAAGAATACACATACTTCCAGGTAAATTGTCAAGCATGCAATACCAAGCACATAAAAAACAGACATGGGCAAGCCTCAAAGGACAACTGTTGCAGGAGAAAAGCTTGGTCTTGTCAACTGACACTGAGGCTGGTGGGAACAAGTTTACTCAGGCACGTATTTGTGCGACTCTGGGCTTATTGTGTGAGATATTAATGTGCAACCTACATATCCCCATAAATGACTTGGATGCAGGACTTGAAGGTGTACTAAGGAAGTTTGCTGATGATATGAAATTGGGAGCAGCTGTGGACACCCTCCAAGGCAAGGAGGGCTGGGCAATCACCAACCATATGAAGCTTAACAAAGACAAGTGCTGGGTTCTGCACCTGGCATGGGGCAACCCTGGCTGCGTGTACAGGCTGGGGAATGAGAGGCTGGAGAGCAGCCCTGGGGAAAGGGACCTGGGGGTCCTGGTCGATGAGAAGCTGAACGTGAGTCAGCAGGAAGTTGTGTCAGGGGAGGTTTAGGCTGGATACTGGAAAGATGTTTTTCACCCAGAGGGCGGGCAGGCACTGGAACAGAGAAGTGGTCACGGCCCCAAGCCTGCTAGAGTTCAAGATGTGTTTGGACAACGCTCTCAGGTACATGGTGTGATTCTTGGGGCTGTCCTGTGCAGGGCCAGGAGTTGACTCGATGATCTTCGTGGGTCCCTTCCAGCTGAGGATATTCTGTGATTCTATTGTATCATGCTTTAGGAGAGGAAAATCCCTTCACACATTTAAAATTACTGTTTCTGTAGAACTTACAATCTTTCTTTAAAGTCTAGTTTATACAACATTATTGTATTATTGGACATGTCACTGAACTAAATATGACTACAGAATTCAATTACCATCAATGGGATCATGAAATACGTTATTTTCATCTGCAAAACTTCTGGTGCCTGAAATATTTCCATAATCAAATATTGGTCCTTCCAACAGGGTCACGATATCTATTCGATTAATTTTTGTCAATACAGAAGTTAAGGCATCAGCTGAAAAAAAAATAAAACACATCAGTAAAAGGTTCAGCATTGCAGAACTGTGTGATCATTTTTCTCAGTTACATTCACATCGCATTACTTACAAATCGCTGGCATGTCCGAATGCCTTTGGTTCTAGCAAACCCCAGCATTTGTCTGAGCAGTCATGCAGCTGCCTACTTATTCAAGATACACATCTATTAAGAGTCTACACTTTCTCCAAGTATAATTATATTACAACACAAAAGGCACAAAGAATAAGGTCAGATAGTTCTTAAAGAACGTATCTACTTACTACTGATACAAAATATCCTTTTACTGGAGCGTAAAGGGAGTGTAAAAATCCTTTTACCATTCTGTTTTGAAGAACAACAGAATAGGCAGTTATGTAGGTAATAATGCATATAAGGCTATTCATGCAGTACATCATGAAATCTCATTTACAATAATCCTGTTGTGAGAACACAGTAATACTGGAAATTACTTTTACAGTGAAAGAGATCAAAGGAGACTCAAATGGTGTGTGGGAGTTTGTGGATCAGAGAAGGGTAACAAACACCATTGACTCCACACAAAAATCAACCCCTCTCTTTCAGTTTGAGCAATTCAAGTGAAAGGTACAGATAAATCCAGAATTATCAGCACAGAACCAGTGTCTCCATAACTCCTCACAGAAAGAACTTTAGTCTTTTCCTACGACCTGCAATACTGTGAGACTACCTAAATTTTCCAGGCAGTCATTTCCATGTTTCACATTCCTTACTATTGGAAAGTTTTCCCTTTTATTTTCTTTTTCAGAGTTTAAGTTCATTACTTGTCCCATCAATTACACATGTGGAGAACAGATGATTTCCTTCTGTGTATGTAGTGAATAAATATGACATATTTCTGACTTGTAAAAATATAATTGAAACTTAGTTTTTCATTGATGGTTTGTGATGGACATTCATAAAGTTTTCTTCAACTTGGCAACAGATGAAATGCGCTATAACTTATAAACAACAAAAGTAACTACTTGAACTTACTTGTAGCATTTTTCCCATCTCTGGTAACCCATTTTTTTAATAACATGAAGCTTTGAGCAATAAGAGAATTTGGGTTTTCTACTCGGATTTGATTTATTTCATCCACAGAAAAATTCAGTTCTCTTGCCAGTTCTATAAAGACAAGAAAAAACAAGCAAGAAAAAAAAACAAACCCAAAAACACCAAAGGAAGCACAAATCCCTCAATCGCCTTGTCAAGCTTAAAAATACTAACTTTCATAGGTCACAGAGACATCAACAAACCTGCCTGACACAAACTTTACAGATAACAACGAACACGGCATTATATCGCCATAATAATTAATTTCCTAAGACATCATTGTGAATTTCAATCATCTCCGGCAGCAATTATCACACTTACACTCAGTAAGCCACTTAAACGTGACGAAAAAGCCCTCCCTGGAGATTGCCTCATCACTGCTAATTTACAAACTCTGTTTATTTCTGCTGATTGTTATTCCCCTGGGAGCACCCTGTGCAGCCCAGCACTGGTGCTGTCGTCACCTGAGCCTGGGCAGAGCTGAATGCTGCAGCTGTGAGCCCAGGCAGGGCAGCTCTGCCCACCAACATTCGGGGCTACAGGTGGGCGCACAGTCAGGGAACAGCTCCAGCACAGACTTGCTGGGGCACTGCTGGGCTCCCTGCAACCAGGGCTTGGGGGAAACTGCTGTCCAGGGCCAGCAAATACTCCAGAGGCAGCCCTGATCCCAGGTAGGTAGAGCCTCTTAGCTCCTTGGGAGAACATCTTGAGTGGAAAGACATTTAATTATTTTCTCTTAGTTTCTCTTTGATTTATGGAAAGATCAAAGAATAATTTCCTATTAGGCATCTTTGCCCAGCAATACACTGCACATTTTGGGAAGCTGGCCTGGCTGTGAATTTGGGAGAGCCTGATGCAGTCTTGCTGCATCTTTTGGTAAAAGAATACCTAAAAATGCAATAGCAAAGACTGATTTCAATATTAAAGCAGAAACGCTTACCTGTCCAGCTAAGTCCTAGGTGATCAGCTACAATTGCCATCCTTATATCTGTCCGTTCACATGGACTCTGCGGACCTGTGATTTACAATTTCTCAATTAAAAAGGTTTTGCACAGAAAACCACAATACCGGATAATAGTTTATTATAAATAATAGCTTTAATTGACTAAGTTGACAGTGCTTATATTGTTTACTAGAATGGTTGTGCGACCTATTAACCTACAAAACAAATTTTTTTCACAGCTTTTGGATTTTCACCTGTGTAAAGCCAAAATGTAAAACTACATGATGTCGTGTAATGAAACCAAACATGCTGACAATCTAGCTGTTAGACTGTAGACAAGTTGTTCAATTACTGGTGAAAACCACCAAGGCCAGATTATTGTCTATTTTCTCTACTTTGACAGAACAAATTTGCTGTCACAAAAGACATATTTCAATTTCTGAGTTACATGAATTTCTGAGTTACATGAATGTCTGGCATGCTTCACTAGCTTTCTACAGTACAGAATTTGTTTGAAGGAAGAAAAAAGAGAATAAGACAGCACATACAGATGACAATGACAGAATGAAAACTACAGTTAAATCACTCCACAGGCAATCACAACAGTTCATGCACTAGGATCAACAAGTTGAAAGTTTTACAAACTAGGCTTGATCTCCACGAGGTGAGCCATGAGAGCTCCAGAAACCTGACTGCCTTCATTCTCACCAGTCCTCTTACTCCTCCTCCTCTCACTGTCGGCCTTTTCAATCTTTGATTTTATAGATGCTGCCTCTGTTCTCATGTCTCTAGCAGACTTCGGTGTAATGGAAGGCTGGTAAACTTGAGTAGCTTCTGATAAGGATGTGTTCCTTGATGTACTGTCTTCTTCATCATCAGAGACCTCTGACTGCATCTTTTTCTCTTCATCAGAAAGACGATCCACAAGCTTTAATGTCTCACCACTAATTCCCTTAAAATATTCAATAGAATGTTTACATACCTCCCTAAGCTGATTTTTCTTTACTTTAACTGTTGTCATGGTGACGGAGGTAGATCTTACCTTTACTGGTAATTTAGAA
The DNA here is from genome assembly GCA_013397755.1 of Cnemophilus loriae. Taxonomy (NCBI): domain Eukaryota; kingdom Metazoa; phylum Chordata; class Aves; order Passeriformes; family Corvidae; genus Cnemophilus; species Cnemophilus loriae. The sequence continues at coordinate 475,915 of VZTF01003395.1, forward strand.
GGAAGCTGTTTTGGTTTTTCTTTCTCTACCTGCTCTTGTTTTGGCAGGGCCGGAGTTCTTCTAGCTAGATTATTCCTATGTGTATTTTTTACAGGAATCCTAGACCTTGCTTCTAGACAGGGAGAAGAATTATTTTGTTTTGTTTTGTCAGGCTTACTAGCCTCTCTCACTTTACTCCCTGTATTGCTTTGGAGATTATTTTGTGAAAAGACTTCTTTTACTGAGCTGGCCTTTACAGGAAGCTTTGATTTTGCTCTAGCCCCTACCAACTCTGTTGACTTTTGCTGCTCTCCGTGCGGTTTTTGCTTATCTCTTACTCTGTGTCCTTGTGTTGTCCCTGTACCTTTTCCTGAAGTGCTTTTCGCTTGATTAGCTTTCTGGAGGGAACATTTCGGTTCCAAATGTTCTTCTAGCACTACATTACAGGTAATATCATCTGTAGGGACAGCAGATGAATCCAAATTGTTGTTGTTATTAAAATTATCTTTTGGAAAATCAGTGTTCTCTGTTTGCCTACAGCTTGTCTGGCTAGAAGCCGAACTCGCAATCACTGCTACGGTTTCATTTTCTAATCCCTGACCACTTGGCATCACAGCTTCTATCTTATCTGTCACTTCGCCAGGGCCATCTTTCTTCAGAGTCATGGTGGAAGCAGAAATTCCCATTTTAATTGGTGTGCGCAATTTGGGATCAACTTTGGAAGCGTTTACTGCTGCCGATGATTTGTCCAGTGAGTTACTACCAAGTGTTTGTTCCATGCAATCTCCACTGGCCTGGATGCCGGGCTTATTTTCAACTGCTGTTGTTTCTACCGGTCTCTCTAGGTTTGTTTCTACAGTGCTGTCCCCTGCCTGTGGCTGTGTGATGGCAGTGACTGTACTTTTATCCCCTTCCCCCTTGTCCCCTGACTTCCCTTCAGAAGTATGCTCACCAATCTGAAAAAATTGGAGTCTTTCTTCAACAAAATCCCTCTTGCTCATGTCAATTGCACCACTGCGAGTCATCTCAAACATCTTCCCCTCATGAAATGGGAAGGGGTTGGGCTCGCTAGTTGGCGTACTCTCATCTGTTGGAGTTCTGGCTGGAGTTGTGTCAGGTGTTGTTGCTTGAGATCTGTCTTCCACTGCCAGACCAAATGGCTTAGCCTCATCATCCCTTGATTTAGTCTCAAACACTTCATCGTCACCTCGGTTATTGGACCATGGGTCAAAATCTAGACTCTTGGTGGCCACAGTTTTGAAAGGTGTTGCAAATTCTTCGTCTACTTTGTAACTGAAATACGAGTCAGGAAATACAGTCCTGTCAGGGTGTCTGCCTTCCAAAGAGAAAAACTGTGCCCCTGACTTCTTATCGATCTTATCTCCAGCTTTGTCAGAAGATGGACCTTTTGAAGGTGTCTTGTCTTCTTCAGGGCCTACCTTGCCTTCCTCCTCAATGACTTCAAGCTTACTCTGGCTAAAGCAGCGATCAGTCTGCTTTAGAATGCCTTCTGTAGTCCATACGTCCTTTTTGGTTTCAACTGCCGGACCTGCAAGTTTAGAATCACTCTCAGTTAAACCATCATCTTCATCTTGCAAATCATAACCGTCAAGAGAGTCAATCTCTGTCGCATCGGTATCATGGGAGAATTCTGCAGTGGTTGCTATGGAACACTCTGTGACAGACTGGTCATTGTTACTCCCATTTTGCACTACATCATTCTGGGGTGAATCAAGCCCAGTGTCAAACTCATTGGGTTTCCCAGAAGTGGGATGTCCTAACTCTTTCTGTTTCTCAATCTTTTCGGGGGCTTTGGGTTTTGAGGTTTCTTTCTGGTCATCTTCCAGCTCTTTCAGTTTGAACGTATACTTTTTAAGTGGAACAGGTTGATAGAGGGATTCATCATCACTGGAGTCACTGACATCTGCTCCCGGTGGCACAGGAGATGGTGGCTGTACTCTGATGACAGGTTCAGCCAGTTGGCATTTGTCATGTTCATCTTGCAAGTTCACTTCAGTCATCTCCATTTCACTCTCAGTGGAATAATGAGGCTTCTTTTCCGACTCGCCTTGATCTGCATCCAGTGGCGGAGGAGGAGGGAATTCAATATAGGCAACTCTGTTACCTTTGGGTCGTTTGTTAGAGTCCTTATTTATAAGATTAGGTAATGCTTTGTCTATCTGTGGCTCCTCAACCTCTGCCTGTTTCACAGATGTTGACTTAGCCTCTGCTTCCTCCTCTGACTCCTCAGATACCTCAGGTATAGGGCTGGGCTTGCCTGGGATATAAGCTATGAGTGAGTCAGGTGTTTTAGATGTAAACTCGTAACTCACTTCCTCTGAACTTGGTGTTTCTGGTGTTAAAGGGCTTTTACCAGAGCTGTCTATAAAGGACACTTGTTCTAGCGTGTCATCTTCTGGACTACCTTGTGGAGAAGGAGGTTGTTTTTGCTGTCTAGCTGTGTAAAATGTCCCCCTCGTCTCTTGCACTGTCTTACTCTCCTGACTGACAATTTTTTTAATACTTCCCTGTTGCACCTCTTTCTCGTATTGCTTTCCTACTTGAACAAAACTGACATAAACAGGTAAGGTCTTAATTTCTTTTACTCCCTCAGAGCTTACTAGCGGTGCAACTTTATCCAAGTAATCACTGGCACCGGGGTCAACTATGTCACTTGAAGGAAATTCCTTTCCTGGGCTACATTCTAAAGAATCTGGTGATTTGCTAGGGGATAGCTCTGTTTCCTCAGCAGGAGGACTTAGACCTATCGAGCTCTGCTGCTTGGTAACTTTTCTGATTTCTGAATGCTTTATTTTTTCATCTTCCGCATAACCAATCTGTCTTTCAACTTTCTCCTGAATCACAGCTGATTGGGATACTTTAGCTGAAAGTTCATAGACACCATCAAGCATGGCTCTCTTCTCCTCAACAATTCTGACTGGAATATGGGACACAGCAATTTCTTCTTTCCTTTTGGATATTTTATCAGCCACTTCACCATTACGTTCTCCCTCCCTGACAACAAATTCTCTGTATAAAACCCTTTTTGAGGGAGATTTTACAGTCAGTTCCTTCACTTCTTCTGAATGAATTCCATTTGCGGCCACTTTGTGCTCTGTCACAGTGATAAATTCACTTTTTTGGTCAGTTTTGGATTCAGCATGATCAACATGGTTTTCTTTTACTGTATCTGGAACCAGCACATGTGAAAGCTTTTCCTTCTGTGTTTTATGGTTAGAAGTTCCAGGACTTTCCCACGTCCTATAGATTTTTTTGTCCCAGTGTCCCTTCGCTGTTGAGTCTGAGCCATACACCAGGTCTTTTGCCCGTGGTTCTGAAAAGCATTCCGGCACGCCTTTCCTCATCTCAGTTCTTTGTTTTGGTGTGTCTGAAGCATGAAAGTCTTCGACAGCTTTCCCTTTACCTGGAACAAGGTCTTCCTGTATTTTCCCCTCTTTCTGTAAAGCTGCGCTCCCATCAATGACCTCTACTTGCTTTGCGTGTTTCTCTCTTGAATAGGACTGATACACTGGTAACTTACTTTCTTGCAACTTTTTTACTGGAATTTTGGACTGACCATCCAGCTTTTTTTCTTCTTGAGTTATGTCCTTACTTCTGGGACTTATACCTTGTTCAAATTTAAGCCTAATGGAACTGAGCTTTGATTGCTTCAGCTGAAATCCAGTCTCAGGTACTCCAGCCTGCTGAGCACTTCCTTTGTGTTCCATAGTTCGTTTAGAGTCCTCTGCAGGTTGCACATATATTCTTTTTTCAGGACTGCTGGGCAAACTGGATGCTTTTCTTTCATCCACCTTGGGAAAGCACTTCCCATCGTGTGCATACTGCTTCACCTTACTCCATTCATCCCCGGACGATGGCAATTCAGAGAGCAGAACTTTCTCAGGGCTGCTGCTGGCAGAGCTCTGGCTAGAATGTATTTCCTTGCCATTTTTTTTATGCTGCTTTTTCTCTGGAGACTGTAGCTCATCATTCAACTTCTCTGTTTTATCCCGAAAAAACTGGGATACTTCAGTCAGTTTTTCTTCTGCCTCTTTAACAGTCCTGTCCACCCTGTCTTCATACATCAACTTTTCTCTACCTCTGTCTAATCTGTCCTCAGTAAAGCGCATCCACATCGCATGTTTGGGACTACTAACATCTCCAGTATAGTGTAACACTGTCACTTTATCATAATGATCCTCCTTAGACATTTTACCTACACCATTTTCAGATACATCTTTATAGATTTTGGAGAGAATCTCTTTTTTGGGGGCAGTAGCTACTTTTTCTCTGCATCGTTTATCAGTCCCCTGTAACTCTGCACTAAGGGGTAGAGCATGGTCAGTAACTGACTCCTCAGTATCAGAATGAGACACATCTAGCTTTTCTGAAAGAAGCATTTTCTCAGCAAACCTGTAAGACTCCCCTCTTAGTTCTGACAACTCATCATCATGGTATTCTATTGAGTGCTGACTCAAAAGCTTCAGTGTTTTGTAAGAGTCATCAGACATGAGTTGAGCAGAACTAGGGCGACTGTCTTCTTCCTGGGACACGGGAGTGTTAACTCTAGAGGATTCCAGGTAAGAAGGAAGTGACTCTTCGGCTGTGAGCTCCTCTTCTTCTTGCTGACCTTGTTCATCTGAACAAGGAAAAGCATCATGTTTTTCCAACTCTTTTAAGTTAATATCTCCCCGAGGTAAGTCTTTCTGATATACATACATTTCTTTTTCTGGATGCTTTTTTGTTTCTCTAATAATGACTTCAGTAGGTTCAGCCTGATTACCTTGTTCAATATGGACCTCTATTATTCGCTCCAGTTTGGGTTTCATTTTGCTGTCCTTCTCTGCATGTTGTGGTGAAGTTTCAGCAGACTTGCTAACATCGGACGTTACTGATGATTTATGTTCAAACAGACCTGCCAGTTCTTTGGAAGGGTCACGCCCAGACTGAAAGGCTTTCATTATGTCGTGAACAGACATTGTTTCCTCGATTCTTTCAGAGGTACTTTCCGTGCATGGAGGTTTATGATAAACCATCCTAGTTGTTGTGGTGATATGAGTTTCTTCTTTTACTCGGACACCTTTGCTAAGGATGCACTTATGGTCGTCTTCTTCACTGCCACTGGCTTTCATCTGGAAAGCTTTAACCTTCTCTTTAATAGACCCAGAAGGTTTTTGCTCCAGCTCCATAAACGTAGGGGTAGGTTTTGAGGCTGGTAGCTCCTCTGCCTTCTGCTCCGGAATATCTTCCGACGATGGCTCGTAGCTGCGGATGACATGAACTACTTCAGTCCTTGTTTCTGTAATGACGGGAGGGATGGGCACATCGTGGAAAAGTGGTTTTGGCCCTGTGCTTTCAGCACTTTGTGGGGCAGAAGGTGTCTTTTCACTCCTCGTTTCAAAGCCACTGTCAGACAAGGGACTTTTATCTTGATCATGTTGAGAAAAGTCATCTGGAGACTCTAAAATAGTGTCTGTTCCAAAAAAGGAGTCTGCAATTTTACATAACTCCTTTTCTGATGTTGAAGGCCTCATGGAGGCTGGAGGCATTTTAAGCTTATGTTCCTGCAAAGCGATGGCTGGTTTTAAAATGCGCTTTTGTCTCTCTTCACCTTCTTTTTTCCCCTCTTCAAACTTGTATTTTATGTTTGTTAATGAACTGCTACCGATATCATTTGCTAAGTAATCAATAACTTTTGACAAGCTATAATCCTTTTCCGACATGGTTTTAGTTTTAATTTGGACCTTCTCTGGAACGGATATAGGAGGGCTTGTCAAAGCTTGCTGTCTCGCTTCATCAATCTCCTCTGTACTGAACTCTACCCAGTCATCCTCAGACAGGTGTCCTTGATCACTTTTGGATACTTTAGCCGACCCTTTACTTTCTAAACACACATCTTTTTTCAGAATCTCACTAACTTTTACTAAGTCCTCTTTTACTTTCTCAACAATTTTAAAGGGCTCTTCATCATCAATTCTACCCTCTTTTGGTATGTCAGGTTGGAACGGTTTGTCCTCTGCGACATCTGTCTGCAATATTGCAGTCATTCTTATCAGATCCTCTTTCATTTCAGCAACATCTTTCAGTATCTCCTGACTGGAAGATAAGGAAGATGGTGTGGACAATTTGAGAGCAGAGGGTGCTAAAAACAAGGATGATTTTATTGGAGATGAAGTTCGAGTAAAGGTAGGCTGCGTGCGTGCCTCTGTAGTCAATGTTTTAATAGGTGACAGTAACGCAGCGGCTGATTTTGTAAGTGAAGACGACTCTGGGAGCTTCTTTAATGCTGGTTCAGACAAAACATTGACTACAGAATATACCGGCACTGTTATTGTTGATGAAGTTACTGATGAGGTAGTTGCAGATATTGACCCAAGGGCTGTGTACAAAGCACCTGCAGGAGGAGTTCTCATTGACTGGAAAGCTGATGGTGCTGAAGACACAAATGACCTGAGTGGAGAAAATGACATTGTTGTAGCTGTTGAAAACACTCTCTCAGCCGTGTCAGCAACTGCGTTAGCAGCACAAGTTGCAGAATACGCAGCTGCAGCGATCTTGTCTTGAAAAACAGCTGCAGCTTTGGATCCATTTATTAAGTTGGCAGAAGATGGGTATTTCAGAGGTGACACAGACCCATTAAGCAATGGTACATCTGTGTGTCCAGCTACATGTTTTGCTGGCGACGAGAGAGACGAGGCCATCATGGCTTTAGTGGATGAAACAGCATCAACTGCTGACTTAGCAGGTGACACCACTGACTTTAGAGGGGACGATAAAAGTGAAGATGCTGATGTGATGACCGATTTAAGCGGCAAGCTCGAGGAGTACATGTTAATGTTGGATTTGGGGGATGCTGGAGGCGTCATGGTTATGGATGATCTCTCCAAGAGAGATCCTGCTGTAGTCACTGGAGATGTCCGAGAGGGGAATGTGGTAGTGGAGGCCAGCCCTTTGAGACTGGCAGCTTCTGTGACTGCGGGAGCTCTGACGAAAGAGCCTGAAGTAACCTGCATGTTGTAGGGAGGCTGCGAGACCACAGTTTTTATTGGCGAAGAGATTGTCCGAAACGATCTAATCGGAGATGCTACATCACTAACAGATTTAACTGAAGATGTGGTAGAAGCTCCTAACGTGGATTTGATTGGAGAAGTAGAAGAAACAGACCATATTGATTTTAATGGGGAAGCTGTAGGAGTGTTAGAGGAAGAGCTTGATAAGGAAGTGAAGCCTGATTTGGTTTGCCCAGGCACTGTAATTGGAGCTGTTGTCCATGACTGATATGGCCGTGTTGAAAAGAATGGCTTGTATGAGTAAGTAGCAGGTAGGGATCTTGTTGCTCCTGCACTCCGTTCAACTGTTTCTTAAATTGTTAAATTAAAATCAAACATAAAAATCAACAAAAATGGTTGAAAAACAGAGAGACCAGAGAAGAAAATTGGTCAGTAAACGTTGTAATATTACAAAAAGCAAGTACAATTGTTTGCATGAGTTGGGATGAAGGAGGCAAAAGAAGATTTAAAAAAGGAAAGAAAAAAATTAGGAACGAGCCATATACTGATAACTGGTCCAAACCAAAAAGTAACATGAAATGAAAGACAGAAAGCACATAGCAACCAAACCTGCAAACAATGGAGAACAGAAAACACACAAAAGGAATCCATAAGGTAAAAATAAAGCCACATCAAAATTTCTTCTCTTACTTCCTATTGACTTTCTGATGTGTTACTTCTGAAATATTCATATCAGCTTTATTTTGCCTGTTTAGGTATGTCTCTGCTTTGTACAACTATTAGAATTATCTGTTTAATAATTTCTATTGTTGTTCTGTTCAGATTTGAACCTATACAAAAATATAAACTTGCGTAAAATGACATTATGTAGCTAAAATCTTTTTTTAAACCACTTCAGAACTATTTCATGCAGAACCCAAAATTCCTTTAAGTGACAGGCAATTGATGTGCAAACTGTGAAGCAACTGGAATAAATTCAAATCTATATCTTCCATGCACAATTCGGATATGCTTCACTCACAAAGCCAATAAGAGCAAGAGCTTTTCTGAGTCAATATTAAAAAAAAAAAGAAAGAAAGAAAAAGAAAAAAGAAAGAAAGGAACATATGCATTTGTTTCTCATGCAATATTCCTTTTGTTTGGTAAAAATTAAAGTAAAACTTTTCATGAAATGATTTTAAGAAGCATATGTCATAAATGAAATATGGCAAGTATGATGTATGATAGTCGTGAGCAGGCAAAGCAACTGAATCAGTTTTTATTCATGCACAAATGTCACGTCAGAACGAGCACACAGATTAATACATTTTGTATGGTGTATTAAGCACAAACACGTAAACCTTACAAAATCATTTCACAAGAGGTCATTAAAAGAAGAGTACACTTTTTCTACAAGATGTAGTGTCTTGGTACCTTTTGAGGAGATTTCTTGTATCAGCTCAAAGACAGACCTGTTCAACTTTACAGTTCTCAAAAGGTAACATTAGAAAAAGCAGTCAAAGAAAAATAGATTATGCAATGAATTCCTGGCAAGGACAAACCTGTTAAATGTTATCATCCCCCAGAACTCTCAGCTTATTCATAGGCATTTTGAACAGAATCATCATCAACCACATTTTGCATCACAGGAGGCACCCAAGTCAGAAAGTATTTCTGGGAATCCCATTACACAAACATATCCTCTGATACAGCAATAACATTCAGAGAGTTGACATTGAAAGCAACTTTGAGGACTTTTTTTTTTTTCTTTAAAGTTGGAATTAGAAATGGAGGTAAAATATTCAAAGAACTTATTTAACATACCTTTCTTTGAAGTTACACTAACAATTTGTCAAACCTGCTTGATCTGTCTTATAGACAGACAGTAACTCACAGTGAAAGAAGCTCAACAAGGCTAACACTAAACTGTTAAAGCACACACACTCGTATAAAATAATGAATGTTCAGTGCACCACAGGTCCATATCCTGCAAGGAGAAATGTGCTGGTCCTATAGAAGCCAATCGAAGCCCAGAAGTCAGTGCAGATGGCTGGTGATATTGCATAAGAACATTTATGTTGAAGAGAGCTTGAGTACTAGGCCTGACTGGCACAGACTAAATCAAGAAACGCCCACTTTTCCTTACTACAATATTTTTAAGTGGAAATATACTTCTTTCTCCCCACCCGAAAAAAAACCCCAAAATGTACTTCATTAAATGAACTAGACTTTATTAAGAAGATTTAATTAGCAGTAGCTGCTAACACTCACCAAAAGTTCACACAGTCTCAAGTTCAAGAAACAAACTCCAAAACGATTCTGAAAATAACTAATAATTTGTTCAGCAGTTAGTGTTAGGACGTGACTTTACAGGAACCCCACTGCACCATGATGGGCCGGTCTGTCACAACTGACTAGTGAGGCAAGCAAACCCACAGGCTGCCCTCCTAACTTCTTTTATGCCTGTCAAATCACAGATTCAGAGACACTTAAGGTGCTGCTTCTGTGCTCCTTTTTGCAGTTGAAGAGCTAAAAAATCTGTCTGCCAATTTTTTGCAAATGAGACTTAACGGACCTTTGGTGAATAAACAAGACTTTTTTTTCCCCCCCAGTGAGGGCCGAAAAATTTATTGTGAGTGATATACACAGTCATCAACCTTCGTTTCAGCAACTTCATTTTCCCTCTCTCTCAGTTCCCATCAAGCCTGTGACAATACCTTAACAGTCCATCAAGATGTCTCAGCAGATCTGATAGCTTCTTCAGATGTTATATGCTTGAAGTCTTCTTCCCAGCCTGAGAAGTGTAATATATTCTGGAGCACATCTGATCCAAAGAAGCCACAGATCTTATAGGATAAATAAGCAGCAGCCATCCAGTGGGAACTCCCAAGACCCAATGAAGTCTGTCTATGGATTTTATGGAATTATATCAAAGGGTCTGTTGCAGGGTAGCAACTGAGAAGTCAAAAGGGGGAAAAAAAATGCAAGAAAAAGCCTGGAAATGGGGAACAATAGCAGTCGACTTCAGAGAGGAGAAGTGAGGAAGAAAAGCTAAGCCAAATACATTACTGTATTTAACTGGGAAGGGAAGGAAAGGAATGCCACAGGTCTGGTCAAGGGGAACACATGTTTAAGAGGAAGCAATGTGTGGTGCCAGGGAATAAAAAGCATCTGCAGGGAACAGAGGAAAAAGGGAAGGGGAGGAGAAAGAAGAGGGAAAATATAAAATATGAGAGAGTCTACTTTGGCTAAGCATCTAAACATTTCAGCACTTATCTGAGTAGCTTTTTGAACTTTTGTGTAACATTTCCTTCTACAGCATCTCTCTCTAATATTTCAAATGGGAGAGGAAGAGACTCTTCTTGAAAGCAATTTGCAATCCTCCAATTCTGAAGCTACAAGGCATTTTTAAAAACTATTATATTTGTACTTAACTTACACACATAATTTGCCAGTCAGGATTCTTCAAGCTCTCACAACATAAGAGTTCACAGACCATTCAAGAGTTTTGGTTTAGACAGCTTTTTTTTTTTTCTTTTTTCTGTTTTTTTTTTTTCCAGAGTGACACCAAATACAACGTTTATAGAAAAAATGTCTCTTCTTATGAAAAATCACATCTATATGGTTTAGTACTTCGGTAAGAGCAACTCACTCATTCCAGGCTCAGTCAGATAGCTGTAGCGCTTACGTAAAGCAAGGGAGACGAAGTTCTGGCGCCGGTCAGCTTTCTCCGTCTGCAACAGAACACAGCAGGATTTAGGGCCTTGGGAATCACTGCCCCCATCCGAACAGACCAGTCCTCAAACCTCAGCAGGATGGGCCGCTTTTCGTGGCACACAACCCAGCAAGGGAGAATGGATGCTTCCATTCAGCTTCAGGATGGCATGCTGAAGCTGAATTTGGGCGAGCAGGCAGCGAGGTGGCAGAGCCAGTCTCCGCTCCTGTGTGCCGTGTGATGAGTGCCAGGCACTGCCGAGCAGGGAGTGTGGCTGCACGGAAACCTGCTGTGAGTGACCGCCCTTCCAGAGCAAGCAGGGAAGGGACTGCAGCCCTAAGAGTGAGCCCTCAGTGAGCCCTCATTCCTCTTCTTATGAGGTAGAAGAGCTTAGATAGCAGAAGCAGCTCATTATCCTGCCTAATAGTATCCGATACTGTCTTATCGCATTATCACTTAATAAACTGCTTCACACTACTAGAAATGGTGTGATATTGTTCATTCTCTGTAAAATAAACCACCTTTCGCTAGAAACAGGAGGTCAACACAAACGACTACAGGTACAGACATAAAACATTCATAAGAGTGCGACTTAGATTGATCAAGTATTTCCCCCCAGATTAGTTTGTCCCGAAAGCACATACACCACAATGTACAACTGGCTTTAAAGTGAATACATTAAGGACAAAAAAAGGCATGGGAGGGGATTTTTTAATATGCACAAAATGCAAAGATGTGGATTAGAAAGCAGACTACTCTTGTTAACTAACAAATTGCCTCATAAGTTGCTGTGTTCAGTGGCGTAGCTGCTAGTGTGGTATCTTCAATAATAATAGTCCTTCAGAGATCAACTCACTTGAATATGTGGCTAAAAATACGGTTTGTTTAGAAAGATAACTACTGTTATAGCTGTATGCTAGCTCACTGGGAAGAAATTCTGTGGAGATAAAGTGATGTTTTTGCTATTATTTTTTAACATGTAAGGAATGTTTTGGTTTGCACTGTTTGGGGGTTTTTTTAAGCTATTCCAACCAGCAGGTGACAACTGCTATTTATTTGCCACCAGGAAGAGAAAAAAAAATTGCTGCTAGGTAAATTGGAAACATCCATGTAGTTTCTTTCATAAGACGATCTCATGACCTCTAATGAGTAAAACACACTCCATTTTCTGACAATCCAATGTTGTGGTTTCCATGAAACAGTGGATTTTTAAGCTGCAAATATCTGAGGTTTATTTGAAAATAGATTTGAACACAATATTTAGCAATTGCTCGTGGCTGGTTTATTTTTCTGAAAGAATCCAGTTTATTTGCAGAGGTAAGATATTAAAGGCCACTACTGTGGCCTCAGCAGTACCTTTTTCCTTCTCAGAAATACAAGTTACCATAGCAGTGTCAGTGTTACTCCAAGAGGTAAAATCTTATCCACTAAACTCTTCCTGATTTTGCCAAAATTTGACTTGGTCTGATATTCATAAATACATCCTTTTTCAGAAGAAAATTAGCTAATTTTTAGACAGCTTTTCTTCAATGCTTTGTTTAATTTAATAATTTATAATCATGGGTTTTTCCACATTAGTGCAGTTCTACTGTTTTACAACAGACTATCAGAAGTCGAGGATATGGTTATTTTTCTGTAGGTATCATTTCAACGCCACTGTTAAAAATAGTTGTTTGTTTTTTTCTATAACATACTACTTTTCTTCACTAAATCTGAAGGAAATAAGAACAGAAGACAGTGTTTATATTACCTCATCATCTTGATCTGACTCTGTTTCCTTTTGGTCCCAAGATGCATTGCAGAGACAAGGAATATTATAATGGACAGCAGGGAAAAGAATATCAGGATATGAAAAGGACCAAATTTGGAGCACAAAATGCAAGCTAATTTATAATGCAAAGCAAATCCAAAATGTCAACACAAAAAAAAAAAAAAAGAAAAGAAAAAAAAAATCTTACATCCAATGCAAATGAACACGTGACATTACTGAAAGCATAAACCTATGACTTGCAGGCTGAAGCATGAGCTGTAAACAGAATCGTAAAAATTATAGGAACTTGACACCACAGTAACAAGAGACTTTAAAAGCGTTCTACACACAAGAAACCAATAAAACATACATTTTAAAAGCCTTTATCATATTCCAAAGCATTCTCATTACTGACAATTCACAGGGTTTCTTTATGACTAGCAGGAAAGAAAAAAACAGAGAGACAAAAACTAAACGAACAAAAATAAACCCAACCCAACCCTAAGAAAAATGTTTACTTTTCCTAACAAATACCTTTTTGTGTGCTGGCAGAGTGATATTCAAGTTGCAAACAGCTGTCTGTGGCAGTCCTTTTGTAGTCTTTGGTTCTTTCAAAAATGATAGTCGACCACAGGGTTCCTGGCTGGTGTCTCTTACCTACAAAAGAAATTTTGCTTCAGTGTAGTAATATGTAGTAATTCAGAGTCCTAGAGGAGGTTTCTGGAATGGTTCTCAGAATTTCTTACTACAAGGAGCTTTCTAGTGTTTAAAGACCAACAATACCAAACTGGAGCTCAGCCTGAGGTGCTGAAGGAGAAAATGTGTTACTGTGAAAGAGTTAGGTCAGCCTGAAGCTCCCTGATGGCAAATCCATGCAAGACAAGGTGTTGAGTGAGTCCAACCCGAGAGTTTCATGCTGGGACATTACTGACAGGCACTGTCCGCTCACCTTCATTTTATTCTGCCATGTTTTGCTCTTGTGTTTACCAAAATGCTTAACAACCTCTTCAGCACAGCAGCTGGGACAAGGCTAAGGAAAGTGAGCACCCATTCCCAGCCATTTGGAGATGAACAGTCTGCACACACATTCTGAAGGCTGCTCTGTAGTACAGTATGTTATTGAATGCATCTCCTTTGCTCAATCCCTCAGAAATTGTGATCTACTGGTAAATATGTTGGGGCTCCAGTTTGAGATATGCTTTTAGTGAAAGGTTGTGAATCCATATCATGGATATTCTGTTCCCAGATCTGCCAGCAGTTCTTTCCTGGCCTCAAGCAAAGCACCCTCTCCATGCTATTCACATATTAAGAACCTACACTTACATCCCAGGGGCAAGTTAGTCCTATAGGGCTGAAAAAAGGAAGAAGGAGTGTGGGAAGGGAGGAAATCAGCAGAATCATTTAGTTTGTTTTTCTTTTACCTTGATAGAGAATGGCAGTCTATTTTCTTTGAAAGCATAAAAATTAAAAACAAGTTGCTGTCCTCCTTTAGTCAAAGGGGCCAGATTTCCATAGCAATCAACATAAATAGGTTTTCCTTCAAGAACCTATCAAAGCAAGAAATAAAAGTTAATAAAACCTCTTTTAATAGTAGATTAATGCATATAAGCATTATGATTTCCCCCAACATAGTTCCTGAGTTCAATACAAGTCCCCATCTGGTTACATTCAGCAACAAATTAGAATATCACTGTGCATTATGGCAAGGTATTATGAGTATAGGCAGTTTGGAAAACCATGAGCCACCTGACTGGCTTTTCTAGAGTAAGAGTGCGTCATTTTCTTCAAGAAACAGCAAATTAGTGGCTACAATTTCACCACAAGCCAGTCCTACTCATGACTGTGTGTCTGCGAGGCCAATGAGAAGGAACTCCAGCTGTCTGCAAAGCCCAACCAGGGCTACCTGACAGCAGCGAGTGCAGACCCCACTGCAGACTGCCCTGGGGCATCCACATACATCCTCATGCTCCTCCAGTCTTGTCCGGTTTTGTCCTTTTGAGAAGTTTCATGACACGGCCCTGCTGTGAACCCTTATTTAACAGGGCTTGTCGTGGCTTTTGCAGGAGCTGTTGCTACTTGGAAAACACACTGCCCACCTACAAGGAGGAAGCCAGCTGCAAGGAACGTACCTCAATGTCTTTGCTTCTTGCAACTTCCTCAAAGTTCTCTTGCTGCTCCAAAGTTTTGTCCACTTTGTCGTCAGTCATGCAGAAGCAGCGCAAATTGGATTCCACAGGGTCATTCATCTTGGCAAATATCACAAACTTTGCCATATAAGGAACGCATATTAATTCTCTATAAAGCTGTGTTGCCAGCCCAACAGTCTCTAGTACTTGGTGGCAGTCTGCGAGCCAAAATCTGAGCGGGAAAAAGTAAACCATTAAATTAACTTTTCATTACACTCCAACACTGCTTAAGCCTTAAGGAGAAACTATGTCCTGTATCCTTGGTCATTTTGCATGTGTACTGTCCTTGCAGAATTGCCAGAGCTGTAATTTTCCTTCTACTCACAGTGCAGCTTTAACCATCCAGAAATGCGAATACCTGGCAATGAAATGCTGACATACTTATCTGACCCTTTTCACACTGGTGTCTCATAAAACTGTCTATCTGAAGGTTCATTTGAAGCCGAAGCGGGGAAATTTAATTTCTTGTGACCACACACAATTTATATTGTAACGTTCTGATGCTTCATGATAAATTTGATTTGCTAAAACAAACACCTTTATAACACACACAGCAAAATCACATTTTCCATTTAGGTTGAACCAAATATGCCCTCAGTGAAGTTTCCCAGACAGGTGTTATATCATTATTGTTCTCACTTTATGATTAAGAGTTTGAAGACAAGTGTGATACAAATGATAAATAATTTATACTTTGTATCAGTCTATCCCACAATATTTCAGCCCTGATCTATTTGGTTCTTCCACCAATTCTCTCTTTTCATAAAGGTTTTTACAGCTGCAAAGTAAGTCACTGAACGATAAACTCTACCTGCTATACCATTAATTTTCTCCACTAGGATATGTGATTTGTACAGATCCTGTTAAATGCCTCCAATCAGCACGCAAGCCCATGAAGTCCATCAAGACTAATTTCAAATCATCATTTTTTTGCAAATGATGTTTTTGTGAGAGCAATTTAATATAATTTTCAAGTAAAAAGCCCACAGCCAGAAATGAAACGTCTTTAAATTTTTAAACAAATACGTTTTTATGAATCCCCCCATTTTTTTTAATGGGATGAACATTTTAAGCTTTCCCTTCCTGTTGCCATTCACAGAAAAGCCAAAGCCCTGTGTGGCACGGCAGCCTTCAGAGGAACAGGCTGTGTGCCTGCCAGGAGGCCGTGCCACAGCAGCGCAGGCCAGGCCAGAGCTTCGTGTGCGGCCCTGGATGTGTGGGACGCTGATAGGCAGTGACAAAGCAGCATCTGGGCCGTTACCGCTTCATCAGCCTCGTGAAAGGCTTCCAGAAAGCCAAAACACAAGCCCACAACCATGCACGGTGGTAATCAAGGGAAGCCATCCTGAGGTGCAGTCAGCAGGGTCTGCTCCCGTACCTGGCTGAAACATTGGTGGTGAAGGAGACGCAGTCGTTCGAAAACGTCAGCGGAGTGGTGCCCGTGATATCCTCCCACTGTGCAGGTGAAGTGCCTCCTGTGCAAATACACACCAGGGAGATCTCCTTTCAAACACTAAGCACACACAGACTGCATAAAGAATATCTCTATCTCCATACATAAAAGGAGAACCCAGACATTAATGTTCTCCTACAGCTGAGCTCCATGTTATACACGGCATCACACGACACACAACAAAAAACAACGATGTAAGCAAAGAACATACCTACAAGTCAACAGCAACTCCCCCTCGATATCACCTAGGACAGAATTACTTCTGCAAGCTACTTTTACTGACAAGCATGTTTAATAGCCAAGATTGACATTCTTCATACTGGCTAAATATAAAATAGTGTTTAATCAATGTTGGGAGAGTTCTTTTACAGCAGCCTGGGACCAGATACAAAGGTCAGGGAATCAGTGGGAGCCTTGGAAATAACCTCAGCTGGCTTTGCTCAGGAGAGCTGAGCTGAACCCCAGCGGCCCGGCACACCAAGGAAAGCAGGAGCTGTGAGACTGAGCACAGAGCCACTGCCGCTGCAGAAGCCTCTGCAAAGAGCAGGATTTCCTCTAACCTGTAATGCTACACAGGAGTCGAAGGCTGGGAGTTGTGTCTCCTTTGTACCCGTTGGTTACTCCTTCTCCTGACGGAGGTGGCACAGGAATTGTCATGGTTATTGGCTTATGGAATTTTCTTCTTCTTGGCTCCACCGTGACAATGGGACTGAATGTTGCTTTGTTTCCAAGGATTTTTTTGACAATCTCTTCTGGAACTGGTTGAGCCTGTCAACACAGAGAACATACTTAAACTAGAGCTACAAATTGTTTGTAGACAGGCAGAATTATTTTCTAAATGATAATTCTATTTTCTTTATATTTTCTGTAGAATTTTATTTCTTTTTTTTTTTTTCCCCCAGGAAGCCTTCTCCTATAACTCTCAAAGGTGATTATTAGTGCAATTCATGTTCAGTTTTTATTTAACAACCTACTTCTGATTTCCTAATAGCTAACTTGTAGAGCTAAACTATAAATCTCAGAAGGTTTCCTGCAGTATTTGCTGAGAGTTTTTCAGAGCATGTTTGGTTTTGTTCTTAATTTACAGTGATCGGCGACATTAAGCACAACTTCAAAAGGCAAAAAGAGGCCCATTTTGCACTTGAGAAGTGAGGACTAGACACTGTCTCCTGGAGGTGATGGACAATTCTTACATCTCTGCCAAACACAGATCTGTGCTCTTGAGGAACACTGCACTCTGACTGACCTCTATACTCAGTGCTTCCTGCGATTATTAGAAAAGAAATACTTGCTTGGGTCAAAATCATAAAGAATGCATGAAGTTATAGAAGACTTATAGGTAAATTTCACATTTTCTACAGTCAAAAGTGACAGACACGGTAATGGCAGTTTGCATCCATTTGCCTTTTTTATTTTTTAACTTTTTTAAACTTTCAAGTCTGTTTCAACCAGGCTGACCCATGACTAGCTATTATTGAAATTGCGGAGTGTACTGATACGCAGAGAACATGCAGTTACACTGCAGTCTCAGCAGTCACAACACTGCATACAGAGATGTCATATTTCCTTCACGCTGGAGAGCTCTGGGAAGGCAACTGTATAACCAAAGGAGCAGAACTTCCATTTTCTCAAGATTAATCATCTTGAGATGTGAAATATCTTTAACAGAAATGTTTCAGTGTGAATTTCAAGCACTGCAATCCAAACCAGCATCTCTTTTTCATGAACCCTTCAGACTTGCCACGCTATTAAGGTAATTTTAAGTGATAACTAACTGAACTCAGAGATGCCTCCTATTCCTACAGAATATTTCTTCACTTTCTGTGCAGTTTGTTTGAGTAGAGTTTAAGCTATTTGCTCTTCCCAGACTTCATCCCTAGGAATGCCAGTGCTGAATGTCCTAAGACACAGCAGATGTACATGGCAGGTTTTTGACCCAGCAACAGCTGGCAAACAGCTGCACATAATCCCTACCAAACACATTCCTGTGGCAAAGGGCAGCCCAGTGACCCCGTTCACAAGCTGCTGCTTTGCCACACGAGACTGGGACTGCACAGTGGCTGTAAGAGCTGCTGGGGCTGTGATGGCTCCAGGTCCTTGCTTTCCTCTCTCCATTCCTGGAGTGCTAAGCAATACTCAGGGAGGTGATCCAAGGGGAGCTAGGCTTTTGCCACAGGGAGGATGACTGTGCACCACCTGTGCCTGGGAGACACTGAGCGTGCCTAGGCAGACAGGTGCCAACTCAGACCTCAGGTGGGAAAAAGCCCCTGTCACAACCCACTGCTAAGGAGCTGCAGGCTCTGTAGCTTCCAGTCCTGTGCATCAAGACAGGCGCACTTAGAGATGCCACAGGTACGAACACTAAAGCATCTTTACCTGGAGCCCCACGCGGATTCTCTTGGTCAGAGCCCCCTCGGGGAAGGAGGCCTGGACACGTGGCACCGTGGTGCTGCTCAGCACCCCACCCTCAGGGCCGATTTGGTTACTCTCCTGCTTGATCCGGGAAACCACCGCGAAGTACTGGGGGAAATCCTTGGTGACGATCCTGCAGATCCGCTTCTTCTCCAGCTCCTCCACGCTGTCCAGCTCTGGGGGCACAAGACAGGTAAAACACTCAGGCATCCCCTGCCCAGGTTCATCCCACACACATCTGTGCATGTGAGGTTTTGAGTAAGTCTTAAAATGCCTAAGAAGGTTGGCAGGGTTTATTATTATTTATTTACTACAGGAGTAAAAAAAAGGCCATTCGGTGCTATCAATTATCAAGCTTTGTTTTTTCTGTGAGCTTTTGCATAAATCTTGACAATGAGGGGCAACAGCAACAGACAAAAAGACTTGCTAGGACACATAAGTAGTTGGGTGTGACAGTCTCTGCAGTAGCAGCTGCCACAGAATTGCAGGTCTGTCACACAGCATAGAAGCCCAAGGAGGGCTGAAGGAGATGATCAAACTTCTCCCCTCCCTCATTTCTATCTGATCTTTCTGTGCATACCTTCAAATTATTCCCAGCCTCTTCCCCCATATAATTCTGACATACAGAAGACCACAGGAGATCACAGTCAGTTCTTGACCTATCTCCCTTCACGTCAGGTGCGCAATCCAGAGCTCGGCCACCTAAGGCACTTGAGACAGTTATTTCCCAGACAGGCATCCAAAAAATCCTGACCAGACACTGAGCTCTCTATGAAACTGTGGAAGTGACAGAGCTCTGTCTCCCAGCACTACCAGTGAACCAATAGCAAGCTTCCCTTCCACATCAGGATTCCAGCCATTTGGTTATCTGCCCCAAACAACTGCAGTGTGCCCCTCAGTTCCTAGAGAACCTTAATGCATCCTCAGACACAACTGAAACAGAGTCAGGTCATCAACCATTAGTGCTCTCAGGCACATTCCCATTTCGTAGGGTCACCAGGGCTCAGAAGAAAGGTGCATAGAGTACCTACCCCTATTAATTAGTTAAGTAAATGACATCGTTTTCCCCATGTATGCACTGGGGAAAACTCTGCGATACAACAAAAATATAATTATTTCTGCAACTACATGTGTGTGTGTGTATAGATACACATATATTTGCACTGGTGAAACCCCAAATACATTGGTGAAATCCCTGTGATATAAACACTATACGCAAATGGAGATAATTATGTAACTGTCATACATTTCTTCTTGTAACTTCTTACACTTGGCACTTGGCCTTTTCATCTCTTGTAATTGGGTTTCATTGCAGCACTCCACAAATTTCAGCTCTTATTTTCCTCCTTAAAAAGGGAACCTCTAAATAAAGTTTGTTCCTCAAAAGATGACATTTTTATCAGATCCAGCAAGAAAAAGCAGGAAGACCAGAAATAATACTAAGACAAAAGACACTTCAAAAATACTTTGTGACTGAGACATTTTCCTCCTCTAAACGTGTAAGCTCAATTACAGTTCCAAAATAATTACAATGCAAATTTGGTAAAATGTCAGTTTTCCATTTTAAAACATTCAGCAGGTAGTTTGGATTAATCACACAGTGTTGCTGTGGATCATATGTACCTACCAGAAGTGGATAATTTCTTATCATAATGTCAGCTTCCATTTACTTTGACTCAGAGATTGATATCTGAAGCCCTCTAATGAATTAGGCACTCTGCCTGCAGCCTCTGGAAGCAATGGCTTGTGCAGGAGACAAACTGGATTCTTAAACTCCCAGGCAGGTATAATGTTGACTGGTAAATCCTAATCATCTCCTGTTTGTCGCCAGATAAAAAACCCACTGTAAAATGCTCATAGAGGTGAAGGATAATTAAAATTCTCCTGAAGTAGAAAAATAGTGATTTACACAAGAGCATTTCAAAGTCCTTTGAGCCTGGCAGGCACTCTCCTTCAGAGGAGGAAGAGGGGAAGATAAGAGTGGCACAGCAACAGTCAGGCATGAAGAGGAGTTGGACTATATATAGGGAGGTTATGTTTGGATAATACATATGTAAGCTTCTATATGAAGATGCCCTCTAACAGAAAAACGATGAGCAATCAAGCCATCTCCCTTACCACTCTGTGAAATGCAGTGTTAGCATGACAGAATTAATGAAACAGGGAAAACTAGTCCTGGGAGAGGTCACGTTTCCTGAACACACCTCATACATTTTGCAGAAGCAAATATCATCATTACTATTTTCCTCAGCTGCCGACACTTCATTCCTGGGCTAAGTGTTTCAGTGATAAACCTTGAAGCATTTTTTGGTTAGATGGTTCAGTTTTAGAGGGAAGGGGGTTTTAGCCACAGAGAAGTATGCCGTGCACCCCATCACACAGATAGGGATAGTGAAGCAGGGAGAAGCAAAACAGAAAGGTTAGTGGCAGAACTGGGAAGAATCTCCCAATGTCACTGTCTCCCAGGCTTGTGCTAACAGCCCAAGAACACTTACAGCCATCCAGCTTTAGTGAGTCAAGAGAAAGGTACTGTGAATATAACGTGCACAGAGTTCTCCTCCTGCCACCCATATGTAGGGTGCACTTCTCCTGTGATGGTTTGGTGGGAGTGATGGAGGAGAGAGGAGATGGAGAGAGGGGAAGGAGGGAGGAAAAGAACATCACACCTCCCAGCCCTTTGGTGCATGCTGCCATGTGAACGTTAAGGCTCCTGGACAGGAGAAGAGAAACCCAGCCATGTCCCCCAAAGTCAGAGAGGGGCCTCACACAGGCTGTCTCAGGTCAAGGAAAACAATCACACCAGTTCTCTCTGGTGAGAGGCAGTTGCAGATCAAGGTCATCCACATCTAATACCTTTCTTTTTTTACTTTCAGATAAGGTAACACAGAGCAAGAATCTTCTGACTCGAAATAGAGTAAGACAAGTCACAGAACACCTGGCTGCTTCATGAGCTTCAAGGTGTCTTTGTGTGATCTGGTATCTGGTTTCCCTTGCCAGGGCCCCAAAAGAATTTTGCTAGCACTGAAGAAGCAAATCTCACCTGTGCCTCCCAGACTGAACAGCTCTCTGAGTTGCACAACCCTCCCTCAGTCCTGGCTGGAGCAGAGCTGGCCTTGCCACCGTGCACAGGCCACAAGATCCCAGTTTTCCCCACACAGAGATGCGCCCATTAAGGAATTGCTGCACTAAAAGCATGGCATGCAGGAGGCAGCTTCCACATGGAGAAAAATACAGGAGCGGAATGGAGGCAGGGAGAGCACATGGCAAGGGGCAAGGAGAAACTGAGGGCAGGAAGATGCTGGTAACCAGACCCACCCTCCCAGCCTCAGTGTTTCACACACATAACCAGACACTCCCAGTGCCACAAGGATGTTTCACCCTCAGATAAGGCAATGTCCTTTATGTCTATTTTTGTGCAGTCTTTTATCTTGCCATTCACAACATACAGTTTAACAGCAATACGTTTAAAAACTTTCCTTGGAAATGTGGCAAAATCACTGCAGAGTGATTTATAGTGGTATTTTAAACTTCAAGTATAAACAAGGTCACACTCTGGTTTGATCTGTCGATTCAGTTATGTAAAAACTCCTGCTTCCCATCTGAAACCACACTGTGCAGCTGCAAGCATAGTGTAGCCACAAACATTTACATTTCTTGGCTCACTCACTAGTTTGCAAATGACTTTTAAAAGATTAGCTACCCCAATGTGTGCATTTGTGCCCACAGTTTGTCTACAGGTACCTCTAAAGGGTGCAGGAATGTTAAAAGCAAACACTAGTTATATATAAAAGGAGCCTGTCTGAAAATGTAATGTATTTACCAATCACAAGACAGACAGCTTCTTCCTAAAAAAATAATAAATTCAAAAAATACATATATTTTATTTGATTTAAGTATAAAATGTAATGTGGCCAAGAGCTGTGAATTGCTACCCTTGTGTTTGGAGCCACACTTCTCCTACTCCTGAAAATGCCAAGTTCCCTGAATTCTCTCAGCCCTGTATTTGCCTAAGTACAGCACCATCCTTAAAATAAAACCTATTTAAGCATAAACCTGACTGCACCAAAGAAAAACAGGCTCTTTACATCATGGTTCATTGTTCTCTCATGATAATAACCCAAAAGTTCTGCTGTTATTTAATCCTGCATTAGCCCTGGAGCAGTGCCTCCTGCTCAGGATTATTTTGGGTCTAGGATGAGATTTCCCAGCAGATGGTGCTGCTTCCAGGACAGAGGAGGTTTTCGGCAGTCCCCACGGAGGGCCAGAAGCCAGGATGTCAGAGCAAAACAGGAACAACAAAACAGAGGAGCAAACTGCATCACTAAAACTCGGAATATTAAGGAGCTGGGAACAGAGGTTTGATTGCCCTTCTTCACTACACGGGTAGGAAAGGACTTGTGATCACAGCAGGTCTGACAGAGAACGGACAGCTGCTTTTAACAGAAGATGGGCACTCCTGCAGCACCTCGTGGCACTTAGAGATGATTATGCAGATGAGTTTTCTTGCAAAGACACACTGAATTTCTCTAGATGACTACGTGGCTGCTTTTTATTTAAATTAAAGCTTGCTTCTGCCTCCAGAGTTCATACCTGGAATAAAACTTCTTCCAAAGTTAAGGCTTCTGAGATGCAAGATAGTCTCCCAGAGCCAAGTCCAACTGTGGGATTTTGTAACAAACCAGTAAAAGTTCAGATGAAAAAACCCCCAACCCACTCAAATCTACGAATTTGTAATTTTTTTGTCATTGCTTGGAAGACCTTTTACACTAAAAAGATGTCATTTAACTAGAGTGGAACTCTGTCAAAACCATTGCACTATTGTAATGCAGGGTGCGTTTGTTTTTTCTTAATTTTGTTTTCCTGGCTAGAGAAGGATTAAGCTAAAACGAACCGAACAAATAATCAACATAGCAAATGTGTCTGCAGTATTTGTTCTCCTTTTCCTCTCACAAATGATTGCCTGGATTTGTAAAAGCCATTCCTGAAGTTTGGCTTTTAAGGTGTCAAATATTTTCACTCTAACAGAATAATGGCCATCATACTTTGTGTGATTACTTGGCTGTACTTATACCCACCAACCTCAAACAGCAGTTCCCCAGAAGGAAAGAGCCACCTGAAACCCTCAGTAGATCAGAAAGTTGTCCTGTGGCTCCAAATTGTGAAGCTCATTATTTTAGGCTTAAGTACCGAGAGCCTCATGCCCACCTCTCTCAAAGTATTTTTATTTATTGAGCTCGTGCCTGTAAAATGTCGATTTATCCATATGTGAAATCTTTCGTAAGTGTTGCAAGTTGCAGCACTTCAGAACAATATTTCTGTGCCCAGATTTCCTCTCCCCAAATCAAACTAAGCTCAGTTTGAAAAGCACATGAAGCAAATAAGCAAGCTGCTGATCAGTGCTGACTGCCTCACCCCTGACAAGGTACCCCTACTTCACTCAAACACCAAATCAGCACTTCTGATCCCATGCCAGCGTGTAGAGAAAGAGGGACAGTGGTGAGGTCATTCTTTCTCAAAGGCTGCAACTACTGCATTTGATCCTGCAGTAATCATAATTCCCCAAGGCATACTATCCTGGACCATGTCCATCTGTCTGTTCCACTGCTTTCAGGCAGCCTTCAGTGATGAGGTTTATTTTATTTTTCCAAGCCCACAGGCAAAACATCTTCAGTGTTTCTGCCCTCCTGTTTGGTTGGTTCTATTACATTTATTTTGAAATAAACAGCTGCAATAGATCATCATGTAACAAGCAGATCTTTGCTGTTGCTCTGTGTTTGTACAAGCTCAGGTACAGTTCAAATACTTCAAAGTGAAGCCTTTCCTGCTGTTCCCATTCCCAGATGATCAGGAAATCAGTAAAAATGCTGAATTTCAGATTCCCAGGGAGACCCTCACAACCGCACAACTCTCCACGTTCCCAAGGCCTGCCTTTTGCTGGGGCTGCCCTCCTCAAACAAGGAGTGGCTGAAATCAAAGGCAGAGCTCCCCCACAGGTATCTCTCAGAGCTGCCATCCACAGCCTCACCATTTCCTTCATATGCTTTTGCTGATAATGAAAGAACTTTCCTGCAGCTTGCACACTATCACACTACGACTTTCTGTAGGTTATCCACGGAAAATCCTGTGGATAAACCCTTACAGTGTGAACCAAAGTTCACACCACAAACTGTTTCATTCACACTCAGACGCAAAGAGCTCGAGCAATGGTTTATCAGCACAAGTATTGAAAAATGCTTGCTAGGAAAAGAAAGCGGTGGTGCCAAGGAATCACTGCAGCCCCACAGCCTGTCTTTGCCCACGATTTGTCTTCTGGGACCATCTGTGACAGCATCTTCTGATGGATTTGTACAGCTGGGTTCCCTCACCTTGAGCGGCTCTCACACCAACAGCAATGTTCAAGCAAAACAAGGGAGCCAGACTTCCCAGATGGGTATCAGGAAGGCAGGCTGTGTATTTGTGGGAGGCAATCCCTAACAACACCATTTGAAATAAGAATGCTCTACGGGCCGAGGTCTGTGTCTGTGGAAAGCCCAATACAGCTGATATTTACACTTCATCATCGGTTTGGAATGACCTTCTCGTGGCCCTGCCTGAGCAGCAGAGACACGTGTATCTCCAGCTGGGTGCTATTCTCAAATTCATGCTGTAAAGCAACCGTGCAACTCTGCTTAAACTTGGCAAGACTTCAGACCAAAATTCACCACTTGTTTCAGGATGTCTCCAGGCCACTGCGGAACAAGTTCTCCTTACACTCTTTCTGTTAGTTTAATATGGAACACACACCATATTCCCCGAAGTCAGACATCCCCTGCCCTGTTTTACTTCGGTTTGCTTTAGTCAGCCCATGTTAGCAAGCCTTCACAGAGGCAAGGCTTGCTAAAGCTTTGAGATAATACTTACCTTCATCCATGCCGTTGAGTATTTCAGTTAAGTCTTCATGTTTGCTGTCATACTGGTGCTCTTTCCACGTTTCACCATTCTCACTTCGGAGTACGATCAGTTCTCTTTCCTTGCCTCGCATTGATCCAAAATGTGGGATTTCCACTATGACAGGGCTAGAGAAAAAGGAATCATGTTACTTTTAACCCTATATTTCCTCACTGCCCTTAATTTCCTATGGGTCCTTAAGAAAACTACAGTCATTTAAAATAGTTAACACTGTTATGGTAAAAATGTTTTTAAAGTTGCCAAAGCTGCACAATCCTTTATCATTTAAACTATAATTAATGGATAAATTGAAAATGCTAATATATAGCTCATTTTTAGGGCAAATATTTTAAAATATCTGCCTCCATGAAAAAAATAGTGACAACTTTTAGTAAGGAGAGTTCTCCCTGCTCATTTATCCCAGGGTTTAGGTGATCCAACCTGCCTCCAGCACACACAGCACTGCTGACTTTTAACTGGCATTAGCATAGTCAAAATTTGGATTTGGTTCAGAGAGTTTGAAGGGACAAAGTCAGTTCAGAAGCAGTCTGGCTATCCCAATGCATGCAACAGCCACTGACTGTAACAGGAACCATGCATTTATGTAGATTTTGAACTTCAAACTAAGTCCCAAAGTTTTCAAAGCTCTGCCTGGCTCTCTGTTGATGCAGCTCCTGTGAAATAAAAGAAACTTTTCCTTTAGCTCCACTTTCTGGTTCTCATGCCCAGCATGACAGCTGCAACCTCTGCACGGCAAACATCACTGGGGAATCGTTAGATCCTTTCAGAACGGATTTCTCTGGGTTGAACAACATCACGACCACGTTTATATTAGTTACTGTCAAACATTTTGGGGGGAAGGAAAGGGAATGAGAAGGTGGTTAATAGTACACCTATGTCACCAGACAATGTACCTTCAACAGAGGACTGCAAGTGCATTACTGAACAGTTTGTATGAACAACCGACAGAAACCACCACTCACTTCATGTGCCATTCCTCAACAAAACAGACACTGTTGCCAAACACTTCACAGGCAGGATATGCATTTTAAAGTAGGCTAAGACAAACCGACTGAAATCACACAGTAAGTGAACATTTATGGATTATGCAGCTTTAAGACATTTAAATAGACAGTATCATTATTTTCCTACAGAGGTTGTAAAGGGTTTAGCTGCTTTGTAACAACTTGGTTAAAAGCAGCGTCACATGATGGGAGAAGTGTGCAGCATTTCTGTGGCACTGTACACCTGCCAGGTGTTGGGTGCATTAACCAATCCATCACTTGAGCATGAAATCACAACAGACATCACGGGGAAAAACAAACTAGCTGGAAGCCCAGTTTTCACACTAAATTCCCACGGAGAAGAGTTAGTCTTTTTTCCCCATGAAAATGATAAAAAGAGTTTAATTAATATATATTTTAGATGCTTTTAGGAACACTCAGTCCATTTTTCTAGTCTCAAGTCCTTTAACAAAAAACTAGGAATGTAGCTGCTCTCTCCCATTGTGCACAGCAAGAAAATACCAAAAATTCAAATACATTGCTTAAGATATTTACTCTCTAGTTCAAAAAGAGCACAAGCTGAAAACTAACACTGTAGTACAATCTTTGCAGGCTAATATTTCAGATACTGTCTCTGTAAATATTTAGAAACCACACAATTTTGTGCATGACATTTAACGAGAATACTCAGTGAGAAGGTATTGAACAGGTTTGGAACACCAAACACTCACCAATATTTTGAAAACCTAATGCAATAAATTTCACAGTATGGTTTGAAAACAACAGTCAAAAACATACGGAAACATTCTTACATGTTTAGACTAAACACTGCAGTCCCTTTGGGTAGCATACTTGGCTTTGTAAATTTATTTTAACAAGATGCCTCTTGCAGGTTGAAAAGATTAGTATTTCTCCAATCTTGCTGAATCAATTCATTCACTTGATAACATTTTTTTCTGAGTAATCTTTCATAAATAATAGACTTTATGCGATCACATTTTACAAATGTTCTTCCCAAAACAGTCTCACTCGAGGCCTGTAAATACCTTCTCTACCACAGGGTTGAACTTAAAGGACTGCCACTGTGTATTAAAATGTATTTAATGCAGTAGAAACACTTCAAATTTAAAAAATTACAAAAGCACAGAAGTTATGAAAGCAGAATGCT
This sequence comes from Cnemophilus loriae, assembly GCA_013397755.1. Classification (NCBI taxonomy): domain Eukaryota; kingdom Metazoa; phylum Chordata; class Aves; order Passeriformes; family Corvidae; genus Cnemophilus; species Cnemophilus loriae. The sequence continues at coordinate 503,498 of VZTF01003395.1, forward strand.
GGCAGTGAATTTTACATGCCTATAAGCACAAGGTAGTAGCAGAGCTATATTAAATCAAGCCACTATGATTTTCTTTCAGTGACATAAATCAACTGAAAGTTTTAGGAAACTTAAAAAAAAATAATGGGAGTAACAAAAAATTGGAAACAAAAGAAAAACTGGTAGACATTCTGTATCTTTTCCGTACATATCCTACCCAATAAATTTTGTTCCTTGTGGACCAAGCTGCAGGATTCGGCTAACCATGCTCTCACCCTCATTTAGAGGGGGAGGACTTTTAGGAAGATGCAGTTTACTGAATAACATCCATGCAGCAGGAAGAGAAACGAGAAGGGGAAATTAGGAACAAGCTGTCATTCCCGACAGAACCAGCAGTTTACACCAGGGTGCCACTCACGGTAATGAACAAAATTTATAATTAGGAAAAAAAAGGCCACATCATAGTGGATTGTTTCCCCTATTTTAACCTTTAAAAATAGTCAGTTCCTAGCACTGGTACTCCTCATACCACCATTCAGTGCTCCACCACACAGTCAGTGCTCCACCGTCACTCCAAGTGGTTTTGCTCCACAAGATGGAGACAGGCAGCTCCCAGCAACTCCAGAGGGAGCCATGCACGTGTTGGGAATAGAGCTCAATGTCTGGGTCCCTGTGGGTGTCTCTAGGACAATTCTTTGTGATAGTGCTGTTTCTCTAAATATTCTACAAGCAAGAGGGTCAAAACCTGCTCTGGGTTTTCAGTATGTGACTCCTCCTGACTTCCAAGGCAGGGCTGCATGAATAGACGGGGGTGGGACCTGGCCTTCCCATGGCCTTCCTTACCTTCATCTCCATCCAGCAGTCATCAAAGAGGCAAAACTCCCCTTAAAATGCAAGGGTTCTTTCCAGAAGGAATGGCAGGTTGGCGGTTTTTAATGTTTTAAGTTAAGTGGCCTGTGTTACGTGCTCAGATGAGGTAGAGTCGATGTTAAACTACTCAGATCCACAGGATAAAGGGAATGAAAGGCGCGACATGAGCATAAACAATTAAACTCACGGAACAACTCACCCTAAAAACTGTGCCCCTGCTGGCCCCATTTCTACAAGTCGACTTGCCAATCCTTCTCCTTCAACCATGGGTGGTGGGCTGGCCAGTTTGTGCCTCTTTACCAGGCGGCAGGTGATGCGGGTGGGCGCCGTGCACTTCCGCGGCGGGATGATTATCCTCATGCCATGGTGCCGACTGCCCCTCATCGAACCCCCGCGTGCATCCACCATAAAACTAACCAGGAAACTGCACAAACAAGAAAACACATCAGTGAAAATGGTCAAAAAACAAACAGAAGATCGGCAAAAGGTCAGCAGACACAGACTTTAAAACATTAGAAAAGTCATCCCGATCCCAGCTAAACTAAAAGGAACATGAAGATCCTTTTAAAACTTGTACTTACATGTTAACTACTGGTTATCAACAGCAGGAATTGCTAAAGCTCTAGCAACATCATGGTGAAATGACCAGGTTCTATTGAGCAATTTGGATTAAAAGTGTACACAAGTAGTGAATTAGTAGTGGTTTGTCAGAATTTTAAAACATCCCTTGGTTGCTGTTAGCTCTAGTGTCCACAAATGAGAGTAATTAGCCTCACACGCATAAAGCAACCAGACAGCGCAGAAGAAGGAGAATCAAAAATGCTTATTATTTTTGGAACCTTGGTCTTTAAAACCTCCTCACTGTCTCATTTGCAAATACTCCTGATGGCTGCCAGAGCAACTGCCAGCACCATGGGTGACAGTCCAGGCTACTAAGTGCTTCCACAGATGGGGAAGATGAGCGATGACTACCAAGTACATAACTTCCTCTAGGCTGTTGGCTCCCTGGAGGAAATCATGCCATTATTTCTCTTTGAAGATTAGACACATTAGCCAAAAAAGAGACATTAAAGAAAAATCGCACTTGCTAGTGTCATTCCAATGCATAATTTTCTATTTTATAATAAAGGGGTAAGCAATTATATTTGCAAATGATGAGTGGTGTATTTTTGAATAAAATCCTTTATATTACTAAGGGAATAATTAAAATTAACAATTAATATTAGAATAGCTTCAGGTAGAAGATGCAATAACAGGCTGGTATCAAGAGGGACAGAAGTTACCAGCTCAGTCTTGAAGCCAGTACAGTTTTTGTTTGCTCCTTCTGTATGATAGGCAGATACTGACATAGCTGACACATTGGTCATGTGGCTTCACTATTTTCAAGGCTGTTACCAAAACTTCCAGCTTTTAAGAACTAAACCTTCACATGACTAACAGGTGAATCCATTCAATTTCCTGGTTCCTGACAGTAAACTGAACTAAGGGTGTAGGCCAATTATCCAGGGGATTGTGGCGGTTCTCCAAAAAAAGCCCCCAAGTGCTCTGAAGTATGACTGGGAATTTGTGCAAGACAGTTCCCTTTGCTTTGAGACCAGCAGGATATCAACAGCAGCAGCTGACAGGAACTGGCCAGGCCTGCAAATAAGCTGCATTCAGAAGTCTGGCCAACATGGGTGGGAAAAATCTGCACAAAAGCAGGAGAGAAATCAAAATTTGGTATGCAGAGAAGTGAGTAGGGACACAAGCTACAAATATAGGAAGTACAATGGAAATGCTGTCCAGCTGAATTCCAGATCAAGAAATTGCTACATTGCCTTTCTTCAAATTAAAATCCATCAGTAAAGATTGGGAGGCAAAACCGCTCTCTGAGATGACCCTAGCCCAAATTCATAATTTCTCATTCCCCAGACACTTTACAGTACCAAGGCATGATATTTCACAGTAGTTTTCATACAGGAAAACTGTATCCACATTCCATATTTCTCTCCTAGATAAATGCACTGTACACTCCAACAAATCCTAATGTTGCCACTAGGGTATCCCAGCTCCTCACAAGAGGAATTGTTTCAGTGAGACAGGATCTTGGCTAACCAAACGCTTCCTACAAATATTAGACTGTGTCAAAACCAATATGCTCGATCTTTAAATTATATACTCTACAAGTGATTATAATCTTAGCATTTATGGATGCTTTGCTGGCCTTTTAAAAACGTGCATGGCTTCTGTCTGCAGAGCAGATGGGGCCATTTCAGACTGGAAGTGTGCAGGGTGGAGGGATGCCTGGCTGCAGCATCCGCGGGCTGAAGCTGCAGCAGCTCCAGGGAGGCACAGCTGGTCAGTGCACCACAGAGGAGCCTCCTGGGGAGCTTGGCAAGGCTGGGCTTGGCTTGATGGCTCAGCACAAAACAATGTTTTGGAGAGCTGCCAGTCATGTACACGGTTACTGGCTTGTTAAGCCACCTCAGAATTAATAATGAAAAGGAGGTTTTCATCTAATACAAAAATACCAAAACTTACACTCAAATAATATGCTGTCTTCTGTACCCAAACTATTCAAATGATGAAAAGTACGTAAGAGTGAATTGTCAAAAATCTCTAGGCACCTAAATCAACTGTCTTAAATTCATAATTAAAAAAACCAAAAATCAGTAGAAGTTAAAACTAAGTACCTACAAAAATCAGTCCCGGTGTTACCAGGGACGTTCAGGCTGTAGATTTTAAGGTCAGTCCAGCCTTGGCAACCTGGAGCTTAGCACTGCTACTGCACCCTGCTCACAGCAAGGGTAAATAACCCTCGACATGAGCCTGTGCCCCAGTGCAGGAACCAGCCCCTTCCAGCTTTGGTGTCTGTACCACACTGCAGCCTCCAGTGCAGACAAAACCCGCAGCAGACCAGCCTTTATGCATATTGTTCCCAGAGAAGAGCAATCACTGTCAGCAGCATATTAATGAATTATTTCCTTGTTTAATTTTCTGATTAGTAACTTACCGTTTAAAACAATAACAATTCCAAACAGTATTTCATGCATTTTCTATCTAAAAACATTAGTAGCTGATGCTTACCTAAATTAATGTTGCACTAATAATGGAAACTACAATATGATCTCTAAAACACAGTGCTAAAGGCTAATGAGCATTTCTACTTGAATACATGGAAGGGATGAGGATGTGGTTGGATGCACTACAAACATCTACACACACTCTGTGGGGAAAAAAAGTTTAAAAAAACAAAATAAAATGAGGATTCACAGAAAGCACAGAGTTATCACCTTGAATCATACTGGGGGAGTGGAGAGGAATAGCTGCAAAATAATTTAGAAAGCAAATGGGAAAATTAATGTAAGATAATTAGAGGCAAGCAACAGAAAATATCAATAATAAGTGCAAAGAAAAAGTAACAATCAGAAAAATAACAAAAGCAACATGTTTGAAGGTCAGCTTTAGAAATTATTTGGCTTCTGCTTCTCATATCGTGACATGTGCCATATAAAATACGCTACAAATGGAAAATAATCTGAAAGGGAAGGTTCATTTAATTAGTCAGCACAACTCCATAATTTCTGGAAAATGCAGAAGTACACAGAGAAAAGCTTTTGCAGTTTACTCAGTCAGGAGAGAATTTATTGCAACACAATTTCTTCACTGAATTCCCAAAACATGCTCCTCTGTGCCATGGAAAACCAGTTCGTGCACTTTTCTAAAGCAGTTTATTTTGCAAAGCATCATGTATAAACATATGCATGGCAGGATGCTTGAAAGGACTATCAGTCCATGCCGTGCATTGCACTGCTGTCAAAAATGAGTTCTGTGTGTACAGCAGGCTGGAGTAAACTATACATAGTTAATATCATTTAAACTATATATACTTAATATCATTTAAAATACAGTAAACGATAATGAATCTGATTTATTCCACCTTGCAAGACTGGATCCAGTATTTCTGAGTTTTTCAATACTGGAAGGCAGTGTGGCACACTCCTTTCTTTCAGCTAAGAAAACCAAGGAGTTAAAAAAGGCAACGCGAAGAGAGCACACCCACATTTACTTTGGGAAAGCTGCAGGAGTAAGCTCACATCTGACAGCTGAAGGTCATTTTGGGGAGGGTCTCTACCCTTCTAGAGGGCTCAAGATTCATGATGCATTTCAATGTACTGCTTACAATGGATCCTGTTCAAAATATATGCTGGCAAAACAACTTATCTGAACTCAAGAAGAAAAACATAAAACACACTCTTGGCTGAAAAAAAGGAAAAACCAGAAGAGTTGAAATCACTGCCAACAATTTCTACTTTCTTCTCTTTTCACTGATACATTGCTGGATCTCCACATCCTGCTTCCAGAATTCCCCTTCTGCCTGGGTCAACAAATAAGAACAAACACTGATGCTCTCTTCTGACAGTGGGCAAAGGGGGAAAAGAGTGACCCGAGGCAGCAGAGGAGCTCCTGGCATGGCAGGGGAGCCCTGAGAGGATGGAGATGGCAAAGAGCAGTGGGGTCAGAGCCTGGCCACAGGGCTGACAGCCCCTGCCCCAGCCACAGACAGAACTGGGGACAAAGACAGGGATGAAGCACCCCAAACAAGCAGAAAAGGATTTGCTGTTCAGGAAAAGACTGGCAGAGGAGATGTGAAAAGTCATGAATCTCTGCATATCAGATGTGCTGAGGTACTGGAAGATTAGAAGGGAACATCTGTTGATTGCCTCTAGGTGAAGATAACAGGGGAAATCAAACAGGATAATATTATAATATGGGGTCACAACTGAAAAGTAAATAAATAACGGGTGAGATTTGGGTTTCTTTTCCTGCCAAAGAAACTGAATCCTCAGAGCATCATTTCTGATGGATTTGCTATGTCAAATAAGAAATGTAATGGGTCAGAAAAGCCCTACATGTTTGGAGAGTATTTTGGTTTATGCTCATTTGCAGAGCTATACCTGTTTGGAGGTTATCTGTCCTCTCCCTGCCACACAGCCCCACAGTTCGCTCCCCTCTGGGCAGCAGCTTAGACCACCCCTGCATTAGAGAGGGCTCATGTACCAAGGGAGCAGATCTTATGTGAAAGCTCCCATGTTCACAGAATATATGTTTTGGAGGGCTGGAACCACTGGTGAACACGCTGAAGACCTAAAGGCAGGCAAGTACTGTCCCAGAGGACTGGCAGGATGAAAACATCAGACCTATCTTCTATCAAGATGAAAAGAAACCAGAAAATTTTAGACCAATCAGTCTAACCCAAATTATGAGGAAATACTCAGGAATAAATTATTTAATAATAATTCTATAAGGGCCTAAAGGATCAAGGTAATTAATCCAGATATTACACCTTGCCTACCACCAGTCTCAAAATAAAAACAAACCAAAAATGTAAGTGGCAAGAGCAATTCATGCCAAATGAATGTGAATTCCTTCTTTGATGTGTGGAAGTAGTGCCTCGGTACCTCAGCAAGCAATGGAGGTACAGTACAGATAAGGTAAGTGCAGGATCACCTGAGAAGTTACCTCAAAAGACATACCATCAGTGCTTTCCTGTTACACTGAAAGGGAACTTCAAGGGCATATTTCACTGTGCTGTCCTGGCACAGGTACTAGGCTAAATGTCTTCAGGATTTCAACACAGAAAAAAGGTCTGAAAAGTCTTTGGAAAATAGGATCAGAATTAAAAGCTTGCTTGCTAAAAGCTGAAAAAAGGGGCTGGAACCAACAAACTGAAATACCATAGAGACAAATGCAAACACAGGGGAGAAACCAAACACTTAAACACAACACCAGTAAAAATTCACCAAACTTCAGGATTTCAGAAGAGAGCCAAGAAATTCTAGCAGATCACAAACATCCACCAATTGAAACTGAAATTACCAAAAGGATAACTCTCATTGTGGGACTGCTTAAGCGTGCTATGTGTCCAACCGAAGAGGTGGCAATCCTGGCTTACAAACAAGCTCTCATCAAAGAGAGGAGAGCTGGGGCAGAGCAGCAGGAATGTGCTGAAATGGGAAAAGCACCACCTAGGAGGGTCTGGGACGTTTTAGTCTATAAGACAGGACTGCATGCCTTCTGACATAGAAGACAATTGTTAAAGACCAGTAAGATATTGTTCTCCATGACCACTATGGCTATGACAACGGATATCCACTATGGATAAGAAATACGCTTAGTCTGCAGTGATGAAATGTTAAGCTGACCATTAGAGGAAGAAATAGCACAACAAAAGATAGTGGACTCCTGAAGCTGGGGGCCTATAGAATCTCGTATTTTTAGCGATTATTAGGACATTAAATGTATTTCAGGAATGGCTTGGCTACATTTTATCCTACAGTAAGCAAAGGGTTGGGCTACCAGCTCTCTGAGGTCCTTTGCCAATGCACCATTCCATGATAACCAACAGTCTTCAGTTTTTCATACTGCTATTCTTGACATTTTAATGCTAGCACTGACCATGTGCAGTGTTTTATCAGCTTGGGCCCTAAAAATCCACTGTTGTATAGATCTGTTCAGCAGATGCAGGTGCTGATGTGTTTTGTGGGACTGTAGCTTTAGATTTGTGGGGCTTGCTGTATTGGAAATGAAATATTTGAGTATGTGCTGCACTCATTTTTATGATAAGAATGTAATTAGTCACAAAATGGGGAAGTAAATTAAAACGGATATGAGATTTTATGTCCTGATCTCAAAAACTAAACAACAAATATTTACACTAGACAATCTAATAATATGCAAAGATTACTTACACATTCATTTGCAAATTTTTACAATATGCATTCAGACATCACTACTACTGCATTTAAATCAAGTTTATGTGGCACTGTCAAGAAGCACCTAAATTACAGTGATGACTCATAAGTAAACAAATAGCACCACTAAAATCAAACTACAGATATTGGAGACTAGGCAGGAGCTTGAAGGTATAAATAAAATAAGAGACCAAATTAAAGCCCCCCATTTTTTCCTCTATGAAAGAACAGAAAGCATAACATTCTATCTCTGATTTCATATTCCAAATAATTTAATGCAATGCAAACAAAATCATCTTATGACACTTAAAGCAAAGCATAAGCAACAGAAAAAGCAAAACAGGACTCTTAAAGAGAAGCCTCCACGATTACAGTGTTTCGGCACTCAGAAAATTAAGTGCAGAAGCAAGTTTTTGGTTTGATATGCAAGAATTTAGACTGACTCCTGTTATTAAGCACCCTCCTTGAAGTCAGTGTGAATTTTGCCACTGGCTTCAAGCGGAGCAGGAACAGACATGTTGTCAGCCATTACAGCAGGCTGTATTCCGCAGCTAACAATACAGCTCCACATCTACAGACAAAGAAAAACTGTTAAGTGACGTACCCAGAATGGATGGGACTCGAAACAAGGTTAACATTGTCCAAGGTGTCTGCAGCCCAGCTGTAGTGCCTTAGAGAATCAGAATCAAACTCCCTTTGAAACGTCAGGTGCTTCAAAACAAAACAAAACAGATAAATTGAAATTTAAAATTAACATTAGAAACATTTGTCTTAAATACAAGCTTGTTAATATAATTATATTAAATTTAGATCTGGTCCTCTCTATTTAACAGTACTGATATCTCCAGGACTAAGTTACTGGAAATCCTGTAACAGAAACATGAAATACACACACAAACTCTTCAAACATTTTCTTTGCCCACTTTTTACACTTCCTTCAGTTTCAAGTATGTCTCTCCTCAATCTTTACTTACTTTTTTGTGCCAGGTTAAAAAGATTGAAAAAAATATGTTACCATTTGTACTGCAGTCATACACCATACAGACAGGCAGTGTAACACTCCTCCTCAGAAGATGCCATTGGGTAGATCCTTATTCAAGCAGAACCTGTGAATAACTTCCCTGGGAGTTTCACTGAGGCTGTGAGTGCAGGAGGGGGTTGGTTTGTCTTTATACACAACCAACAGGGGCACTGTTTTGTGGAGTGCCACTGCCCCTACTCATCCGGACAGAAATAGCTTTAACCCCGTGAGGCTATAATTAACTCTCCCCTCGGACAGATACTGAGGTGTGTCCTGCTGCCCACGCACACGGACATCCACGCATCCTGTGCCCCACAACATCCCTCACACTATAAACCCTCTCACTGGGCAGCAGAGCTATTCCAGCAAAATACTCGTTTTCCTTCGTTTCTCCTGTCTTAGGAAATTAAACCAACTAAACTTCAAATACAGTTTTCCCCTATTTCCAGGGTGATATGAACGCATCTCCCCAATTTAAGAAGCACCATCATAAGTTACATCCATAAAAGTAAGCCAAGAAGCAACACGCACAATCTTCACCCGAGATGGTGTTAAAGATGTCAGTGTTTCCTGTAAGTAGGTTGTTTGCTGCTCAGAGGCAAATGCAGCTAGAGAGAGCAGCCTGTTTGGACTGAAACCTCATGGGCTGAACCTCAGTGGGTTCAAACCAGAGCCAAGCACACGCTTCTAAAATCTTGTTATTTCCACCTGGGCTTTTTTACATGCTGACACATCCTGGTAGTGCAAATTAATTATTTCGAATAGAAGTATCAGCATTAGAAGTAAATCTGTCAAATTCAGTCATAAACACACAAAAATACTTCTCTTGAGAAGCTTCCACAAGATAAGCAGGCAGACAGTCACTGTGTTGCTGGCCGGAATGTGCAACACTCCCATCACTTGGGGTTTCCAAAAAACTGCACTTTAGGCATTTCTTTTATTAGAAATGAGGATCTCAGGTTTCCTTCCAAAAACTATTGACACTGTAATTTACTGCCCACCAACAGAAATCCCTGCAGAGTGCACCTTTGCTCTGTCGTCCAACCTCCTGGCTCGATGCCTCCTCCTTTCCCTACCTCAACACTTCTATTAAGGATCTTTTGTTAAACTTTGTGCTGTAACAGATGTACTTGAGGCCTGATGATTCAAGCATAGACAACAACAATAGAGGGCAAACTTGCATATGCTAAACTGCAAAATATACCATCAGACATAAAAGATAAAATGAATGCTGTCAAAACAACAACAATTAAGCAACCAAAGTGCACTTAATTAGTGCCATTTGAAAAATGTGTTGTAATTCAGTTTAATGAAGACAGTTTTCTCCGTTTTTCCAATAAGATACTAGAGATTTTCCAACATTTCCTGGACAGCCTGTGGTTTAGGCAGGAAATCCATCACTGTGGATTTCTGCTATTCCAAATGATTTGTAAGAGCTCACACTGAGCACATTATTACTTTTGATACCAAACAGTGTAAGATTCAGACAGGTTGTCTCAGGCATTGTAAAAATTTAGATAAACAAAAATAAATTTATTATTTTGCTCAGTGATAAACTTCATAATCAAAAATAGGACAAAGCAACGAAACATAAGAGATGGGCCAAAACGAACAATACAGTTTGGTGTTCATCCTTGAAAGGCCTGCTAAACTGTACAGCATCACTGCACAGAGGCCCAGGCATGCACCAGGACACACACCAACAAATAAACGTGGGGTCAGGTTTCCTGTAACAGCTGAAAAATGCTTGTGTTCCCTTAGCAGTGGGATACAGAAAACTAAACACAGGGCCGTATAAATTCCAAGGAAATACCATCACTCCAAAATAATCTGTGCTAGACAGAGGTGCTCCTGCGCCCACGGATGTGCTCTAGGTTTGCCTACACACAGGTGGGGTGCCTCAGTCCTTGTCCCGAGACATGGTCTGTACACCAGGTAACTGGGTTTTTTTAAAGCATTCCTTTCTGACCAAGTGCACTCAAACAGATCTTTTGGACGTATTTAGAGTAAGCAAAAGCCCAAAGCCTGCAGCCAATAATTTTGGCAGAGAAGCAGAGTAGGAAAAGCTGATAGCTGCATACACTCATCTTACACACAGCACACATCTGTGGATCTCATTTTTTCAGGCTGTTGAGGTGCTGGATTTTCCATGCAGGCAAAAAAAAAAAAAAAAAAATTCCTGTGTAAGTTGCAATATAAGCAGTCCAGAAGATAGTACATTGTCAGTGACATCAAATCACACGATCCATTCTGTGTTTGGTCAGGTCCCAGTGCTCCCTCCCTGGACTGAGGGAGATTAAAAATGCACTGCTAAAGGGTGTGGCAGCCTCAGATGCAAATGTGTGTATAAAAATACTGAGGGTTCTGCTGGCAAGGATCCTGCTGGTTGCGTAACTGAATATCCAGGCTGTCTAATACCAGAGTTCAGCAAACAGAAGAATTTATGCTTCCTCCCAGATGAACTTATCCAGACTGAAGTGATTCAGCAAGCTGCTATTCAATGGACAGCCCAGTCATCCTGCCCTTGGCTGATTAAATTCAGAGGTTGATGTAAATTATTCCACGGAGAAGTCATTTGGATTTAGTCTGAGTTGCTGCATCCAAGGTAACATGCCAGGACACAGAAATTTTAACTTTGCTCCAGCCAGGTTATGAGGTACAGTGTGGCCTGGATTCAGATTTCCCTGTGAACAGGGTCAGCAATAAACCACTAAATGCAAACAATGGAGAATATTGTGACTTCTAAGGAATTATTAGAAACTCTTCTCTAACACTCCATGTGTTATGCTGGCAGAGAGGTTTGGTAAAGAATGGTTTCAAATCTTCCTCATTTGACTCTTTGCAGACTCCCAAGTCTAACAGGGATCCTGGGGAGAGGTGGCCATGGGATCTTCTATCTTAACATGACCAAGAGGTTGGCAAATGCTCCTTACTCTTTTATATACTGCTGTTTGTGATAAAATTAATTCCAATAACTGACTTTGCTGTTGTCATGAACTCCAGACAGGTCTGAGCCGTACAAAAGGAGAGGAAATGGCATATACAGACAGGCAATGGATCACTGTTTCAAAGTCGTGTGATTCCCAAAATAGCCTTAACTCCTCTCAGTTCCCAGATGGGTTTTTAGAATACTGGTTTCAACCCACAGTGATCCTTGTTCCAGTGAATCCCATTGGTGGAACACAAATTGGTGCTTTTTTCCCCCTGCTTTCTACTGCCACAGCAGAGATTATCTAGGAGCCCATTAATGTATAGAGAGATGAGAAAGAGGGGCAGGGATATTCTCCATCTCCTAAATGCAGTCCTCCTGCTTCAGCCAAAAGCTAGGGCTGGGCTGGGCAGAAAACCACAGGAATTCCAGAGGATGGATATATTTTTGTCAGGACATGGAGGTTTGCAGAAGCCATGGCAGAAAGTTTTAGCTGGTCTCCCTTTCTCATGAAGATAGTTTGTTGCTTTCATGTTTGTTTTGCACAGAATCATGGCTTTACTAAGGTCTCAAGACAGGACTGATTTTTTCCCACTACCACATTCTTTGAGAGTTGTTAAGCATAGAGCTGGTTATGTTATGTGACAAGATGCACCCTAGCTGCTAAATCCACGCCATCTACTTTAATGGGAATCATAAAAATAGCCAGAATCATAAAATGATGCAATATATTCTCAGACCGAAGAGTCTTCCTCTTCTCTGAAATTTCCATCGTATCAAGAACGCTTAATGAAGTCTTAGCATCAGAAGGCGTCAAAGCAGCTTTGGGTGCTCAGCCCTGACATAGAATTTCTTGTCCCCAGCACCAGTAGTTGCAGATTTTGTTTTATGACTTCAAACCAAACAAAGCCACAAAATCACTGCTATGCAAGCTTTGGAAACTCTCCCTAGATGGCTGTTGCAAATTAAGGTTATTGGAGGTTTGCAGCATTTAACTTAAAAGTAACAATCTAATAATAAACATTCTGTTGCTAAACAGAATCCAATTTCTGCCATTCTCATAATGCTACCAGAACTGTGTGTAAAAGCTGTAGTAAAACTGGATAGCTTATACCACACTAGAATTTACAGACTAATACAATCAAGGTTTAAAATGTACAAGTCCTGCTCTATGGACCCTTTTCCCCATGAAAATATCCTCTGAGATCAATAACACCCCTGTGCAGGAATGCTCTGTGAAAACAGCAGCAGAAAACCTCTGTTTCATTACGGTACACCTTACGCTCTTCCAGGACATAAACAACAGTTCCACTCCACAGTCCTCTCCAAGTAAGGATTTTTACATGAATTTTTATTCAGCTTCCTAGCAGATCTTTGACTTCTGCGTATCAAGAAACTCGTGAGTAATTTGGTTAGATTTGGAAATCTGAAGCAAGTCTACCATGGAAAATGCTGAGGAACTCACAAACAAAGCATACAGTATTCCATCATCCCCAGCTTTTGGAAAGACTTTCCCACGCTATAATCAGGTCAAAAGATGCTGCCTTTGTTGCATTAGTCATTGTACAAGTGTTTGGAAGATATATAAACTGAAGAGTCTATAATAGCTTAATCTTTACAAGGCCAAATTCTTCCCAAGAGTGAAAAAACAAGGACAGCAGTTGGAGTCCCCTCCACGTAGACAGAACAGGCAAAAGTAATTCCCAGTCTATGCAGTACAAAGGTTGCTTAGTGTAAAACTCATAGCTCCCAGCTTATCAAAGCACTCTAACATGAGGCTCGCAGGAGCACCCACTGACCTCAGCCAATAACCAACCCCACACTCAGAAACGTAACTGGTCCCTTAAAGACTCTTTCGGCTTGGGACCCCACCTCCTGTCCCTTGCAAGATCAAACCCAGAAAGTGGTAACCCCACCATCTCTTGTTCACAGCTCCTTTCTTGCCCCTTTTCACCAGCTAAGAGAGCAGCCGTAGTCTCTGGAAGCACAGCTGAGGGCTCCACACTGCAATCCCCTGCAAATATGAAGCACGGCTACCTGGTGGCAGAGACACAGCACATACCTGATCCTTTGTTGGGACCAGCAGCTCTTCAATCATCATGCTGTCTCGGGCATAGGAGCTCCTGTTCAGCGTGTAGGACCTATCCGAACTGAAGGAGCGGAGGCTGTTGTATTTACCATTTATCATAGAAAGTGCGGGTGACAATGAGATGAACAGAAAATAAAAATTAAAAAATTAATACATGCAACTTCCAGGGATAGCATAAGATGGCAAAATATACATAATTTGTGAAATAAATACAATGAGGAAAATGTAATAAACAGCATTTGACTATAGTTAAATATTCCCTTCCCTACAATATGCACAAGCAAAATCTCAACAGATGTTTAGTGCTTTGGCAGTAACGTTGTGGTTTTAGAATAAATCTAGAAAAGTGTATTCAACTATTTAGATGAACTTTGATAAATATCCTCATGCCCTAAACCTGAAGGCGACACACGAGGGCAGGTCCCGGGGGAGCTGTGGGAGGTCACAGTGCCTGCCCACACAGCTCAGGTTGCTGAAGCAGGTTTAACTAAGAGCAAGTTTTATGTGATGTCATTCTCTTCGTGGCTGAACCACTTCTGACATTGTCATAAACACCATAGTTATCCCTATAGTCAGAAAGGAAAGGATAATAAGTTTGAAATGAAAAAAGAAATTTGCTTATTGACAACTAAGTAGAGATTCCGATGTTTTGGGAATTATTTTGTGCATGTTAAACTATTTAGAAATAACTATGATCACTCTTAACGTGTTGCAATTAAACACACGTAGGAGTGTTTTACATTTAGCCCTGGAAGGTACATTATGGTATGTGCTAAAAACATGCTGCAGGCCTAGACATGCTTGCTACGTGACAAAAAATAAAGTAGTAAAAAACGTGAATTAATACAAAGCAACATCCACCAACATATTACACTTTTGAACTAGCAACACTTTTCACACTCAAAACTCTACCCCGTGTTTCATGCATTTAGTAGTTGCTAACTGAATTTCTCTAATCCCTTAGCACACGTTCCTTCTTGTGCAGAAGCAGAACTGGGATCTTAATCACACATTGTAGGCATATGTTAAGCAGACTTTTACATGATAAAGGGCATAAAGAATTTAAGTTATATTTGTTATAACAGAGGGATATTCTCTAGGGCTGAACCCACCCACCCTCTCCAAAATAAAAGCATGTCACTTTCCAATGCTGAATAAAATGAAGATAAGCAATGGCAGCAGCAGCAAGATGAGAGAGATGTAACACGATGCCATGCCTTCTTACCTGACTTTTGGACTAAAGCAATTTACAGTGGAAAAGAAACAGGAGAAATAGAAAGCAAAGAATCAGACAGGAAAAGCAAGATGTTATGGCTGGATGGCTTATATATTTAATGTGTTCATTTCTTAATGTTACACTCAGAATCAGCAGTAAGATACATCCACAGAATACTTTTTTTGCTAAATAAAATACTTCACAGAAAAAAACACTATATTTGTCTCCTCTGAGCATAACATGGGCAATGCAAAAAATGAGCTACGCAGCAACAAATAGTAATGGCACTGCTAAAACCAGAAGCATGGGAATATTAGATTTCTCTCAAAGAAAAGATAACATGGGGTTGAACCTCAGATCCTCCTAACAGATCGTGGCTGTGGAATTCTGCTCTCCCACCTGCACAGGGAGCACTCTGTGCAAGAAGAGAGCTGCAAGGAGTGAAAGGTGTCAGGTAAATCAGTGCTGGGCTCTGCACACAGAGCACGTTCCCTCTGCACCACCACTGCCCTGCTCCAGCACTGACCACAGCAACAGGGCTGTGTGATCACTCTGCTCACACCAGATTTGAAAGCAGCATGTCAGCTTTGTTAATTCAGTTTACAATGACATGAGGTTCTCCCTTCAGATCTAATTTGCTGATTTCCTGGCTAATGGACTATTTAAAGCATTTTGGCATTTCTCATGAATGTATTATCTCATAAATACTTATTAACTTCCCTAAAAATTGTAAATCAAGCACAACGTGGCTGGGGACTACTAAGGAGCAAATTTCCACTGCACGCTTGCATTTCTAATGCCATAACAAACAAGACTGAAGGGCAGACATCTAAGCTTTACCTTATGGGAGTTGCCATTTGCTGTTAGACAATGAACTCACTTTTTAAAACAGATCTTTAAACTACAGCATAGGAAAAAGCCCTCAGGGCTCCAGCTTATGAGGTTTAATTATTAGCTTCAGTATAATTCAACTGTCAGTAACTACACTGCAAGTCCACAACTATGGAAGTAATCTCTGCTCACACAGCTTTAACTGTTTGGAGCAACACACTGAAGGCTTTAGCAACATTCAAAAATGAAATCTAAAATACTGATCCAGAAATACGTGCGTTGAAATTAACATTAGTCAGACAACATATTAATTTTACAACGTTTTATCAGGTTCACAGAAACTTTGGCCTGGTTTTTGTAACACGTAATCCATTCTCTGTCAAATTAAATCCTGCAACAAATGTAGGGGAAACCTGCCTTTTTTTTTTTTTTCCTGGGCCGGGGGAGGGGGGGAGAGGAGCATTTTTTTAATGTTGTCTTTCTCAGTTGGATTACTCACTAGCACCTTTAAAGAAATAAAAGCACCAAATAGCAAAATGATTTGTCATTCAGTTTTTCTGGCATTTACATTCTTCAGCGAAACACACCCATTAAGGAACCCTCTACTGTGAGTATCAGTCTGACCAGCAGGAGTCAAAAGAAACCTGGCTTTGCTGGCTGCTCTAGATCAGTTTCTAGACCAGCTGCAGACCTCTAGCAAAGAGGTACCTTGGAGATGTTCAGAGCATGAACAGAGACCAGAAAAAGTGAATAGTCAAGTTTTCTGTATCATTGCTGTAAGAAGCCAACATGAATAAAGAATATGAAATAAAACTGCAATGAAACATATGCTTCAAAGGAAGTACACCCCCTCTACTTCACTTCAAAACAGACTCCAGTACTGTGTGGAAGAGCGCGCGTGGTTTGTAAAAACCTGTACCTGTGGTGACACACGGACGTGAGGAACAGCAAATACAGTACCTGGCGGAGCGGGCTCCCAGGCTGAAGCCCATGTATCCTTCAGCAGGCAGAGAATCATCTCCCAGCTCTTTCAGATCCTGGGGTCCGAGGTATTTGTCTGTATCGCCTGTCATTGCATCCTCACCTGCCGGTACAAAAGCCAGGCTGGAATCAGAGCTACACGTATGGCAGATGTTTGTGTGCTTAGTAAGTCATAACGCCCTTCTCTGCTCGCCAATAAGGAATCAATCCAGTCACCCCCACTCTCCCTAAGGCTCTTTCCACGCTGTATGTTAATTATTCACCCTCTGAATGCGCCTGAGAAAATCATTTTATTGGGTGACGAACGAAAGAAGAAAAGCTCCACCTTGACGTAAACCCAGTAAAGTTATACGAGGGACGACTTTTGCCCAATCGTTCCAGCAAGCTAGAGAGTTCTTATGTACTTTGCACTCACTTTTGCTTTCCTTATGGAAAAAAGCCCGAGCTGACAAAGTTGGATCATTCCGTGTGAGTTAAAAAAAACCCAAAACAACAAACCAACAAACAAAACCAAAGCAAACCCTGGCTGTGAGATGGCAAACAGCCTGTTTGCCCACCAGTCCTGAGAAGTGCAGCAAGCTTGAATGGAGGCTGAGGGAAGGAAGAGGCCCGCCTTCCACCTTGGGTATTTCTCAACACCTTTTAGAAGTTTGAATGTAAGACGGAAATTTTTTCTAATTTTTTTTTTTTTTTTTCTTTTCAAAGAAACTGCTCCCCGCTGCCAGGCTGATTCCCGAAGGTAAGCGCTTCCCGAAGCCTGTCCTGCCCGCGGCAGCCGGGCCGAGGGCGGTGCAGCCCCATCCCCGCGGCGCGGAACAAAGCCGGGCCCGCCGAGCCCCGTGAGACGCGGCCATCCGCACGGAACGCGATCCTTAGCTGTTTATCAAGAAAACCCCAAGAGGAAGGAAAGTTAAACGCTGGGAGAGGCGGGCAGGCGCCACAAAGGGTTAACGGAGCAGCTGCCCGGCGGGGAGCATTTGCATGCCATTACATCATGCAAACCTGCATTCCTGCATTGACAGAGCAAGTCCAAAATATGCCTTTTGCGGCCGTCGGATTTGCCCCCCCGCCCCGCTCCCTCAGCAGCACAGAGCAGAGAGCGCTCCCTGTAAGCTCATGGCTTGCCGACATTCACTCTCCTCCTTTGTTGTGAACGCATTTGAGGTGTGTTAAATTTAAATTGCACAACAGAGAAGTTTAACAACAGCGCGCTCCCGAAGGTAAGTGACTCCCAAGCCCAGACTCACGCTTCCCGCTTTCATTCAAGGAGTTTAGACTAGTTTCCATTCACTAAACTCAGGAAACCGCAGGCGAGCTCTGGTTTTAAACTAACAATCAAGTCTAAAAATACCCCTTCAGCTACTGCTTTGCAAACGGCAAACAAACAGACCAACTTTCTCCTCCAGCCCAGCAACAAGCAGTATTCTAAGCAGCAGTTAAAAAGCTAAAATGTTCACAATACACCAGAAAGCATTCAAAAACCCGAAACAGAAACATCATACATCAAGTGAAACTTTAAAAAGTCTTACTGTTTTGGAAAGCCATTTTCACCAGCCTGGTCTATAAGATTTTTTTTTTCCCCTGGTGTTTCCAAGAATTCCTATTAGTCCTATTAGTCCTTAAGCAGTGATTTAGACTTAATCTCCAAACCAGCACAAGCAAACTAATCCCTGTGGGTCATATTCGCTTTCCACACAACAACTGAGATCTTCTTAACATCTTGATCTCTTCGTATGTATTTTAGGACATGTGCATCTTTGTCCTCTCAACTCAGATTAAAGTTCTTTGCAAGTATGAAACAAAATGAAAAATAATCAGTTTTAAAAAAAAATAAAAATCCCCTTTTAATCACTCTGCAGACATCCCTTTAAAGCTTCTGCTGATTGGATTACAGCCTCCCTTGGCAAGCCTGTTGAATGGTGACATAAATGCAGGCACTCCAGTTATTTGTATGTAAATAGGGGTGCTGCGAGGGTGTCGTTTTTCTGTAACTTGATGCCGGGGCTGGGCAGGGAGCGCGGGGCTGCGGGGAAGGCGCTGCCTCCGCCCGCCCTCCCCGGCCGGCGCCTCCCCCCGCGCCCACCCCCGGCCGCTCCGCTGCCCCGGGGCTGGACGAGCCCACCCTCAGCGCACCCTCCCTCCTCGCCCTCGGTGTGGTGGGCTGGTGTCCGGGGACAAAACCGGACCGAAGCCTGGGAGGCGAGGAAGTGGCCCGGGGACGGCGAGAGATCCGAGAAACTTTCAGCAACTACGAACTGGGCCAGTAAATTTGGAAACTTCTGCCCTTACAATACCTGAAGACAAACGCTACGCCACTGTAAGGAGCAGAGGAGGCATTTTCTCTAAGAGCATCGTTTGTCAGAGGCAAGGAGAATGATTAAAAATTCAGTCGAGCTGTAAAATACGTTAGATGTTATCCTGCTCTGCAGATAATCCAGCCAGGGCAGGATTACTCTGATGAAATGCTCTCATCAAAGGAAAAGCTGCACCTAGGAGTGGTAATTTCAAAGAATTCCAGACATTGTTTTGTGATCGTGGGAGGCTGGAGCAAAATGGGTGGTGCACGTTTCAGCAATCCCACTCTGTTTAATTAGGTGCTGCAGCCTAATCCTCTGCGCTTCAGGTAACAGTGAGCAGTGTTTGCTCACAGCACACGGAATTCCTGCACAGAGGGTCCCACGGAAGAGTGAAGACAAAACTCATCTCTGAACACAAACAATAGAGAAATGCCCCAAAATTAGGCACTGATGCAAAAACAATAGAAGATACTGCACTGCTTTGCTGCCTTTGCCAGCCTTCCCTTCATAATACTCTACAGTTGAAGAAAGGTGATGTCCCTGCTAAGAGTGGGTAAACACAGCTATCACAAGTAGAGGAAACAGCTCAAAGTCCAGGGAAAGACAGCAGCAGTAGGGCAGCGCAAGGGCCTATCAGTTCTAGTGCACCCTGCCTCTGACAGCAGCCACACTTCACAGGAGAGTATGGGAACATGGACCAGCAGAAGTCCTCCAGAACATCTTTCTAGCTGGCACTGATTCAAGCACATATTTTCTAAACCTGAAAGAGGTTTGTATAGTCATGAACTGTTTTGGTTTTTTTCCCTTTTTAAATTCTTCCAGTTACACTTTGAACTTGTGTATATTTTTTACGCTCCCCACACCAAGGACCTGCAAGGAGTCATAAAAATCAACTACCTGTTGCAGGAGGAGCAGCCCTTTCAAGCTGGATCTGCCTCTTGCTGGTTTCACTGATGCCCCCTATTTTTAGATTTCTGGAGAGGCAGCAGGCATTGCTGCTCACTTTGCCACCCAGTTTATGTTCTAGCCTATCCCTCATGCAGTTTGTTTGGTTTTATTTTCTGGGATAGAAGGTTCTACTGTTTTTACTTTTTTCTCCCCAAGAAGCTTTCCCTCACCTCTTATCATCTTTCTCATCCCAAGTTTTCCCCGTTTTCTCCCAGCATGTCTCCTACATCTGGCAATTGCAGGAGCACAGGGTAGGTGTTCTTTTTAGAGGCCAGCGAGAAATACAGGCTCTCTGGCAGCAGGAGAGAAGGCATCATGTGGCTTGGGAAAAGTCCCAGACAAAATTTAATCACAGGCTGGGATCCAGATGAGCATTTGTCATTTGGCTTTGCTAAAGATACCTGAGGATTTTGCCACTCCTTCATCACAGCCTGTCCAGAGCTGTCTTAATGTCAGAAGAGGTAGAGCTACAGGGAAAAGGAGGATGCTTCAAGTTGTAGCCAAGGTTTTGGTTTCACAAATGTGTGGAGAAAAGCCAATACCAAACCACTGAAACTTTTATGAACCTGTGAAATTCAACGGAGCCAAAGAAACTCTGAATACTGAGCTTAAAAATACAATAAATCAACTCATCCCAAAATGACCAATACCAGATTTTTATGCATGGTGATGTCCTGACCTGTCTTAAATGCACTTAAACTGCTGTATCTTAGCACTTTCTCAGGGATCAGGCAGTGTGCACTCATGTTCTGTTAGGACATCTGTCTAATCTTCCAGGGACTGATTAGCATGATACTTATTCCCATTGAGACAGGAATCTCCATTAAATGGGTTTAAAACAGTGTCCTGGTTTACACCCAAAAGTTTCTTATCTACTGAAGGCCAAATAAAAAAAATTAAAAGCTCAAGAATAACTGGTTTTTGAAAATGGCTGTCTAAACTCTCCACACCTGATTGGGTTTATGGATCGGATTTTTTTTGCCCTTCACTGCTCACAGTCTCTCTTCTCTTTGTATCAGCTTCCATTGCTTGCTGTCCCTTCACCTCTGGGACAGCAGTAGCAGCTTTAGGGAGGGCTGTTGTGACAGAGCTCATGGCATGGTTGTGGCAGGCACAGCAGGGCTCCAGCTCCCTGCACCAGATTAAAGCTCCTGCAGCTGCCCAGAGGGATGCTGAGAGGACCAGCATCCTACACCTCTGCGCTGCAGAGGAGGGGATTCCTTCGAGGCCTCCTGCAGACAACTGGAGTTGAGCTTTACCATGGCTGAGCCCTGGCTCCCCAGCAGCCCCATGGCCACAGGCACAGGGCTGGGACTCCCAGCTGCACGAGGAGCCAGCTCACAGCTGGAGATGGCAAGAGGAAAGACCCCGTTGTCCCAGTCTCAGGTTTCACATTTTTAAGATTTGCAATCTGTTTAAAAATGAAAGCACAGCACATGCTCAGTGTGCATTAGAATTGCTCTTCTACAAACTATCTGCTGCGTATGATGGTGAGCCTTCATTTTTTTTGCCCACAAAATCATGTTCACACCTTCCAAAAAAACACCATTTCTTTTTTGCAGTGTAGCAGTTTCCCAGCACTTTACCTCATTTGGGCAGATTTACCAGAGTAGTCTAGGAAAAAGAATAAAAAGTCTCTCCTCTCAACCAGTTTGACTCCAAACCAAACTGTCCTCCGCAGGGAAGAGAAATTACACAATTCCCATGTAAATACTTATTTAGTGGGCACAGCAAGACATAAAACACAAGGAAATGGTTTCTTGACATTTGTCCCTGAGCTCTGAGTCTCTACTTCCCAAGTCTTCAATTCCTCTTGTTAGAGAAACCTTGAGGGTTGTGGCTTACTGAGAAGCCATTCAACAAGTCTGTCTCACTGAAGAGTTTTGGCTGATGACATGAACGCCAGCCAAGCAAGGGACAGCTTGGACTTGTTTGCTAAATTTCTGCCTTTCTCCCACTTTGAAATCAGCTCCCTGGCTCTGAGATTTGTCAGTGTCTTACCATCTTGAACATATTTGTTTCGACTGGTGTAAGCGGATGCATTGTATATAAATACCCCACTAACACTGAGGAGTTGTGGGGATGGGTGTCACTGAGCTGTCTTTACAGATACGCAAGTCAGGAAAGAGAGACAGGCCAGTGGTTATCACCTCAAAGCCTGTAATTCATTACAAGCCTTGCACACTGGAATGCTCAGCAGAGATTAATAAAATCCCTGTTATCTGATTTGTGAGCTCCCTTTCAGCGTTGGGTTTGAAATAGACCCTGTCATCACAGTATCATAGAATGGCCTGGGTTGTAAGGGACCTTAGAGATCATCCTGTTCTAACTCTGCTGCCATGGGCAGGGACACCTTCCACTAGACCAGGTTGCTCAAAGCCACAGCCAGCCTGGCCTTGAACACTTTCAGGGATGGCGCATCCACAACTTCGCTGGGAAACCTGTTCCAGTTCCTCGCTACCCTCATAGTGAAGAATTTCTTCCTAATATTGAATCTCAACCTATCCTCTTTCAGCTTAAATCCATTTCCCCTTGTCTTGTCACTACATGCCCTTGTAAAAAGTCCCTCTCAAGCTTTCTTTATAGGTCCCATTTAGGTACTGGAAGGTGCTCTAAGGTCTCCCTGAAACCTTCTCCAGGATGAACAACCCCAACTCCCTCATCCTGTCTTCACAGCAGAGGTGCTCTAGCCCTCCGATCATCTTTGTGGCCTCTTCTGGACTTGGTCCAACAGCTCCATGTCCTTCTCACATTGGGAACCCAGAGCTGGACGTAGCACTCCAGATGGGGTCTCATGAGAGCTGCCCATGGTGCTCTGGATGCAGCCCAGGACATGGTTGGATATTTCTGTGCTGCAAGTGCACATTTCCAGGTCATGTTGAGCTTCTCTTTCACTAACAGCCTCAAGTCCTTCTTCTCAAGGCTACTCCCAATCCGTTCTCCACCCAGCCTGCATTTATGTTTGGGATTGCCCTGATCTCAATGCAGGACCTTGCACTTGGCCTTGCTGAACATCATGAGTTTCACATAGTCTCACCCCTCCAGCCTGTCCAGGTCCCTCTGGGTGGCATCCCTTCCCTCCAGCGTGTCAACCACACCACACAGCTGGGTGTCATCAGCAAACCTGCTGAGGGTGCACTGATCCACTGTCCATGTTGCCAGCAAAGATGTGAAACGGCACCAGTTCCAGTACCAATACCTGAGGAACGGCACAAGTCACTGGTCTCCACTTGGACATGAATCTTTGAACACAACTCTGAGTGCCCCATCCAGCCAGCTCCTTAGCCACAGAGTTGTCCATCCATCAATCTCCCTCTCCAGTTTAGACACAAGGATGCAGAGCAGGACTGTTTATGTATAAACAAGTCTCTCAGCTCCCCTGGCAACAACACGGGTGTAGTATACAGTCTGCAATATGCAAGGAATCAAGTGTATTACCTGCATTCCTAATTGTTGGTTTGGTCTTTGTTAAACTGAGAGTTAGTGACTGGAAAAATCCTCCACAGATTTGCCCTTAAAAACGATCCCATACATTAGAAGACACAATTTACGTCTTTAGTTCCAGCACCCAGGCTCCCCACAGGGGTGTTTCTTGTCTGTACCTCGCTGTGCAGTGGGACACAAGTTCCTGCCCTATTAACTCACACTATTATGCATCAGTGTTCCTGTCAGCTGAAACAATGCAGTATTTTGAGCAGGACAATGGCCTAGGAGAGCTATTTGGAAAACACGTATGTATGGGAAGAACATGATCCATTTGGAACTGCAGTGCTGGGAACACAATGACAGATGGGAAACAAACCAAAAGCCTCAATGCATGAATTAAACAAGAGCTTCACACAAAGAACTGAAATATCTTTTACACCTTGCTGCTTGAATGCTATGAAAATTAAAAGTAAATACATCAATAGGGATGAAGAAAGAGAGATTGACTAAAGAAAAACAAGAAAATTGAACACAGTCACTTGTTTAAAAAAAAACAAGAACTTTGTTCTTCCTGCCATTTACTTCCACTATCAGCCATTTCTTCAAAAGTGTTTTGATATTTTACCCTCTTATCCAGTATTTCATTTTTCTGTTAAAACAATAAAACAGTTATTCACTTTATAGAAGCAGCAGCAAAATAATTATTCCAAGAAAGTGAAAGTAATTTGATTTAAAAAATTGTAAGAAATTCAGCAAAAAGTGAGAGGATTATCAGCAATAGCTCAAAGAATTTTTGAAAGCATTCTTAATTGTAAAGCAGAAGTTATTGTTAGTGGGATAATAATAAAATTATCTGAAAGGATTAGTTTTCAGACAGATGAAATAAAAGGAAGAGGCTTAAGTTAAATATCAGTGCAATACAAAAATGCACAAATACCTTCTTCAACATCTGACAAATATTCAGCATCACTGAGTATTTCAGGGGCATTGGCTTTACGAACTGCATGATTTAAATAAACAAAATAATTAAAAAAAAGCACAGAGTATCGATGTGTCAGCAAAATCAATGTACAACAATAACAAATGTGCAATGACCATATCCAACTAATAATGTGTGTTAGTTTTGGTTTTTTTAAACAGACATTGCTTACAACGACAAAGAGTGAAAAAATTTTTTTTAAAATTTTTAATACCTTCATCATCAGACATATCAAGAACTTCATTCATGGTTTCAGGTACATTCATTTTGTGCTTTTCTGTAACAGTCTGTAATAGAAAAAAAGTCATTTCAGAGTGCAGGCATCATTTTTCTTAAAATTCTAGTTATTTTAAAAATTAAATGCAAGGTAAAATTTTTATCTGGAGTTAGAAAAACAAGACTTAATTTTTTAGCCTCTTATTCATTTTCTATTTTAAAGATGCCTTGAACTATAAATTAAAAAGACTACAGAAATAGGCAATTTAGATTTGTTTTTTAAACTGTGTTCATATTGTCATAGCAGAAAAAGCATGAGCTGAAAGCTTAGATGATGATATCAAAAGAAGAATCAAATACACTGAAATGAACTTCATTTTAGGGGGTTTAATAAGAACTCTACGTAGTCATCTAAATTTTGAGCAAGGAAACCAAACTTTCTGAGAGAAGTATTTCTCCTTTGACATCAGAAGAATTCTGCAGTCTGGGAGCAGGCTGAAGCTATGTGAATTTTTTTCAGAGGTGCCTCAGCAAGAATTGTGTGTTTTTCCCACAAACGAGAACAATTGTAACCACATGCAGGCTAAATTATACCCCTGAAGGGCTTTGTGCATGAAAGACACTCAGAAGCGGTTGCATGATTTTCATCCCAATGTTTATATTAATTCAGACTCAAAGACCAATACAAAAAAAAAAAATAAAAGCAGAAAAAAAAAGTTCTGAATGCACCTGAAATCTGTTCCTAGAATACCTGTACCCCGTGAATGACATCCACATGCACACTTTACTTTCCAGCTGGGGTACAGCACAACAACCACTGGTAAAGGTTTGGGTCAGACAAGAGATTCTGCAAAGTTACCATTCAAGGAGTGCAGTGGAATTAAAAACAAAACCAACCAAAACAAAACAAAACAAAATGAAAACCCAAACCAAAACCCACTCCCATCTTTATAGGGGTTTTATATTGTATTTTTTTAACTACCATTACTCCTCATGCTTCATATGCAAATAAGAAATTATTAAAAAGTTCAGGAGGGCAAAATAGCCTTTCCATTTTCATTCATTTTAAAAGATTTCAGTTTTTCTCTGGCCTTATGAATATTCACTTGGCATTTCATGTTTCTTGAGCTACTGCCATCACTTGATATAGGCAGAAGAGCTCCTCCATGCTCAAACATTACAAAACCTATAAAAAGCCTCATGCAATTCATTTTGTGGGAATTACTTGCAAAGCTTTTTAACACATTGTTAAACCGGCAAAATCACAGGACTTTTTTTCAGGTACTACTGGATTTTTTTAAATTGGTGTTCGAGTATAAATCATAGTAAAATTAGCTATGTTCATCCCTGATGCCTTTAAATTTAGCTTTGGGAATTGTTCAGACACAAGCCTCAAAATATAAGTCTCAGCAGTCAAACTGAATTTTTAAGACCCTCAATTGTAAATCAGATTTCACGTCTAGACTTCCAAAGTCTCAAAATTACACACTGATTAAGTAGCATATTCTGATTTTAATGGAAATTACTTCTGAGCTTCTCTTGAGAGTAGGTGTTTGGGGTTGTACAAGTCTTTCAGCATCTAACATTTCCTCTGGCACAATTCACATCCTGACCCACCATCTCTCTACCCTTCATCTACAGAAGATAAATGGTCAGTCACTTTGTGTGCAGCACAAACACCCCCAGCTTCTTGGTTCTAAAAGCCAAGAACAACCTTGTGATATTGAGAGTTTTTAGCATAAAGGTGTGGTTTTCCTGCAGCGACCTAATTGTATACTAGGTAGTCATTCAAGTTTTGCTATCCTGTATAATATTCTCCACCAAATTTTTCAGTGTGCAAAAATGCTTTGGAATCTTTCTAAAGTAATTTGTTCCTGAGAAAACACAGAGAAAATGTGTAAGGAAAAAAGAAAAACAGTATTATTTTCTAGCATATTCCTTTGTATCTGATTGTTCTGAAATTTGTCTTTTGGGTGGTGGGTTTTCTGTAAACTACTGAAACCACAGCCAGGAAAGTCATAGGAAGAAAAGGTTCATGCAGTAACAGAACTAAAATATGCCTGTCATCCCAAAAGCTCATCATATTGCAACCACCTGCTTGCACAGATAGACCACACAAAGGCGTGATGACAAAACATGGAACACATACAGTAACTGTTTTCCACCCCTGATATGTCTAAAAACACATACATGTGCATTTTATCTTTTTAATCAGAAAAAGAATAATAGTTGCTGAAAGGACAAAGCAAATTTGGAGCCAATATTCTGAATTTATGTTCTTCAGACCCAATTTGGGCTTTATTACTATGGTAATGCATGGAGGTGCCTCACCTCACAAAACTGTTTCCTTCAGAGAGCAATTTGGCAAAACATTAGTGAACAAAAGATCCTTCTGAGAAATATTTTGGATTCTGTGAATTTTTCTGACAGCAGGCAATATTTGACCATTGCTAGTCCCTTCAATGTCTCCTGGCTAATGCTTCCTGAGAGTCATGACAGGCAAGCTGGAGTTCACATCCACATCAGGGAATGGATATTTGTGGTTGCAGGGGCTGACTCTGGCTGCCTGCAGAATACATCCTTTCACCATCTTATGGAAGGGGCCAGAAACCACACAATGAGGCACTTTTAAGTAAATTCCAACCATTTTTTTATGTTGGAATGGGTTCTCTTAGGTCAAATTCAAGCCATTAAACATCAGACTGTTGGGAAATGCTCTCAAAGGACAGCAGCAGCTTCTGTTTACACAAGCCTGTTGGAACATCTTTTCAGCTGCAAAATTGTTCCCTAAACAACAAGACGTGTGGACAAACATTGTGTGGAGAAACATTGCAGGTATGAGCAGGCCTTTACACTGGCCATTTTCTGCTCGGCTGGTGCTTTTTCTGTGTACATGCTCATAGTGTCTACTGCCTTAAAAATAGACAGCTCGTGTTTTACTTAATATTGACTTTATACAGCTAAAAGGAAATAGGTGACTGGAATCTCAGTAGTCACGTAACCAAACAAAGTTTAGTTATAGTTATACTCTGGCTTTGGAAAAATTCTTCCATTCCCTACCGAACTAAACTGTACTTACAATTGTAGTCATGGTCTCTTCTGTCACCACCTTCAATGTGTCAACAACTGAAATGTAGCCAAGTCGCTTAGCAATGGCGAGGGCAGTGTTTCCATTCTAGCAATTGAAACATTTGTAACAGAAGTTGAACTTTAGCAAGGAGAAGTGCAGGAACTGATAATTAGTTACAGTAGAATGGAAAATAAAAGAAAAAACTGTTTACATTTTCTGATGGGAATAAATATTTGGGTAGTAGGATATACAAGTGGGATGAAATGGGACGAAAATGAAGGGGTTTTCGGACGTTTGTTGTTCTCGTTCCGGGAGAGGTGATGGTACAGAGGATGTGGGGGTGCTGGGAATAGGCTTCCTCTGCTCTTTTCCTGTCCCGCCGCACGCATTTTTCACGCCGAGCACTTACCACAGTGAGCTCGTTGGGCGCGGCGCCGTGCTGGAGCAGGACGTTGATGATGTGCGTGTGCCCCTGCTGCGCCGCCTGGTGCAGCGGCGTGTACCCGTTCTGCAGGCACAGGGAGAGAGGGAAGGGCGAGGCTGCGGCGGGCACGGCGCACGCAGCGGGCGCAGCCTCCCCGCGCCCAGCGGGGGCAGGTGGCACACTCACCTTCGTTTTGGCGTTAACTTTCGCAGAATGTTGCAGAAGGAAGTTCACAATTTTTATGTTTCCGTAGTGGCAGCCAACGTGCAAAGGGGTGTATCCCATCTAGAATGAACATCAGCAGTTAGTAAATGTGAATATCTCACACGTGCCCGGACCAAAAAAAAAAAAAAAAAAAAAAAAAAAAACCCAAACAGGCATGAAACAGGAAAAATCTCATTAAGCTTTACTTCTTTGGCCTATATGAAAAATCCTCCAGCCTTGGAAAAAAACACACTTCTCATGAAAGTCAATTACCAGCTTCCTCAGTGCTTTTGGGTGGATCCCATCTGAACCCACAGATGTGTGTGTGTCTAGCTGGTGTAGCAGGTCACTGACCATTTCCCCTTGGATTAGAGGGGCTTCATTCTGCTCCCTATCCTTCTCTTCCATATCAAGGGTCTGGGTACCTGGAGAACAACTGGTCTTACTATTACAGACTGAGGCAAAGAGGGTCATTGAGTACATCAGCCTTTGCCAGTATGTTTCACCCACATCCAATAAAGGATGGAAATCTTCCTTAACCCTCCTTTTTTTGCTACTGTATTCACAGAAATATTTTTTGTTGCCTTTTACAGCAGTAGGCAGATTAAGTTCTATTTGGACTTCATCTCTTCTAATTTTCATCCTGCATAACCTCACAACATCCTTGTAGTCCTCCTGAGTGGCCTGCCCCTTCTTCCAAAGGTCATAAACTCTCCTTTTTTTCTTGAGTTCCAGCCAAAAATCTCTATTCAGCCAGGCCAGTCTTCTTCCCTGCCAGCTCATCTTTTGGCACACAGGAATGGCCTGCTCCCACGCCTCCGAGATTTCCTTCTTGAAGCACATCCAGCCTTCCTGGATTCCTTACCCCCTCAGGACCAGCTCCCAAGGGATTCTCTCAACCCGTCTCCTAAACTGGTCAAAAATCTCCCTTTGGAAGTGGCAGTTCTGCTGACCCCCCTTCTTACTTCTCCAAGAAACACGAACTATCATTTTGGGATCACTGTGCCAAGACAGCCTCTGACCATCAGCTCAGCCCCCAGTCCTTCTCTGTTACAAACACAGGTCCAGCAGGACCTTGCTTTGTTGCCTCCCTCACCAGCTGGGTCAGGAAGTTCTCTTTCACACACTCCAGGAACCTCCTAAACTGTTCCCTCTCTGCTGTGCTGTACTTCCAGCAGACATCTGGTAAGTTGAAGCCCTCCAGGAGAACCAGGGCCATGGACTGTGAGATTTCTCCCAGCTGCTCAGAGAATGTTTCATCTGGCTCTTCATCCTGGTTGGGTGGTCTGTAACAGACTCACACCATGGTATCTGCCTTGGGCTTCCACAATTCTTACCCATAAACAATCTGGAACTAGATCCAAAAGCCAGCCTTTCGGGTAGAAACACAAAGATGGGCTGGTCTTGGAGGTACCTGCTGCTCCTATCAGTGTTTAAAGGTGAAAAAAGTGCCTTTGCTTTCCTGCTCTGAAAATAAAAACCTGGTGCCCAAAAGGCAGAAGCACACAGTTCGAATCTGCAGCCTGTCATCCTGCATTTTAACATCCATGTCAGTGAGGTGTGCTCAGGTCAGACAATTTGGTCAAAAGCACCGAGGAGACAAGTCCAAGGTCAGCCTGGGGTTCAGGAGCCAGCACTACACGTGTTCAAACCATGAAGTCAAAGCTGCTTAGGAGAAAGCAAGAGAAAACCTCAGATGTGAGGTACCTCCACTAGAAGGAAGTCTCAAGTGTCCATGGGCTTAGACACACCATTTTTTTCACGTCACTTTGCCTCTGATACTACTTCACACAAGGTTACCTAATTTCAGTTGTATTAACACATGCTAGGAGATGGTAGCTGTGACAGTTACTTTAAATTAGGGTGTGTCATTCTTCTCCAGTTAATTACATACCCTTTGCCATCTAAAGAAACTACTAACTTCAACAACTAGGATGAGTTAATCAGTGCCAGAAACAGCACTGAATCGAAATTCCATTGGCCTCAGCAGAATGAAACTTTCTGCTGACTTATGTGAACATTGGATCAGATGCCAAACGACTACAAGGAACTTTTCCTGCACAGAATAGTTGCACACAGTGGTAAGAGCCTGAGCAGCAGCTTAAATGCAATAATGAACTGAACACACAGACCTCATCTTACAGATATCATTAGTTTAGGGCTGGCCAAATAACTTCCTGTTTCTAGGAGTGCCTGGAGTCTGAATCTGACAGGGCTCCCTGAGATGTCCAGAGCCTTGATTCTTCAGCAGAGTGATGACTCACAGTCATGTACCTCAAACACAGCTTCTACAGCCCCTGCCTCTACAGGGCCAAAGATAAACTCAGATTAAAGGATGGCCAAGCTATCAAAACAGCTCAAAAACCAGTTAAAAAATAAGGCTGTGAGACCTCCTCCTACAAAATCTTAATTCCCTTCTCCCCCTTCAAAATACAGGCCTCTTAACATGACCAGCAAGGTCAAAAAAACCAAAAAAAACAAAAAAAAAAAGAATCAGCATAAAACCAACTGGAGAGATGAAATCCGAAGTCAAGGACCACCTGCCGTGAACCCCCTGCTATTAACCCTAAAACATTAAAATCTGGAGCATATCAGAAAGCCAAGACCAGCTGATCTCAGCTTTCCCTTTGAAGTGATCTGTAAAGGCTCCTCTCCAGCCTGTAACAATGAATACTGAAAAAGGAGCTATCAAGCCCCCAGTATTTACTGCAGTGCAATGCAGTTTCCTTCTACAAACAGCAAACACAGAGATTTACATGTGGTACCTTAAAAAAATGGCTGGAGAAGCAATTATTCATGCTCTTTGTCACTCCTGACCAGTCTGCTGTTTAAATCAGAGACTAAGTGAAAGCTTTTCCTTCTTCTCCTCCCAATTAACAGTGGAAATCACGGCATTTCCAGGGTCACAATTCATCTGAATCTGAAGGAGGCTTCCTCTGAAGCTCTGGTGCTGCTGGCCTGGTCGTGTGTGGCAGCTGGAGGGGTGTGCACGGAAAGGCAGCTCCCGCCGCAGGCACCGCATGTGTCCCCAGCAGCCGTGTGGGCACCTGCTTAGCCTGGTGGCAAAACACCCGTCCCCTGCCTGCGGTCCCTGGAGGGTCCTGGGAGCTTTCTTTTAAGTTTGCCCTAGCCTGTGGTCATCTCATGTCAGGTCCTGCTTGACGAGGCAGCGCCCAGTCGCTGACAGCAGAGGGACAGAGATGTGACACGGCGCGTCACGGCTCGCTGGGCGCATCGGCCCTCAGCAGACACCACGGGGCACCTTCGTGTGCACAGCCAGCAGCACGGGGAGCGAGGGCACTGGTCACAGGAAAACTGGTTAGCAAAATGCCCTTTTAGTGCCTGAAACCTGGGGAGGATATCCTTCACTCCTCAGTCACAGTACAGATGCCTGCATTCAACTCCTTCTAGTTCAGGAAGGTGCAACAATTGTATCCCAAGATCCCCACGTAAACCAAGGTATTCCATTAAGTTTTCTGAAACGCTCCAACTGGCAGATTCTGCAATTATGCAATTAAACTAACAATAAAAGTAGTAATTCTCAAGGCTACTTGAGCTTGCTACTTTCATTCTCTATAGAAAGGTGCCCAGGAGGCTAAAATATTTTGCTTCAAAAGATATTAATAATTAACCCACACACACACAAACAAACAAAACCCCAAAACAACAAAAACCCCCCAAAAGCAAAAACAAAACAA
The DNA here is from genome assembly GCA_013397755.1 of Cnemophilus loriae. Classification (NCBI taxonomy): domain Eukaryota; kingdom Metazoa; phylum Chordata; class Aves; order Passeriformes; family Corvidae; genus Cnemophilus; species Cnemophilus loriae. Next base: position 535,410 of record VZTF01003395.1, read on the forward strand.
CAAAACCCAGCCTCACAATTATACAAATGTTTGCACAGCAGTTCAGGCTTAGTTACAATTACTGGCAAAGCACTAAGGGATTTAGGAGGCAGCCTAATATTGAGTTACTTCCAAGAAAACCAGGGCTTTTGTTTAACACAGCTCTAACACACATCACCTTCTGGCTGTTTTAAAGAATGAGCAGCAACAGGGGAGTTAGCAGCTGGGAAGGGTTTATCAAAAGCCACAAGAATAAGTGCCAAGAAAAAATAAAATCAGAAATACTGAACTTTTAATTTCTAATGCAACACATAAAGAATCCCTTATTCTCCTGCCCTTCAATTTTTACTTTTGGGGGGAATTATCACAAGTCTTGTATATCACGTCAGTGAATTACTTTAATATCCTCCACTGGCAATAACCATAAATCTTAACAGCTTGAATTACTGCATCTTTCTAGTCATGCTGACTCTCAAGCTGCTCAGTTTTTGTTTTTCTGCTGCAAATGTCAGACAATGAAGCTACAGCATTATTGTTTATATGGCTAGAAATTGCTTTAGATCCAAAGATCACAAAGGCCTGACTGAATGAAAAAGGCAAACCTACGTGTACACACACACTTCCCTGCTTTGCTGAATCAGGGCCTAACACGTTGCAGTACCTTGCAAAGGTTCATCATTGCACATTATTAGGCTGGAAATTTCCACAGAAATGTCTTGGTAACAACTGAGCACATACAAAGAGCCAAGGAGAGACAGATAATGGACCATGAAGATATACTGAAGATACCTGTATTTGAGTGTTTATTCTGTATGAAAGCGATTTTTCTTGATAGCACTTCCCTCCCTCCCTGCCTCCTTATCTCTTCCTGCATCTGAAAATTAGATATTCCAATGGAAAAGCTGGATTGCTGTTATGAACTCAGGCTGCTACGGGGCTCCTGTCAGAACAAAGCAGGCAGTCCTGAATAAATCTGAAATAAAAATCCCAGCTCAACCTGCTAAAGAACATAATGACCTCTCAGCCACCATTATCTCCTACTAAATCTACAGTTTTAGAAACAAAAGACAGTTTAATACTGGCTTTGTTTTCCAGACAGTCATCAGACCATCAATTCCCCCTGAAGAGGCCCAACACCAAGAGCAGTGTAGTGACTGTTTGACTAAAAAAATCTGCACTGAAATAAAAGCTCCAAACCTGGCCTTTCATCCTTGACTGAACCAGCACTTTTCTCTCATCAGTGTTCCTTTGCCAGTCCATCACAGTACTGCTGTATCCTACAACTACACTACCCAATGGGATAAACAGTCGAAAAATGACATGTGGAGACCTGCTGAGCCATGAAACAATATTTACTTGTGCCAACTACCAGCACAAAAGCCCTGAAACAAAAGCAACATCACATGTACCAGGACAGCTTTTTACACCCAGCATGACCACCAGAGAACGGATATCTGCTCGCAGCCATGGCTTCAGACTGATTTTCAACTCCCAGTATTACTACGAAGGGATGAGCATGCTTTGTGTTAAGCACGACACTGAATAGCACATTTTCAGCATCAAAAACTCTTTAGCATGCCTAAATTCAGGCATACAAATGTAATGTCAGAATAGACAAGAGCTGCTACCTTTATTGCAGGACACTAACACGCCTTCTGTGAACACCAAATTCAATTATTAAAGCTCGCTAAATGTGAAGGGTTTTGAAGCAGCTCAAACTTTACCACCTGAAGTGCATTTTCTAACGTGGCTGAGCTTAAATGACATAACAAAATCTCATTTTCAAGTGGTAGGAGCAGCCTTATGGCCTCTCAGGAACTAGTTCTGGCCTGCTGCACCAGTGTTGTTTACACTTCAGCACTGATTTAGACTCCTGCAGCTCTGGGATTAGAGGCTATTTAGTTAATTGATGCAGCAAAACCAGAAGGATCCCACAACACTATTAATAAATGGATTTCATAACCAGCAGCTATTCTTCCTTTCATGCCTTTTTCTACTACAAAGGTCAGCCAAAAAAATTCTTGGGAGAGAAACCACCCCAAGAGAGACCCACAGATGCAACTGTTCACGTCTGAGAGCAATTTTGAAAATGCTCATAAGTTATATAGCCAGAACTGATCCTAATCGTACAGACTAAGCCCCTTTACAAGTGATTTTCTGCAATACTGGATTTTTTTCTCTTCCCTGCTACAGCTCCAAGATGCAAAATGTGTTTCCGCCCCATCTTTTCCTTTAACCACCCAAAACCTCCCCAAGTGCGTGCAGCCCTCAGAGTGTGAGCAGGGTCAGAACTCCCATGTGTCAGAACTGCAGACTCTAGATGTTTTCACAGGGAGGGTAAGTTATATATAAATGATGACTAAAGAACACGTACCAGACGAGGAAGATGATAGTTCATTGGTCCCTACTCAGGAGTTCAATGACCTAGTGATATTAAGTTAAATGATATGAAGTGTTCTCCCCCTGCTGACAGGTACTGTGCTGGAGTGACATGACCTATGCTTGCTTATCCTGGGAAAATGAGAAATATGATAAGGAGAGAAAATAAATTTAAAAAACCAACAAAAAAAGTGCTACTGAATAGTCATCTACGCCACAAAAACTGAGGTAAGAAAAGCACACGGATGCGAAATGGAGGGAAGAAAACAGAAGGTTAGTGGTGACACTGCTGGTAGCAGAGATCCCAATATAATGTCACTCTGAGCTGTGCTGCTTCACTGACTTTCAAGGCACGGGCGGCCACATCTCTGCTGCTGTATGTCCAAAGGAATGAATCTGAACTGGACATGCTGGACAGGATCGTGCAAACATGCAAGCATAGCAACAGTGCCTCCGAAGCCAACTCAGCTGTTGCTTATCTTGTCCCCCAGCGCCTCTGGTTTTAGAGGCAGTATGTACAGACCTTTTATTCCCATAGAACAGTTAATCCATCTAAATGGGAGAGCTTGTAACTACAGAGCTGCTATTTCACAAGCCAATCATCTAACCTTCACCTGTATAGAATATAAGGTCAAAGTATGGCCGTTCTTATAGCATTACATTTTTCCTTCATTGTAGAAATTTGCGGTTTTTCAGTTCTTTCCTAAGGAACTCAAGGTGATCATCAGTTTATCCAGAAACTATTCCCTGCTAGAACACCCGGTACTGCATTGGCACTTTTCTTATATCACAGGCGGCAGCGAGCGGATATCTGGCAGACAACCTCCATGTGGCTGACTCTGTGGAGCCTGGAGGGCTCGCTGCCGCACAAACCCAGCAGATGGGACTCTGCAGAAGCCAGTGGAAAAGCACCAAGCTCATGCCAGTGCATAAGCATCGAGCTCATTCCACTCTAATAGAATCCTGCAAGGCATGTGGGCACTCTCTTCCCAAGGAGCAGAGAGTGCCCCTTCAGCAGAGAGGACTAACTAGTAGGGTGGACAGGAGAACGAGCTGTTGTGGCTGTTCTTCCGCACAGAAGCCCACAGGATGGAAAGTTTCCCCAGACAGGTGACTTCTTACACCCCAAAGCAGTCCTGCTTAAACACAACACGACTTCACCCGACTTACGAGTCCGTGCGCCACTTCCTAACAATTATGGAGCAGTCCCGTGGAAACAAGAGTGTACTGGGAAACTATTCTTTATTCACATTAGTTACATATATAACTGAGGAATGAGGGTGAACAACAAGGGATTTACTTCTGTCTTCTTTAAAATTATATGACTATTACTGATGACAGGATTCATGTTGCACACTGTCAAATATGACTGTATTTTCCCTCTGTTTTATCTAATGACTAGGTCAATTTTCAGAGATGCAATTAAGAAATTCAACTCCACACAGAGGAGGGCTCTGAACGATAAACTGAAGCCCATTTACCATGCGTCTCTACAGAGTCACTTGCCTGCTCCACCACATTGCCAGAGCTCCTGCAGCTGCACCAGGCTCTCCCCGGACCCAGCAGACATGCCCTGCCTGCCTCTCAGCTGTGACAGTACCTCAGATGTTCCCACCACCCTAATGTGACTAAAAGGCCACTGCAGCTCAGAATGGGATCCTGTTTGGGCACTGGAGAGCCGGCAAAGCGAACACGTGTGTCTGCCTGCACCTGTCAATATAAATGTCTCCTCAGACTGCTTGCTATTTGTGGGACAGACAAGAGTGCTGCACTGAGGGGCAAAGGCAAACACTCGGACAAGTTGTATGGCTTGGGAGGTGATTCAGCTCTGATCAAGTTAAAAGAACAAGTTCTGCAATGTCCTGCTACTGAAATCAAAACCAGGCAGAAACTATCTCTAGGAAGGCAACCACATTCGTCTGAGGAAATTGTGCAAAGAATGAACTAGGGCAGATCTCATCTGCTACTGGGTGATCTGGCAGATAAGAACGCTGACTGACTCATCTTTAAAATACAGGCTGAGATATGTTACCAAAGTATAAACCTGGAGAAGCTCCTGGGATTTTAGCAAAACTATTTCAGGTTTATGTCAGGATAATGTTATTGAAACCTGTAGCTGGTACAGTTGGAATTACACTGTAGAGAAATCAGATTACAATGACTTTTCTCTCTGCCACAGATTATAACCAGTTGAGCTGCAGCCAGACATCATGATGGACTCAGCCCTTTCTGAGCTGTCAGTGTAATATGATAATATTGCTGGACAGTCTGACACACCTGGACATTCCTGGGATGCAAGCACAGCACCTAACTCGTGGCATACACCTAGCACAGAGCTGTGAAAGCTACTACTGTGCAAAAGGGTGCAGGTCAGATTGTGAGAGTTGGTTCATTTAGCTGATTTGATCAGCTACCGTCCAAATATTTGATCTCAATTGATTTCTTGCCTAGCTAAAGGAATGCCTCCAAGATCTAGACTATGCATGAGGAATGTAAGTGTAATCAACACTGAGATCATTATCACTAAATTCGGAGTACTGCACACCATTAGGGAGCATAAAACCATTTCTGCCAAGGGTCTTTGCTTTAGGACATGGATCTTAAAAAGCAATACTGTGAAGTGGGAGGTGTCCTCGCTGGGGGTCTCAAAAGCCATCCCCAAACACCTTGAAAATCCAGGTCTCTTACTTCGGAGTCCAAATATTTAGGCAAAACTATTTTTGGGCAAGTAAATTTGAAATGGACCACCACTGCATATATGTATTTCATATTAGATAATAGTTGCTGTACTCAAAAACTAGATCAATCCCACTTAGCTTCAGTGAAGCACAATAATAGGATACGATCTAAACCTATATTGATCTAAATATTTGGCAAGAAATAAGCTTACAGCTTGAAGGCTGAGCTTGACATTAAACACCCAAGTTTACATATCTTCAGTTTTCAGAATATATTCTACAATAATTTATCGCAAGGAATGTTTCTCTGCTGTGATTTCAGTTTCACCCTGAAATCAATTACTAGTCCTGTCTAGAGGCTCATGCCTCCCTGAAAGGAAATATTTCATGCTGACAGTGGTGTTCATACCTTCGTCTGAGCATCAACAGCAGCTCCTTGGTTAACCAGAACCTCTGCTACATTGACCCTGTCCTCTTGAGCAGCCAGGTGGAGGGGTGTCAGTCCACTCTGTAAATCAAAAGCAACAAGTGACAATCTTCAGAGGAGGCACATGGATACAAAACGCAAATTAAGGTATCAGTTAAGACTTTAAACATCTGATTGAATTTAAAGAAGTTACACATTCCACTTTCACTGTGTAAGGTGCTTTGTAATCACACTGTTGATCTGCAGGAAAGTACAATTCAAAACCCAGGAAGATGATGTTTCTTTAAGACAAGGAACATTTCTCCACACAGTGTTACATGTGGGATAGCAAATTAGAGCATTTTAAGGAAAAGTCACAGTATTTTTTACCTCCTAATTTACTCCTTATAATGAGTCAGACTTTAAAAGCAACATTGAATCATTGTTTACACTTCTGCAAGTTTTTGGGAAGTTACATTCACTCAGTTTTATCCATACCTTTTACTCCTCTACTTGATCATTTCAGACACAAACACAAGAGAATAAAACTGCACTTCTCTGAGATCAGGTCTATTTCTCTCTGCTCAGGGTGTATACAGACTTGATAGAAAACATGTACTGATAGCAATTTTTCTTATTTAAAACTCAAGAACTAAATATCCTTAAAACCTCAAAAAACTACGCAACTTTCTGCCACATAAAAGGGGTAGTAGATAAAAGGGGTAGGAGAGAGAATCTGCTGAGGAGATGTTGTTAGGAATGAGAAAGAGTATCCTTTACTTGCAAATTACAGTTCATTTTCTCTCCCATTCCTACTGCCTTTAGCACTAAGGACAGAAGAGCAAGTGGTAGCAGTTGTCACATCAGGCAGAAGCACTCACTAAGTTTCCTACCCTCGAACCCAAATCCACATCCACGGTGCACTCCCTACCAAAGGCAGTTATTTTGAGAGTGTCCCACTGCATTTCACTCCAAGATGCAATCCCGATGATAACACGTCTTGGGTGGGTCACCTCACACAAATATGTAACAGTAGCCAACTATAAATTACCTAATGGAGCCTGGATATTAATGGCCAAACCTTCTAAAAAGATTTAATAACTGCTCAGTATGGGGGCTCAGAGTATGCAGCTCTCAACCATTCTGTGGGTCCTGAAGAAATGGTTTTTTTTACTCCCATTGCAAAACTGCAAAACTCAGAAGTCAGTGCGCTCTAAACATCTGGCTTCGAATGTAGAGGTGCTGTGCTCTGAGGAAAAGTGCATCCCTGAGAGAGTATGAGGGGAATTACTCCCAAAAGGTGGTGTTGTCAGCACAATGAGAAATTGGAGATTACGACTGAACAGTGACAGATTGAAGGATGCTGCAGGTAATTAACCTCTGGTGGCACTGAATCAATGTGCCAAGCACTTCAATCAATGTTCCCTGTACTAGCCTCAGCAGCAAAATGGGATAGCAAATGGATGCAGAACATGTGCATGGCAAATTTCCCTGTGGGGATACAAAGTCCCTCCTGCACTGCATAAACACACACACGACTGAGACTTGCAGGAAAAAAAAAATCCGCATCTGCAAGAGAAGCTTTCTGAAGGAGGACCCACAAATAATCAAACTGGAGAGTGAGAAGCAGGAAAACACAGCAGCCCTGTGCAGGAACACCCACTGTCTCAGAGGGTACTGACTCTTCCTACCTGCTGAGAATAAGAAATATTTTCCATGAAAAAAATTTCTATTGCCTCTTTAGTCTAGCCACACAAATCCATACTGAAACTGCAGCTGACAATATTAAATAATGATGTCTACTGGGGCATTTAAAGAATTAAGGCTGCACATTTGCTAGAAACGCTGCTATAGAGCAGACTTAATAGTCTATGAATTCACACATAAACTAATATATATTAACTTTCCTTTCCTACCACCAGGAGAAATTACACCAAAAGTCACTGTGCTCTAAGGAACATACCTTGGGGAGGAAGAATCACTTATATTAAGGAATGAAATCCCAGACAAAGTTTCTGTTATTATCCCATTAAAAAAGTCAGCATCCCTGAACAAGTCAGCTGTTACGTTACATTTTTTGTTAAAATATTATAGTGCTAAAAATGTTACAAATACCAAAAAAATTACAGAAAGGTATAGCAAATGTTACAATTACACACTTAACAATTGAAAAACGGGCAGGCATATTCCTAGAGGCTGATAGATGACAGGTGTCAGCCCCAGTAGCCCCTGTGGGGAAGAAGACATTTTCTCTCTGGCAATGTTTTGGCAGACTAGCATAAATTAATGCTGGATTAATAAATTCCACTGCAGCATGTATTATCACCAAACCTTGGGCACTACGAAACACAGTTCATTCAGAGTGACATGGCATGCTGCTCTTTGCTAGGAGAGGTGATGATGTGTGTTCAGACACCTGCAGTGGCTTTCAGTGTGCGCAGAATCCCAGAGGGCAAAATTTAATTGCAGGTCCCTCTCCTTCTCATCACATTTTTTCCCAGCCTTAGCCCCAGGCAGGGGGAACACTGACCTTGTTGCTGAGGTTGACATTAGCATTTCTGGAGAGCAGCAGCGACACCATGTCCACGTGGCCGTCCTGGGAGGCGAGGTGCACGGGGGCGATGCCCTGCCTGGTGACGGCGTTGGCATCAGCACCATATTCCAGCAGCGTGGTTGCTATGTCCATCTGGTTCTTCTTGGCAGCTATGTGCAGCGGTGTGTAACCATTCTGCCAACAGAAAGCGCGTCATTGCGAGCTGCTCATTGAACAAGGTGATAAATCACTTTTCTGTACCTACCCAACTCTGTGAATAATTACGCCATTAGCTCTAAAAATTCTGTCAAACAGTCAAGTACAAAGTTAACAAGCTGTACGAACCAATGTATCTGGCCTTTAAGCAGTCTTTTTTTTTGAAAGTATTGATACAAAGAGGAGGATTCTGAAGTAAATTTTCAAAATTGGAAAAAAGCATCTGTTCAGGAAAGGACAACCTACAGCAATAGGAGTTTGAGTTTTGTTTCATAGACATTTGCTACTTTTCCTTAAATGTACATAAAATCTTTAACAAACAGAAGAGCAGGATGTGTTTTCATAACTCAGAACAGCTGTTATTGTTTGGGTTTTTTCCCATTTCCCAGTGTGAATGAAAGCATTATGTACATGAAATATGGCCTTTCTTGCAGCATTTACCTTAAACCTTACTGACAGGCTGTTTTTTTCAGATCAGGGGAAAACTGAAGCATATAACTTTAGAGTCACGCATTCCTCATCTTTTTATTCCTTCCAATATGTGTGCCCAGGGAGCCCATTACTAAAAATAAAAATGCAGTATCTATTGCATGATATAATTTTGTAATTCTAAAAAAAGACAGGCAGAAGACAGATAAATGGATATAAAGAATAACTGATCAGCCCACAAATACCAAAACTCTGGTGGTGGAGGTATGACCAGGTTTTGGTGCAGATTGCAATGACTGTTTAGTCAAGAACTTCTTGTCTTTCAGAAATGCATTAGCCCTCATTTTCAAGCAAATTACAAATGTGCACACATTTGCATGTGAATAAGGGACAAGGTCGGGGGGAGTGGGGGGGGGATGAGACCCAAGCTGCATAAACTATTTTGTATTTTTGTATGGTATCATAAGTACCATTTGCATTTCAGATTACCCAGCCCAACAAAATCTACCTAAGGGCACAAAGCATTCACCTGGCTGGGCTCCTCCCTGCACCCACAGGGCAGCAGGGCTGGTCCAGAAAGGAAGGGAGGTCACAAGAGATGCAGAGCAATGCACGTATGAGCAAGGAATAAATACATTGGGGCTCACTAATTATTACAAGACAGCTTTAACTGGAACCTGGCAGCAAGAATTGCACAGCACTAGTTTCATGTGGAAAAGGTTCTGTAACCTTCAAAATTCAATTCAGGTTCAGTTCGGACCTTGGATACTAAGATATCTGAAAATGACACTAAGGAAACACAGAGCCACAGTCAATAAAGGAAGCACATGGCCACTGAATTTTCACTTTGAAGATAAAGGACTTCAGGAAAAACAAACAATCCTCTCCCTTAGACTTCCTGCATGATACTGTCATGTAAAACAACCATTGCCACACGAGCACCTAATAAATCCTAAATACTACATGCTAAATCCTGCGTATCTGCTAAAACATGTCCTTTAAATGGAGCTCATATTACATTATGTAAAATAACAAATGCAGTTTCCAAGCCTTTTCCTCAGAAATGGGCATATATTGCTTTCAGTGGAATAGACAGCAGCAGGTTGCCAAGAGAAGGCAAAAAGAGAGCTGAAAAATAAAAGCTGAAATTCAGCTCAGTCTCAGTCTGCATCTTCTCATCATAAGGGCAGCACTCTGTCACTATGCATAGATGGAGAAAGGAACAGAGAAGTTTTGAAGGAAGGATACTGGGTTATTCTGGTTGCCAGGGAAAAGAGTGGAAAAAGGGAAAATGGTTAAAGATGAAGGGACAGAGGAAAACTAAGGCTTTGGGGATGGTGTGGTGAGGAAGAAAGGCACTGCAAAGTGGATGCCAAATTCAAATTAGGGATAAGCTGCATGCGAAATTAGGCACAAGCCTAATTCTTGCCTATAAAAGAGAAGAAAGGTTCATCAGAATAACTGTAGCACAGTATTGTACTCTGACACGTCCACTTCCCATACCCTGTCACCTACCACTCTTCAAGGCAAATATTGCTGGGCTTGGCTAATGAGCCACTCTTAAGATCAGTGTTAAAGACAGTGGCGTCACAAGAAAGGTAACTACCGATAAAACTAACTGTGGAGCCAGTGATGAGATATGACATAACACACTTATTTACTGAACCACATTTACAAAAAAACCAGGAAATCATCTGCTGTTACCAACATCATCTTCTGGATGAGTGCACAGTGGGTGCCCGAAGCAACAAACATGTTATGGTTAATTTTATTTAGTATTGACGCTCTGCTCAGTGCTGCCATGGCTCACTTGCTGCAGAGCACTAACAAATGCTTTCTTTTAGGCACACTTACAGCTGGCACTTGGAGGCCTGAAGTGGCAGCTGCAGAACTGTTCTGTTACAGATGGGGAAGCTAAGGTGACCTGACACATGAGTTTGTGCAGTGCTGTACCACAGTCTATAGGGCTTCCACCTTGGTTTGGACTTCCCAAGCCCTCGGCAGGAGCTGCTGCAATCCCTGCCCTTACAGGATGCACAGCTCCCACTGGCAGCTTCTTTCAGTGAAAACTGGGTCAGTGCCTTCTCATCCTCTTCAGAAGGCCCTTTCTTCCCCCCAGTGGCATCTGAGAGTGCTGTGCTGCAGTAGTGAAAGATCAGAGATCACTCCAGCTGCCCCCCTGGGGCACTGCTCTGGCAGATCGCCACTATCGACAGTATTGATTTTAAACTGCGCCGTTTGCTGCTGGCAGTCCATGTTTATTTAACTTCCCCCTCCTTGCACTACAAATTCTGGGACATACCATGTGGGGCACACTCCATCCTCTCCTTCAGCCATGCAGAAGGGCTCCAGTGCTGTGGCTGCACTCAGCCGTGTGTGAGAGGAAGGCAATCAAGGAGCACTGTCCATCTAGCTACAATACTGGCTTTTCCACTAGCTCTCATTTCTCCACAGGGTTGGTTTGTTTTTTTTTTTTGCAGTGATTTAAGGAAATTATCTGGGTTGTTTCAAATGTGGTATTTACACTGCACTTAACCTGCTTTAACCTACATATGTTTACATCCCGCTTTACCTAGTGTTGCTGTTCAAATATCGATTATACTTTGACTGATTATAGTATTTATCCATCCCATACTTAAAACTGGGATCCACAAAAGAAATAGACAGTTTAAGCTTCTCTAAATCCTCTTTGTTCTATGCACTACCAGAATAAATTTACATATTTATTCTTTCATATCCTCTGAAACCTTGCACTAGGTATTGTCTTGCCTATAGTAAATTACAATCAAAGCAAGGCTGTGACTAGTTTTATTTCTTGCCAGTCCATTTACACTGGGGTAGAAGTATTGTGAAGCACATGAATAATTACACATATTGTGCTGAGAAACTTATTTCACCTCAGATGTCATCCTGTGGCACAAAACAGATGTACCCCTCTACAGCTGGGCTTTAACCCCAAGCTTGCCCTGCACAGATCTTAAGATGCAATGATACAAAGCTGGCTAGCTTGGAGAAGTTACTGAAGAGGCTGGACAAACGAAAGAAAGGCTCAGTATTTTCTGAGACTGAAACTGGTGACTTAAAGTGTTTCTGCATCTTTATTTGCTTTTTTTACTGCTATTTTATTCACCTGCAGAATTATTCTAGCAGCTTTATGTGGATGTGATTAACGAACAAGGTCACTGAGCCTCCTGTAACTGCAAACATACACAGTCTAGAAAGAACAGGGGTAGACAGGGAATAAATCGACATAAAAAGCCTGGGTATTGTTCCCCCAGAGTGGCCAGTACTCGTACCTTGGCAGAAGCGTGAGGTGAAGCTCCCTGGTCCAACAGGAGGAGGGCCACTTTTTGATTATCGTAGTGTGCAGCTACATGCAGTGGTGTTAAACCGCTCTAAAAACACACGCAGAACAAACAAGTGCTGTTACAGACCCTCTCCAGGGGAAACTCAGGAGTTTGGAAAATTCCAGTAGATAAGGTGAAAAAACACATTTGTTACTCATTCATGTATCCAGAGTCTCTGGGAACTTTTAGAATCAAAGAATAAAACAAATTTGGAAATCCTTCCAGAGCTGTGAAAGTCCCATTTGCTTTTCCCAGGGAAGATGAACGGAGAAGCACATATCTGTGCTGCCCCCAGGGTAAGGAGGTCACACCCTTGGCAATGTTTTCCTTTTACTGCAGTGGATAAGTAAACTGCCCCTTGGATCTGTAAAAATCCAAGCTGGGCTGGCTTAAAAAGCTGGAGATCGTATTGGCCTTTGCCCCTCATCATGAGACCTGGGGAAGCAGAGCCAGCTGCCCAAATACTCTGATAAGGACTGTAAATAGTCTGGCTAGGAACACAGGGGAATGGTTTGCCTCCATTCCCCTGGATGTGAACACACAGCACATCATTTTGTTGTCAATTAATGACAAAAAAGTCACTTTTGTCAAGAGTTTGCTGGCTCTTGGCAGCTCCAGCAGGGACTGGAATACCACATGAAACCAATTCCAGCTAAACCCAGGCTGTGGATACTAGTGTGATGGTAAGTAGGTAGGAGGATATTAATAAAATATTATCTGGTTTTAGATATCTGCTGTGCAAGTCGCAGTGGCTTCTTCTGTCCTACCTTTCCAGAAGCATCAGGAGATGCATTCTTCTGAAGCAGGAGGTTGGCTACCTCAATTTTCCCGTACTTTGCAGCCACATGTAGCGGAGTAAATCCTTTCTGTAAGAGAAAGCAGTTACATAGCAGCCCTGGGCGCTCTTTCTCAGGGTAAGGTTTGTCTCTGATCTGCAAAGATGCAGCTGTTTCCATCCACCCCCTTACGTAGTCCTGAGTACAGGCAGCAAGTCTGCAGATTCCCAACTGTCCTGTGGGGTCTGGAGGCCCTTCCCTTGCAAGGCAAAGCACTATCTATGTTAAACAAGGGAAGAGTCAGTCCTGTTCTTCACACCACCAAAGACCCAAGGGCAAGCTTATCAACACCCACCGGGAATTTCTGCTCTGCATTCCTTCCATTCTGAGAAAATGCATGTCTGATTACTGGGATGTGTTATACATCAGGTCCTGAGGTATAAGCATGAAGCTTTGTACCCTTCTAAAGAAATGTAGCTCATCCTTATACTGCTTGTATGTGGATACGACTCTTGCAGCATTTAATTCACAAGCAGCCCTTGCTACAGGTATGTTTTACGATTTGAGCTGTCACTCCTGCAGCTTGCTCACCTTGGTGATGATAGACAGAGATGCACCATGATCCAAAAGAACAGAAGCTACATCTTCATGCCCTTCCCGAGCAGAAAGGTGCAGCGGTGTGTAGCCTGACGTGGTGGCTGCATTGGGAGATGCTCCCTGCTGCAGCAGTTGCTGCACAATGTCTGCTTTTCCCAGGCGGGCAGAAATGTGCAGCGGCGTTTGGTCATCCTAGACACAGAGAGGACAACACAGGCCTGCATAAGAAAACTGCACCTCACATTGGGACACAAAATATTTGCCCACACTCTGTCACTTTTCAAAACTGCAGGTGAGCGTTAATTCTACTGAGGTCTTACCTAGTGAATGCTGCACACTGGCTTTGTCTCTGTCATATAATAAAGATACCTTGTGCTTTGTTAGTGCATCACGAAATACGCCAGACAGGGACATAATCCATAAAAGTTAATAAATTTATCAATTTTCTTCCTTATCTGGATTTGCCTCGCTTTGCTTTGCAGACCTTTCTTAAAACACAGCCAGTGCATAATTCTGTTCCTCGCATCTTGATCTCTTTTATGTTTCACAGCAACATTTAACAGCTCAATCAATTATTGCCTGGAAACTTGCAAAAAGTATAATATTTTTTGTGCTCTTCTAGCATGGGAATGATTGTTTGGTATTTTGCAGATAACTTTTCCGTAGATGTAACTGGTGATAGAGCATGGTGTGGAAATTAATTGTCACTTTCTCACTTCTCATTCAGAAGACAATAATCTGAATAGTTTTAAGTATAGGAGTTTCCTTGTCATGAATCTCATGGTTTATTTCCTCTCCTTCACTGAAAATATTATGGTGGTGTGAACTTGTTCTGAGTGTTTAAGAGATAACTTCCCCCCTACTCATTATCTGGTTTTGTATTTTTGTCATCCCCCTTCTCTGTTGTACAATCTTTGGATTAAGCACATTATCACAACAGTGTGGCCAAGCATCTTTCTGTCCCCATTTTCCCCTGCTGAATTTCCTACGTTTCAAGCACTGCTACCCCATGTCCTGCAGTTCTGGGCTGTTCTCTGCAAGGGAGACTTCTGTCCATGCCCATCCTACAAGAGTGATTTTACACCTCTGGGATTTAGGATGGGAGAGTGCCAGGATATAAATGCTGCTCCTCTGCAGGGCAATTCTCCTCTGACTGGGGGAGCATCTTTGTGGTTCTTAAATGATTCCAGTTTGTGCCTGTTTCCCACAAATTTCTCACAGCTGATGTTAGCACTGGTGTATAATCTCCTGCTTGCATTTAGTTGTTATTTATGATAACAAATTGATAACAGGCAATGGCAGTTTGCACAAATTAAATCATTCTGTGAATTTACTCAGAAAATATTTGCATGACTGCTTCTGAGCGTGAGCCGCTCACTTTCAAGGCTATCTTTGGAGATTTACAAACCACATGAATCAGTTCTATTGTCAGGCTCCTTGCAGATATAAAGTGTATCAGCTATAAATATTTAGTCAGAGTTCCTTACAAGTAGATAATCTTACCAGCAAACTTACTTGTGACCCAATTCACAGATAATTTCACAATGAAAAATAGTTTGGGTTTTTTTTAGGTTATATCCATTTGGGGAAAAAAGTATTTCCTGAGTTTACCTATTAAGACTGCTATTTATTGCACCCATTTAGCTCCTTGCCCTGCCTGCTTCCTGGAACTCTTTGATTTCTGCAATTTTGTGTGTTCCTTCATGCCTCTTTACCATTTCTTTTTCCTCCACCTTTACCTTCCTCAACTGCAATTGTTTCTATAGGATCTGTTCTTTCTTTCCTCTGCTACATCCCCTCACTGTGCCTCCTTCCTTTAGGTGGTGTTCTTTAGAACTCTAACTATTTTTGAATGCATGCAGGCCGCTGCTTTAGGGACATGACAGGAGACACCAGAAGCCTGGGGCTTCCAGTTCTGCTGAAATAAAAGCAGATTTGAGGAATTCCTCTCCCTCCTTAAGTCCCACTTCAAAACCAAACTCTTCAAACACATGACAATTTATATTAAAAACTGGGATGGTATCAACCTGACATCTTCTGCCTTCTCTCTTACAGATCACTCGTGGCTACAGTAAGAGGGTACATAACAAGGTATCAGTGGGCATCACACAAAGGACCTTGGCTTCACCTCTTTCTCGTCCTGAAGGACACACACAAGATGAACGTGAGTCCTTGCTTTGTCCAGTACAGATCATCCAGGTTTGTTACACCTGGGCCATCTCCTCACCTTGGCTTTCGCCTCCACCTGGGCTCCGTTTTGTACCAGGTACCGGACGACCTCTGTCTGGCCAGCTCTGGCTGCCATGTGCAGCGCTGTCTCTCCTCTCTGCATGCAGCGGCAAAAACAGAACAGAATTAAAAACACACTGCAGGAAGAACAAACACCGGCATGTTTCATAAATACGGAAATACTGCCGACCCAGCTCAGAATGATCTCCACTAGAAAACTCTGCTGTAGTTGTCTGTAAGATGTAAGATTAAATCAATATTTGACCTGTCAATGGGTGCTGCAAAGCAATTTATTGCAGGGTCAGTTTCCCAACACAATAGTGCCTTTGTCATTATTTTTTGCTGAAAAGAGACAGTGCAATTTTTATATTACTGGCATTTTATTAACAATGTTGAAAATTACGTCCATTTACATAGAGCTGAATTTAGTAAAAAATGTATTTCAAATTTTGTATATTCAGGCACACATATATTTGGCTTTCCTTCTGTAATGCCTTATGCCCCTACTATCATTTGTTATCTGACAAGAACTGAGGTGATTGAACAAGAAGGAAAAAAAATCATTACTGAGTACATTCATCTAAAGCTTCGTGGACTTAATGAAAGGCAAATCCAAGGAAAAAAGAAAATTCAGGAGGGAAAGTGGTTTCTACATTTTTGAGTATCAATGTGTCTTCAGGTACAAACATTTGCTAATTAACTAAAGGTGTTCCATTTTTACATAATTTAATAGAATTAGCAGATAAAGACTTTCACAAAATACTGTCTTCTAGCTGCACCTGTGTATGGAAGGTGAAAAGGAGGCCAGCCAGTTAAAGAGCATCAACAAGCTTCTGCTTCTCTTCCACTTCCCAACTTTCAAATACCCATGTAAGAACAAGTTCAGTTTTTACACATGCGCCGGGAGCCTTGGGGCACGCAGCACACAGCCAGCCAAAGAGCGTGCTCGGACGGCTGGATGGACACAGGCAGTATGTCCCCACAATCTGCTGCAATCTGTTGAATTTTCCTTAAATGACAGACCCCCAGGGTCTTGGGAAAAGAGTGCTCAACAGTCAAGCACAGATCTCAAAAATTACATCTGAGAAGCTACAGTATGTTCTCATTCCTTACTTCAGAAAATCAAGAGATTAGAGCCTGCTTGGGGTCAGCCCCTTTGGAAATTTCCTCAACTTGCCAAGCATCTCCCAAGTAGGAGTCAGCAGGCTGCACTTTCCCATGACTCCAGCCCTAGCCACAGGTGCTATGGAGGTGGATGGTGGACAGCGGAATTAGGCACCTGATCCCAGTACTGCTCCCAGATATTATCCTGCATTCCCAGTCCTGCCTTGCTGAAAGGAAACCTGTGACTCACCACATTGGTAGTGTTGGGGGATGCTCCATGATGCATTAGCTGCGATACAATATTTACATGTCCCATGAAGGCAGCAACATGGATTGGAGTTAGGCCCGACTGAAAAACAGACCAAAGTCCAATTTAAATACCTACTTCCACATTCCTTTACAAGAATGCCAAGAGGAAAACATAAATTATTCTAAAGCGAGTAAACCGAGCTGCTTGCTCTTCTGAGAGGGTTTTATCTTCTCAAAACCATATACATGTGCTTAAACAAAAGGGCACACAGAACTGGAAACACCTACGAGTGTGGTTCATGAGCAAACATATAAACATTCTAGGAATTCAGTAGTTCTTCATCAACAAAATCAACCATAGCTAAGCAAGATTAAGATTAGGCATTCGCTAAATATTGTCTTGAACAGGGAAAAAAAAGGTAGAAGCATTCCTGGTACAAAGGCAAGACTTTCTGAAACATTCAGCTTGTGCAAAAAAGATCACTATCATGAATCTGCACCACTGTCCTTACACAGGATACGAAAGCCCAACTGGAGAGAAAGAGAGGGAGAGAGAAGGAGAGGGGAAAAAGGGAGCAGTCATTCAGCAGGGCATGACCTCAAGGATTTTGCTTTAAAAATCCAATCAGTAGTTAATATTTCCCCACGTAGAATCACCCTAAAGCCTCCTCACAGCTGCTTCTGCACAGCTGTACCAACAGTCAGCCAGAGGCTTTAGAAGGGCGTTTTGCTACCAAGAGGAGAAAGCTCAGTGGACCTGGAAATCCCCATGATTTAGGCAGCTTCCCCACAGATATATACATGTCCCAGAGGGCAGAAGTGAGGAAAACACTTATCTTCCTTTCTCATGCAGAACAGCAAACATGAGCAGGAAGGCAGAATAACTGGCTGAGTGTGTTACTCCTTTTACCTGTTTCAAACAATTTAGTAAATGCTTTTAAAAGTTTTTAAAAGCTGGTCTGGAGCTACGTGAACTGTAGCCAGGGCAGACTCTTCTCCCTCAAGCAAGCCAGGAAGGGATCTGTATGGTTTGCTACTGAATAATTAGAACAACCCCCCACACATTAAATCAAACTCTGTTTTGTGGAGATGAACTATTCCCCACTGCACCTTGTTTAATCCATGGAATTCCGTGCCATTTTCTAACATGGCCCATTCCGCAGTGGTCACACATTCATATTCGCGATCTTTCCTCCTCTCCTAACTTCATACAATATACATACATGTAGATAAAAATTCCCATAGGTATTTAATTAATCTCAGAATTGTTCCAAGAACTGGGTGCAGACCATCTCATGCTGACTGAAGTGACAGCATATTGATTTCTGTCTAGCTGATTTGTCATGTCCCATGACGGTGGGCAAATATAACTTCTCTGTGAAAAGTCAAAACAAGGTCTGAATTAAACCACCTTTTAAAACAGGACTGGAGTAAAGCATAGTCATCACCTTGATGTCTGTAAGAAAGCAAATTTCATCCTCAGTGCCTTAAATTACAGAAAAAAATATTGGCAGAAATGGTAGATTTTAGAAAGTATTTTTGTTACATTTCACTTGTTATTCTTACCGTAATCCCAACATGTATCAGTTGTTCGTGATTCATTAGGGCAACTGACTTTATTGCTCAGTTTTATTATTTCATAATACTTTGTTGAAAATAATTGTTGACTTAATTGGTCCATGCTCTTTCAGAAATATTGAAATATTAATCAATACAGTTACAATGAATTTTGTAGGAAAAGCACAGACAAGCATGGAAAGACCATTTCTTACCTCAGTTACAGCTTGAATTGATGCACCGTGCTTTAGAAGAAGTTCCATTACTTTTATCCTGTTCTTCTTGCAGGCAATGTGAAGAGGTGTGAAACCATTCTGGAAATGAGAAAGAACACACTTTTTGATACCTCATGTGTCATTGAAAAATAGAATTGGGTATGGAATTCACATAAAAGATTTTTCACTTTCAACGAAACACCTCTCAAATTTGTTTCAGCTTTACTAAATTTTTCATGTAAAATAAAGTAAAAATTTCTAAGAAGATAAAGATCTATTTCATATATCTTGTTTTAATTATGAAATATATTGCCCACTCCAATAATTAATTTATTTTAAAAATTCTGAATTCATGCAAAACTATCAAACCCTTCTTTTTTGCTTGCCATATTCACTTTTAACTGGGTGGGGTTTTCTGCTGGAGTTTTTGAGGAATTTGGGGTAGGTTTTTTTGGTTGGTTTTCTCTTGACCTTTTAGAACTGCTGGCAAAAAAAGCACTTTACCTTTTAGGAGCTCCGGAATTTACATCTTCTAAACTGTTTTTACTACTTGGTTTTTTTTTTTTTTCCCTTTCCATTCATTACCTGTCAGCTTACTGCAACTAGAAGCATTTCACCCCTTCCTTTTAAAAAAATGTGTGCAATGGAGTGAACATTAGAACTACCATCTTATTTAGTGTGAGATGATACTACAGAAAAAAAGTAAATCAGGAAAATAGGCTGTCCAGAGCACCCACGATTGGTACAGTAACATCAGAGCACTGAATGCTGATGCTGCTGCTCTGTACAAAAAAGCCTTTGCAGAACATTCTGACAACAACTGGCAGAGCTGGTCCCTCAGATCTGATCAAAATTATCTTGTTTAACCTGCCATATAGTACAAAATATCAAATGTTTTCATGATGTGAGGTCCATGCCATTGTCTGTTCCAGTGCAGCAGCTCTCACTCCTTCTCTCTGGCAGTGGACAATGTTGAGGGTGAGCTCAGGTGTCTTTCAGGGAAGAGAGAGCTCCAGTTCCAGATGCTGCACTCATGCTCCTTCTACTTAACCACCCTGAGTGGGGACCAGGGCAGAATAAAAGGGAACACTGCAAGATTTAGGGGAGAAGGGCATTTTTGGCTGGGTTATCAGACCAGTGAGAGGCCACTGCCAGCAACTCTAACAAGCTAAATCTGATGATGATTTGATTATTTCAGAAGGTAAAAGTAAGTTTTACAGGCCTACAAGCCTCCCCACTTGCCAGTTATAGTGAACAAAAACCATATATTGTAATAGCTTAACCACAGACACCTGAATACAGGTTGATCTGACACAAAAAACACAGGGGCTGAGAGAAGGAAATCTGTGGAGCCTGTACTGTTTTCAAGAGAGTCAATCCCACCTGGCCTGTGAGGGTTTCAGGCGCTCACATAACATTTGAGCAGTTGAATGAGTTAGCATCAGGCTGTGAACTCAATCAACCCAATTCATCTTAGAATGCAAATTTGTTTGGAACAGTTATTGAAGAACAAATCGAAGAGACATTTTAAACAGAATGGATTGTGATTGCAATTTGACAAAAGGCATTAATGTATTCTGTCTGTATGCAGTTTAACTGCACTAATGTATTTTGCTGCTGAAGTTGTTCCTAAAGTAGAAAGGCATATGACTCCATTGACATAGAATACCCCAAATACTCATTATGTAACTCATTCCTACCTTTTACTGTTTCACACCATTAAGAACTTATAAAAATTCCCTCAGTTTTGAACGTCGCTGATTATTTTCTCTGTACAAACACTTGGAAAATAAGGATTCTCTCCATACCAAAAACTACAGCAGTTACGTCTGCAGCTGTTTCATCTATTCATAATCATAAAAGGCTACCAGGAGGCAAAAGTGCTCCAGTTACACTAGAAATTCATGAATCGCTGCTGACTGTCTGCAAGCAAAGGTCTTCTCTGATTGCAGGATACATCATTAACACTTTGAACCTCGGGAGTTTGTTCTCGGGCTGTGGCAATAACAGCACATCCTCTCTGTCAGCCATCAGCAGGCAGAAAATAACTCTGCCATAAGTCTCAGCAGAACTTTGCAGGAATGTTTAGCTGTGAACAGTGCCCTGCTGTGTACTCACCAGTGCTTTGGCATTAGGATTAGCTTTCTTGTCCAAGAGAACCTTGGCGACTTTGTAGTGGCCACAGTGGGCAGCAACATGCAGCGCAGTCAGGTAGTCATTGGTGACGTCGTCTACAGGCACGTTGTGCTGAATCAGGAGCTGAACACAGTTTAGATGATCCCCTTGTGTTGCCATGTGCAACGGAGACAAACCATTCTGCCAACAGAGAGACCCAGCGCACACGGGTTAGAGGATGCTCAAAGCAGGGAAACTCCTCCGCCTTCTTCTTGGAGCGTTTGTTGTATGAAGAATTTTACAAGCCCAGAGAGCACCCAAAATAAACTTAACATGTTCAGTGTAAGGACGGGGGTTCTAACTCCAGAATTTGGAGCTCGTTTGGTTAGAGTTTGTAGGCAGCTCCATATTGAAAAACCGTCATAACATACCAGTGATGCTCTAAATGCAGCTTCTTCCAGCCAATATGGCTCAGACAAGCTGCTCAATTTACATGAGTTACATGAGGAACAGCACTTTGTGACTTTTAACACCCCAGCAAGGTAATTTGCTGGTTTTTAAAGCGGCACTAAACTCGCCACTCTAATGTGGCCTGTACAAACCAGGCACGACAGCACAGGTCAGAGCATCACTCAGGGAATACTACAGCCTTTCTTCATCCCTCCACTCGTGTTTTCCTGAATTTGGGTTGTACGCATGCTTCCACCACATTACCCAACCCTGGAGGCCACTCTTCCCAGTCCACACCGGTAAAACACCAAAAGACAAAACTGCGCTGAAAATCTCTGAATAAAACCTCCATGCTGTGACCTACCAGCAGCAGTGGTAAAGCTGTTCCACCAGCGAAACTCCTGAGAGAGACTCATGTACCAGTGAATTGCTTCTTGCAGTGTTTAAAATAGTGAACAAGCTGCTAAAATATATTATATTTCCAGAGTAAAACCATGAGAGAAAATTGTCAAAAATTGAAAGGACTGACACTATTTCATGATGAAAGATTAAAAATATATGCCAGAATGAAAGAGGCTTTGTTAGCAGTGGGACATAGCTCCTTCTTCCAGCTGTAGTTTTTTTTTTTTTACTCGATTCTTCTAATGCCAAAATTAGTTTCGAGTGCAGAAGCTATTCTTGTAGCAGCACACAATAGTTTATGAGCTGTAAGTGACTGCCAGTACACCGTGTCTGCACGGTGAAACACAAACCTTTGCTCACAGACGCAGTGCCCTCATGTGACCGCAGCCAGCAAAGGCAAAGGAGCAAGGCAAAAACCAGCCGAGATCTCGGGCTCTCTGAAACGTGCCCTTCCCTCACCCTTCCCGCGGCCATGTGATAACAGCAACAACGACCACTCGAAATAAAGGTGGAAATACGCAGTGAAATAATTTCCTAAATTGAGACGGAAGCAGGATGGTGAAAGCAAACAGGCGCATCCTGTCAGAACCGGAGAGCAGTTCACATGCAGTGCTGAGACACAGAGACTCTTGGACACAGTAATATCTTTCAAGTAAGATCATCTCATGGGCATCTCACTTGTGATTTATGTTGGCTTGCATAAGCCTCTCTCCCATTCCCAAAGGCTACTACAGCAATTATCTGCATGGAAGCTTGATACTAGCAAGGCATTTTAACTGTCTTCACTGTCTTCCAGTGCAGTTAACAGCAGAACAAAAAAGATTAATTTCCCTTGGTCACCAAGTCCTCCTGGTAACAGTTTATAACTGATGATCCTTTTTAGGTGAGAGTAAAAAAGTCATGAAACTTTAAACACCATCCTGCTCCATTTTTATAAGAAAGATCCTTTGGGTGAAAAGTGTCATTCTTCACAATAACAGCCATTAATAACCATGCTTATTAATGGAGTAAGAGATTGGGAAGTTGATATGGAACTCTCTTATAGGGGAAACTTGTACCAAAAAGACTGACATGGATGGAAAAGAAAGGAAGAAACAGCAACAATTTGAAAAATCAGCAAAAAATACTTGATAAAAATCTGTCATGGACAAGAGAAATGCAGCAGCTAGCCAGACCTCACACAGAAAAGTAAGAGACAAGACTGGATGCTAAAGAAGCTGCAGACAAAAAAAAATTGGAAAATTGTCTTTTGTAATACCCTAAACCAGGCTTAATTCTGTTGCAGCTGATGACACTCTATAATCTTACACAAGTCAGTTAATATTTCAATGCCACATTCAAAAGAAAAATATTACACGTAAGAGTGTTCTCCAAGCCCATATCCTTCTTGTGAGAGACAACTCAACAATGACCCTAAGAAGTGATCTGGTACTTTAGGATGGAGCCACTTTATAAATATTCTTACTTTACTGTTTTTTAAAAGAAGGCCAAGAAAATATTAAAAGGGAAAGAAGTTCAAGATTAATCAAAGATATTGACCATTAGGGACCATAAGGTCACACTATACTTAAAACAATCAAATAAAAAAAAATCCCCAAAACAAAACAGAACACTAGAGATGAAACAAAGTATCAACTTTGTCTAACTAGGCAAACATAAAATTACAGAGCTTATTTTGTAGCTGTGTCAAAGAGCTTCAATCTGGGAAAGTGCCATTAACTCTAGGGCAAGAAAAAAGAAAAAAAGAAAAAAGACAAAGAGCCAAATAAGTTTGGAAAGCAAGTAATTTAAAAAAGATGGACATTTATTGACAGGGATGTCATTTCTTACACGGAAAATCATTGGCATATTCAGAACTAGAATTCCCGTTTCATTTTGCCTGTAGAAACCCCCATATAATCCATTAGGTCATTGCCTTCCCTGAAAATAAATCTAAGGCTCTTCCAGTGCAAAAAAGGGTCAGCACTGAACTAAACCATCTCTAGCAGGAAATAGCTATCAAACTGCAGCCTGGTTATTATTCTGAAAGAGTTTTATATAACATGAGAAAACTTTGTGAAGTTCAAATTCTTTCAAAGATGTGTCCTATTTCCAATAATATATGACTTAATTTGAAGAGAATGGAGCCACTCATTTTTGCAGAGGACAGTACTGCAGTTTAGTGCCAAATGAATGAATTCATTTATGCCATTCAGAGGTACAGCTACTTCCTAGCTTACCTTCTGAAAATGGTAGAATTAACACATCAGAAGGAAATGCAGGAAGCTCTGCATTTTCTTCTGTTCATGTTTTAACACATAACAGCTTTCCCTCCTCCAGAGGAGGCTCCTATTTTGCAAAAGTTGTTTATATAAGCCTCTGCAGATCAACATCCAGTCTGTCTTTCAGCCTTAGGCAATTTCAAACCCACTATCCCATGTAATCTGCCTGATTTTGTCTAGTGAACTCTGGGCCAGGCTGTGTGAGTCTGCTCAGGAAGAGCAACAAATTCAAAACCTACAGTCCCTGAACAGCAGCTTAAGTTTAGGAGTAACACCTGAAAATACAACATCCATGCAACACAGAAATGTAGTTCCTCAGGAGAGGTTTTTATTTACAATGGTGGAAATGAAAGAAACAGGGTGTATGTTTATGCGGGTGTTTTTTGGTTTGGTTTGTTGTCACGGGGTTTTTTGCTTGGTTGGGGTTTTTGTGGTTTTGTTTTGGTGGTGGTTTGGGGTTTTTTTTCCCCTTTAAGTAATGAAAAGAGCTATCTGAGAGTGTGGAAGAGCCTTTCTCCCTGGAGCTCTAGGCTCCAAGAGTGGCAGATGTGGCCCAAGGGGTTCCTAGACAGCCCCTTGTGGTTTTCCCCTGCTCATGGAGTTTGCAAGCCAGGGCTGTGGGAGTCCATGGAAATTCCACATGCAGAGGATGGGTGAAAACTGTCTGCCAGATTACCCATGACAGCTCTTGCCAGTGACTCACTGAGCAGAGGAAAGCTGGTGCCAACCTCCCCAAACAAATGCTAAATATACTCCAGTAAAGGGGAAAAAAAAGAGGGAAGAGAAAAGCAGAATATAGAAGGGTGCTGAGACAGAACAGGACAGGATGACAGAGAGAGAAAAGAAATAACAAGGGAACAGAAATGTTGCTGAAACACACTGGTTACAGAGGAAAAAAAACATGTAGTGGAAGGTTATCTTTGGAAACAACTTCAACAAACTGCGCAGCCCAAATGTCATCCGTCATCCCTGAATGGGGAAGTCATGGATTGCAGTGGTGCAAAGCAGGCTGCTGCTCTGAGATTTGCAATCAGCAGTGACAGCACAGCAGAGACCACCACCCAGAGGGTTCTGGCAAGTGCTTCCTTTAATGCCAGCCCTTGGGTCTAAAGCAATCTGTGCACCCTGGCACAGGTGATTTGAAGTTCCCAGGAAGACTTTTGCATGATAAACTGTAGAGAGATAGAAAGTGGAGAAACTGGTAATCAGGCTAAGTCCTTAGGAAATACAAGCTGTCTCTGCAAAGGGACATTGCTCTATTTTTATCTCTTGTCTCTTTTCTAGCCTTAGGGTAAATTGGTACAAGCTGAAGATTTATTGTAATCACTGTGCATTTATTCCAGGATAGACACAGAGATCTTCAGTTACTGAAATTCTGAGGGATAGGGTTACCACACAAGCCTTTTTGGTTGGCACAGAAAACTTTTCTTGTATATCTCGATTTAACACATTTTACATATGCAGACGTGCTCTACATACGGCATTCACTTTGGAGAGCTCCCACACAGCTACTTTAAATAACTAAGAAATAGGAAAGTTATTGCCAAACCCTTAAACACATGAGACATACAGAATTACATTAGGAAAAAGAAAAAAATGTACAAGGATTATCCCAGCAGGAAAGAGTATCAGTTACCTTGGTTTTGGAAAGAATAGGGGCACCACGATCCAGCAGCATTTCTACAACCTGTTCATGGCCACTTCTTGCTCCACAGTGGAGGGGGGTCAGCCCATCCTGTGGGATACAGAGTTATAACTGATCAGTGTCAGACATGCTAAAATCTTGCACTAAAGTTTTGTAAAGACCTGTGATGTCCTAGGAGGCTCGTTAATTCCCACAAGATGCTGCTCTTCTGCAAACGAACAGCTGAACCTGTTTGTTCAAACCACCAGAGCACATTCTGGCTCTGATTTTCTGAACATGTGAGTAGTCATATCACGTTGGTGTTCATGCAGTGGGCTTCTTCCAGGCCCTTGTTGCACATGCAAGAAAAAGATGAGACTGCACTTCAGGTACTTTTTGCCTGCATGTCTTGGAGAAAACTGGGCCTCTCATTTGTCAGTATGCATCGAAGTTGGTGGATAGTCAGTTAGTCTGAGAGAAAAATAATTCCTCCTCAGACTTTTTTATTACACTGATTTTGACAAGTACAGCAGACTGGAAAACCTTCTTAATCCCAGGTGATGGAAGTATGCTGGATTCACTTCTGTCTCTTGTGCAGACTGTGCTTTTGTGACCTCCAGCTGAATGACTGGCCTAGAGTCAAGGCATACTGTCCATACCTCTTTTAGAATAGTTTGCTTAGTAATAGTCAACATCCTATTGCTTCTTGCAAATAATGATGTCTTAGTTTTCAGAAACTTTGGTTTTCCATTTACAAGTCATAAAGGAAGGGGATTTTCTCCAGAGTCCTCCAGTACTCTTAAAACACAAATGTTGTATTGTCTAGAACATGTATGTCACATCATTTTTATATAAGGGATTATCTAAAATTCCTTCTCACACACCCTCTGCTCCCTTCACACACATGCACTCCCCCTCCATTTCTGTATGATAGCAAGTATTATTAAGGTACCTCCTTAGTCATATTTTTCATGTACAATTATAAAATTCTTCCTTGGTAATTCCTAAACCACACTACTGGAATATCAGCGGGTTAGGGTTGCCCTGCAGAGTGTGGCAGCCAGGGAGAGGGAGGAGGTGGTTCAGAGAGCCTTGCATTCTCCTGCTTCTACATTTTTGCCTGCTCCTAATAAACCTATGAAAGATAACAGGTAGGAATTGCCATGATAAACTTTTCCTGATACTCTCATTTAAAACTTGTACGGTTCTCATTGTGCATGTTCTTGCATTCAAACTAAGGCATATATTTTTGACACAGACAAAGAAAAGATTTTGGTTCAGACTTAACTCCCTTAACTCGGGGAGTCATTTGCTCCCACAAGATGAATGCAGCTTGGCCCACAATGTTCTTACTGACACCTCTCAAGTCAATTCTATTGTAATTTCTGCTTCATACTGCTATTTCAGCCCATAAAGTACTGAGAAGTGCATCTTGTTAAAATAATACTACACAAATTCAAGACGTATTGCTCAAAACACTTAAGTAAAGACAAAGAGAAAAGATACCAAAACCCACAAACGATGCATTTTTCAGCTGAGTTGCAAATGTTTTGCCACAGCTTCACAAGTGTTTAAAATGAGTAATGCATATTTCTCATACCAGTAGTTTCCACAGGTAAGGGCATATCAAGTACTGAGCAGACACAAACATTTGATATGAAAATATCACCTACCAAAAAAAAACTTGTATGGGAAGGAAAATCAAACCCAGCAAGGCTAGGAAACTACAGACCCGTAGGCAGGAGCTAAAGATCATCATGCACATTAGATTGTTCATTCTTTTTACTTCCTATAATTATCACATTCTGCAGGTACATCAAAGATAGATACTCAAGGAGATCAGGCACCAAAGTTAGAGATCATTTTCCAGATTTAACGCCTCCCCAACTCATTTCACCAATATACCATGGTTAGTACATACCATGCTCACAGAGAATGAGACACATTTGATCATCTTCCTGCACCAGTCTAGACCCTTCCAGTGCTCCCAGAGCACAGTGCCCCAACTCTCTGTGGGTATTTCTGGCTGACAAGGTTTCTGTGGCTCAGGAGGAGCAGGCAGTCATGCTTGGCCAGCTGGAGCTCATCCTGGGCCACACAGCAGTCACTAGCACCAGATGCATCACATGTGACACAACATTACAATGCATGTGGGTGCTTGTTGGGACAGCTGATCTATAGCTATGTTCACATGATGTCAGGTCTCCCCCTGCAAAGACCAAATACACTCCAAGACAGATAATTCAGCTGCACAGATTTTTTTTTTTTTTGGTAGTTTCAAAAGACACTGTCTATTCACTGGTTTAGTTAATTGCTACATGACACTTAGAGCAGGCAAAGAAACGTGCAGAGGCAATCTGAAATGCAGACCACAAAGACTTCTTTTTTAAAAAGAGATTCTGAGATTAAAACAGACTGCTCTGAGCTCAGCAAGACTTCACTGATTTTGTCAGGAGATTTTCTAGTTGCTTATTTACTGTTCACATAGACTATACTATGTGAAGCATAAAATATATCACATGTATTAGGAAGCAAACTTGCCTTAATATGAGAGTCTGCAAAGGCTCAGAAAAACCATTACAAACGATTATGACAATAATCTGCAGATTAAGGACTCTGTAAGTATGCACTGACATGATAAATCATATCATCTCTATTATCTATCCCTCCAGAGAGCCTGAGAGCAGCTCCAGCCAAGCTAAGAGGACAATAGGAGGAGTCCTGATTAGGCACAAGCTTCCCATTAGCATTGCACACCCATCTCTGGGGCTGCTGCCTGCTTTAGCTTTTATTTCAAACACAAACACACACACACACACACACAGAGACACGAACACACACACACACAAATGAATGAGACCTAAGCATTGTTTCTGGTCCCTGTCGACACTCAGCTACCTGTGTAGCTCCCTGATCTTGTTACACTGAGGTCAAAACTATCCTGAGACTGAGCCTCCCTGCTGCAGTGTGTTTCTTCACCACCACATGTGGCTCTAAGGGACCCCTGAGAAGCCTGGGGTCAGCACAGAGCAGCCTCCTTGTAGTCCCCAGCCACCTCTTCCCTGTCAACGCTCACCCAGGATTCCCCTCGCATCATGGCATCCTCTGGGCTGTCTCCCAAAGCCACAGTAGCCTCAGTACCACAGCTCTCACATCAGTGAGCATCAGCTTCTAACCCAGTCTAAGAGCGATGAAACCAAGCACAATACCCAGTAAAAACTTAAATGTGATGTAAATATTCAGCAAGAGCTTGTCAGAGTTGGAGCCAACTCCCGGAGCCTGTCCACAGCCTTGGCAGGAGCACCAGGCATTCCTGTCCCCTGAGCCAGAGGTAACAGCACACATTCCCAGGGGAGCAATTACTGCTGCCTCCAGGGTTTATCTGCCCAGCACTGCTGAGTGACTCTCCATGCACACACTCAGCCTAGCAGGGCTCTATCCCACAGCCCCTCCGTGCTCCAGGTCTCCTGAATACTTCACTCCACTGGCACTATTGCAAACTGCCCCTTCTGGGCAATAGGGCAACAAACAAGGTTTGCTCTCCCTGCACATGCAAAGCACACTCGGAGTGCCAAGGCAGAGCTATTGTAGTTATTTTACATCTTAATACATGTGGTTTTTCTGGAGCAGCTTATGCATGATCTGATGCATCTTCAAAGAGGATATCCCACATGTTTTCATGCAGATATGAGTGCTGGGCCTGTTATTCAGCTGCAAAATCAGTAGAACGAAGATTATAACCACTTATTGTTAATCCAGGCTAAAACTTGCTTGCTGCCTGCTTCAGACACAAATTCACTTTGGCATGTACAGTATTAGACAGCCAAAGCAAATCAAGTTAATTTAATCAACCTCTCTAATTAAATTTTACTTTTTAAAGTCTTTTCTGGAAGACAGAAAAATCATAATTAGGGCAACATTCAGTAAACATGCTATATGAGGCTTTAACAGGCCTCTGCCCAGAATGTTAGCTAAAAACCGGAATGATTAAAGCTGCCCTGGCAGCAAACAGTTCTTGAGGGGTACCCTTAAGAATTCAGTAGCCAGCCCCAAGTACCAGTTGCTAGACATCTCACACACACACAATAAAAATCAACTGAGGGAAGATGAACAGCTGGTTAAAATAAACAATGCAACATAAGCGTGAACTAAAATGGAAAAAAAAAGTCATGTCTGAGTCTCAAAATAGTTTTAACATCATTTTTGGGATGTGTCTCACATGTTCTCTAAACTCCCAACTACAGTGTGCAGGTGTGTAAGAGTATAATGGTGCTCATCAAATCCCAGTCCTAATGAACCCAGAGAAAGTGGGAGCTCCTGGATTACTTTCACAATAATTTAAACAGGATAAGGATTTAGCCCTTCATGTTAACCTTTTGTGCAGTACTTCAGCAGTACAGTTTCCTGGACCATCTGTCAGCAGCAAACGCAAATGCTCATGGAAATGACTAAGGAAAAGAAATCATTACCTCAACTTACTTATTACTCAGGAAAGGCTTTATGTGAATTTATCTATAAAATGATTCTGTTGGTGAACAATAAAAATAGGCATTATGTGGAGAGTATTCCAGTATCCCATACAGAGAATGGATTGCAGGAACAGACCACAAAATGCCAGCTGAATAGCTAAATCTGTCCCATCTAAGAGTCAGAGTAGCAAACCCTGGCTCTGTCAGTGTTTGGTCAACAACACAAAACAGCATGTTCTGCATTCTCATTTAAAGGTGAAATACAGACATGAAACAGGAGAAACAAAGGCCTAAGAATTTCTCACCCTGAGCAATAGAAACCAGCAATTTCAAGATTTTTTTTTCTCCTTTCATATGGGTACAGAACCTTTGCTATTTACCTTTAAGGAGGTATTTTGTCTTCCATAATCAATCTTTGCATTAAATAATATCATAATGTCCAAGACAAAAAACTATTCTAACAGAAAAAAAAATCTGCTTATCTCTTACAGACAAAAATTCTGTTCATCTCTTAGAAAAAAATAGGAAAAAAGAGAGAGGTCTCGCATTTATAAATGTGGTACTAGGAGCCTCACTTTTTTTCACATGCAAATCCCACCTGTTATCAAGCTGTGTGTGCATTCAGCACCTGCCCCTCACAGAACACACAAGGCTGGGCTCTGCCTGGGCATCCAGCTGATAAGCAGGACTTGACACATGTATCAGAAAAGACAGCCTCAGCCACTCTTTGCCTTTCAATGCATTCAGCAGCAGCGATGCTGTTGTAAAGGATATGACCAGAGCTTTTGTCATCCTGTATTTCTGTAGGGCCATTCTATATCTAGGACATTGAAAAGAAGAATAGTGCTTGAAAAAAAAAAGAAATATCTGCAAAGTTGACATATCTTAATTGTCCAGCCCTGGAAAACAACATTGGGTCAGGTCGGAACAACAGGAGAGATTTAGCAGGAACATGTGTTGTGCCAGCTCAGAGCAATTAATCTTTGCTATTGAATATGAGAGTCAGGCAGGCACTCCTGAAACAATGCCCTTTTCTCACACCCAGCACCACGTTCCTCTCAGCCTTTTGGTACTGATTTCTGAACCCTGCTGGTGCTGTTCCCTTTGCCGCTCACGCAGCTGTCTGAGGCTCCGGAGCCTCCTCGGCAGAGACGCCCCGAGCACAGCCCACACACCCCGCCAGGATGAGTCAGTGCCGCCGGCAGCACAACTTCCACTCACTCCCTGACTGCCAGGAAGCGATGCCTCTGGTAATGCCAGCGAGTGCAACCAGCAGTGACACACGTACAGCACGAGCAGGAAAAGTTATGCAAATCCCTTCTGACTTTTGGAGAGGATGGGTGTTTGGGGAAACAGGCAGTCTCTGGGGGAAGCCAGAAAAAACAAACCACCACTTCGTGAACCACAGTCATCACTGTCTTTTGCCTCACTGGGAAGCTGTGCCAGACTCAGGAGCTGTTAATGCTTCTGCCCTCTTCCTAGATCCTGCTTCCGTCCCAGCCTGTATTTTTAGTTACCTAAATTATCCCAGTGTCTGACCCCGGAGCTTGTGATACAGGAAACGAAGCAGAGCACAAATTTTCCTACCTAAAAGAACTAACTTGACTCCAACTATTTAAAGTACCGCTCCCTAATGATTTGGACTGCAGTGGGCCATACAAATACGCGCAGAGGGAAGGAACTAATCCCTCACCAAGTCCCTTTCTCCCTGCTCTGACCAAATGTACACCTGTCACACCACCAGCATGTGGCCCTCCCCACCACAAGGTAGACTCACACCCCTCAGCCTGCTAGCTCCTACGTAGCACGGAGGAAGCTGAAATTTTAATCCAGAAATTATACCCAATGTCCACATTACCCATGAAAAGTCATCTCTTCCATGTTGCCCAACTAGAAAAAATGGAAACATTATAGAAATAAATCATCAGCAACTAAAGGCAAAATAGAAGAACTAAGGAAAAATATGTGGAGAGAATGAAGAGATAACAAAATAAATTGACCCAGTTTCTGAATTTGACAGAGAAAAAAAAAAAAGAATGTGCCTAACAAGCATTGCAGGAAATCTCAGTGACTACAGTAACCAAACAGAAACCTGTGAATACAGGAATAACTGTAGAAAAACTATTCTTAGGTTATTCATTTCTTTTATATAGAATGATTCTGAATGGTAGAACTTATACAGACTAATTCGAAATGGAAAAGGTACAGGTGATAAATTGATATTTCAAGAAAACTACAATTGTCAAAAAGTTACTGGGACAGCTCTTGAGAGTTACCTTGTACACACAGAAGCATGCTGCAGACTGCCCTGACAGCCCACAGCACCACTAGTTCCAGGTTTACTTCCAAACATTTGAACTTTTTTCCCTCTCTCTTTTTTTTTTTTTTTTTGCTGCTGTGTAAGTAAATCAAATATCCCTGCTTTGGTTGGGTTTTAACCACAGCAATTAGATATAGCCATATGCATTGAGTTTCTAAGTCATTCAGGGCACTGAGTTAGGTGTCAGCCTGATGGAAACCATCCGTGTGCCCGATGCATGTGCTGACAAATCCCAGCCAGCAGCCAAGCCCCCCTCACACAGAGCCTGAGCTGCAGGAGGCTCATCAGCCACACCACGCTCTGTGACACTGCCTGTGGATAGTGAGAGGCAAACACACACTGCAGCTCAAAGTTACCCTGCTAGCGTTCAAATTCTGAAATATCTGACTCGAATTCTCATCTTGTAGCATTTTTCTGCACATTCACCTCCACTCCCAAGTAGATGAAAGCAGCTCCTAATTAAACAGTGGAAAGGGAACATGGAAAATGGTTGGCTCTGAGTTTTGCCATACTTGGTGCTTCACACACTGCTGTAAGAGATGTAAAATGTTAGCATCCTACTGCAATCATTTCATAAAAAATAAATGCAGTGCAGCTGCAGTAGCCTGCCAGAAAGATGAATGATTTAAGCTCTACAGCAACATACAGGTCAGAGGCAATAATTCCACACAGTCACTCACAGCACTCACACTTGAGCTTACCCTTGTTTTGGCATCAATTTTAGCTCCTCGATCAAGTAGGAGTTTGACCATATTTGCGTTTCCCCTTTTTGATGCAACGTGCAATGGCGTGATATCATTCTGTGGAAGTAAAAAAACATGAAAATAAATATGCATATATCTGTCTTTCATGAATTCCATTTTTGGTTTGCTCACAGAATGAATTATGCCCAATTTGCTAAAGCATAACAGTTTGTTTCCCTGGGAGCATGAAAGCAAAGGGAAGCTGTGTTCAACCACACATGTGAATTACTGGCCTGGTATCTCAACATACGCAGGGTGAAGACAAAAGTCAAATTTTGGTTAGTTATAAGATGACATGATTGTGCCTCAGCTCACAACTTTTGTTTAAGGGTTGAACATATGCAATTTTACTGAATCCTAGCAATTTAACCTAGCTGTGGTTGTTTATGAGAGTGCAGTGATAAGGATTCACACCTCAACTTCACTGGCCTTATAGGAGCCATAGAAAAATAAACAAAACCATTTTATCTGTAATCTCATTCAAAAATTATGAGATGCCAACGTTACTTATTTCTGAATGTTATCAGCAAACTCTGAAAGCCTGGCAAGCACCTTCCTTTCAGTTCCACCATTAATTTTGCCCACCCAATTTGTTCCTCTAACGGATGTAACAGGGTGCTCGAAGTGGGGCTGCAGAGAAGTGTGTGTGCTCCCTGAGCGGTGCCTGGCAGGCCGGCACAGGCGGGGATGCTGCACGTCGAGGGCAGTTACATAACCAACGCGTGCGCACGCACGGGCACTTCTTTAACAAGACGCAGCCAGGACGTCTCCTCACGCTCTGATGAATCCTCTGTCTGTGGCGTATGAAGGCCACGTCCTGTATGTATTTGATCATATGGAGCCAAGTAAAAATAAAAGGATCTAAACAGAGCACGCAGCTAGCGTATGCAGACAAACAGAATTGTAAAGGATGCGTTCCTCCGTGTTCGGGGGCAGCACAAACAGCTGGCTGCGTAAAACCAGCGGCCCCGGGACCCAGCAGAAAGCAGCACATGCAGTGAGCGTGTGTCCCGTGGCCGACTGAATCAGAAAGGCACCCTGAGCAGCTGGGGAGCGTTCAGGTGTCTGACGTGGCTAACAGCGTTCAGCAGCACTTCCTCAGAACTGCAGGTGAGTGGAGTGATAGAGAACCAGCACTGAGAAAAGATCCCCTCCCAGATGTGACAAGCTGACTCACAGCCTAATCATAACACCGAGTACCTCATGCAGTTGCTACATTTTAATTTACACAAAATTTCACTATGAAGCAAACTCACGGCTACTAGAAAGTAATAATTAATATTATCACAGAGGTAAAATACATGTTAGCAAGGTTAAAGGACAGAGATTCTTTCTGCAATATTCATGATCATTAGAGTATCAAAGTGATGACTGTGCCAGAGTAGCTTCTCATTCCTTTAAAAAACAAAGTAAAGCAAGAAGATGCTTCGCACATTAAACAGAAAGTGCAGCATGTCTAGTCCTTTCAGGGAGGTAAAACTATGCGATCACTTAAATTTTCTGTGAGTTGGTTTTGAAAAAAGGAATTCATTCTATTTGACTGGGAGTTGACACTGGATATAATATGGGGTCACTACAGTACTGTACCAGACACAAAGAGGATAGAAAAAGAGAGGAGAAAAACAATTATGTGGAGATACTTTCTGCTTTTTCTCTCTTCCCAGGAGGAAAGATGTTACCGAGGTCAGAGGGAGAGAGAGATGAATTCTACTTTCCCGAGAAAAAAAAAAATGGTAAAGGAAATAACTTTTGTGTCCTCAAGTAAGGAGTACTGCAGGTAATTTAGATTAAAGGAACACCTTTTTCCCCTTGCTGATGTTGATGGGTAAAGAGGTTAACTCAGCCTAATAGACCCTAGTGCCCTGTTAATATATCAAAATAATTCAGTACTAATAATTTACTGCCTCATACATAGACAAAAAGAAAAGCGTTTTCCAAGCATCAAGAAAGAAATGGAGGAGGAAGGAACAGCATTATGAAAGGCAAGACAAATACCTATGAGAAGTCTGGTTCTCATTCATCTCGACACTAAGCTGAATCTAGTGCAGCACAGGGGAGGGCATAACCACATAAGAATGTGCACTTTGGATCTAATTATTTGCCAATCAAAACTCCTGTTGCCATAAATGAAGGAGAGTTGATTCTGGACTAGACGGATGAGTGCTGCTAAATATACACCTCAACACTAAAAGAGATGACTTCCACTTAGCATTTAAGGGTTAGGTCACACTGTTTGCTTGCAACAGGGGAAAAAAAAATTAAAAATATCCACTTTCATGTTCAAAACCAAGTCCTGTTCAAATGACATCCAAATTTCTGGGTTGCTACCAAAACTATTAGGACAGCATATTTCTCTCCCAGCTTCTGACAGGGGTGATCACCCTAGCAGGAAATGTGGGGAAATTCTCCATCACTGAATAAGGACTGAGCTCACTTGTGCAAGCTGGAGAGCTAGCAATCCATCTTTGCTCTATGTGATCACCTGTCTTTATAAAAAACATATAAATTTAATGTCTTTAGCATCTTGAAACCTGGAGTTACATTTGGTTGAAAATAGGCAGCAAGTTCACATTACGAAGAGACGGATAGAGAAAGGATGTGATCGCTCCAGAAACAGTTTGTGAGGAAAACCAACTACACATAGCTTCCCTGAAATAATTAATGGAGCAGGAGAAATCAAGCAAATTAAACTCTGTACATCCAGTGTAATATCTGTCCTTATGGATGACCAAACAGCTCTTCTTCCCTGGGAAAGAGCACTCATTCCCTTGGAAAGAGTTTGCAGTTTTTGTTGTACTTTATTAACCTCATCAGACAGTTCATAAAAAAAAAATAAAATTAAGAGACAAAGGATTAAAAACACTTCCAGCCTTTTTCACCCTTAACATCTCAGGAAAACACTGAGGAAATGAAGAGGAAAAAGAGGGAGTTAAGTCCCTATTCAGAATTTAATTTTGCCATTTAGCTATTTAAGCTTTTACTGGTAACAAAGAATGTGAAGTAATAATTCTGCTGGCTGAGAGTTCCAACTCCAAACAGATGAAGAGGTGCATTACGTGACTGCTTGAATAAGTGCACACTGATGTTCAGGCCAAGCAACTTGTCTTTGGTCAATACTATGTTGTACCAAGTCTTAAAGAATCACAGCTAGAGGTTTCATATGTATGGTCCTTCCTCATCTCTGATCTCACAATTAAGAACGTGAACTGAGAAGTAAAAAAACCTCAGACAACACCATCATTAATTTTTCTGATAACAAAACATAAAGCAAGGAACCCAAAATGGAGTTATTTGTACTTGTCACAAGAAACAAGAGATAAGAAAGGCTTCCTAATATGTGCGACTTTGGTGTTATTAACACTAAAACTGTGGTATCAGCAAACAAAATAGCCACCAAATGTAAGGTTCTAGTTCTTCAGTGTATCAACAGCATCTGCTGTCTTTTCAGTCTATTTTTATCTGTTTGATCTTCTATAAATTTCTCCCTTTGTTCTTAAGATAGAAGAGTAAATCAGGAAATTTTTGGAGATGTTTTCCTGCAGTAATAAAGCTGAAATGCCTTCCAAAAGTTGCCATTAAGAGACGTGGTTCAGATCCAGAATTCCTGCTGGAGCGCTGCTTGCCCTTGCTGCTGAAATATCCGATGCTGGGTAATGTCTCAGGTAGACCCCTCGACACTGAGGTCCAATTTGTGAGTTAACAAATTCTACAGGGAATATGAAGCATCATTTGTGAGAATAGCAAGCTAAAACTATGCAATAAATGCTCACAAGATTATCAACTAGAACATGGCCTTTCCTCTCCTTCTTGGCAGATTTCCTGGGGCACACGACCTGAAGTACTCTGAGACTGTACACAGCTCAAAATGCCATGGATTAGGTGTGTGCAACTTTTTCTACACTTCACAGCATTGTGGATGGTGGTTTTCCCTTTGTCTCCATCCACTGTCTGCCGCAGCCCACCACCCCCTCTCACAGGGCTTGTGCCTTCCTCCAGTGCCACACAACATCCACAAATACAGTGGGTGAGGAGCAACCTGCTTTTACAGTCAGTGGCCTTTGCTTGTGCCTGATCAGAGGGAACACTAAGCCTTTCCAGCTGCAGCTCTCTATCTACAGCTTCACAAGAAAATTCAAAAACCTTTGAGTTATCTTGTGTTGAGAAATGAGCTACCTAACATTTCCCATCTGAAATGAGATCAGCTGCCCTCTGACACACGGCGTTATCCATCACTGTTCACCACAGCAGTCAGAATTGCTCCTTTCTACTACAAATTAGCAACACAAATGGTTAGGAAGTCAAGAAAAAAACACAGCTAAAATTGTCAGTGTGCAAAGTAGATCTTACACGGTTACATTTTAATGCATTTAGAAAACCAGGAACTCCTCCTGGTTTCTGGTGTACTATGCTGTCCTACGAGATTGGCTCTTTCTCCCATCAGAGCTGGAGTTTACAAGCATAAGGATGCTAATAGTAACTAAGAAAAGTAAATGTTTGCACTTACAGCTTCATATTGGGCTCTGAAGTGCACCCTTAAAGGAAGGCATAAAACAAAGGGAAAACCTTTCCTAGTCACGTGCTGCGCTGATTTAAATGCTGACTGAGCAGCCGGTCACATCAGGGCTGTGAAGACTCATTGCCAGTCACATGGACTCGGTATTTCTCCTTGCTGCCAATGAGAGAACTTACCTCCACCTCTGAGCTCTCCTCCCAGCCCCTCAGTGGAGTGCAGTTGTAATCAGAAAAATTACACTTATCTGATTCCAAATGTCACTTCCTTGATTTAAAACAAACGAGAACAGTTTCTTGCCAAAATGTTCAGATTAACTTGCAATTTAGTAAGATAGTTCTTCTCAATCCTCAACTGAGAGCAGACTCTAGGAAGAGCTTAATATTGACACACAGAATGTGTGAGTAAGACAGAAACTGAAAACAGCCAGACTGCTACAACAGAAATTTCTTACACAGTCTGGAAAATCCCTCCAGTATTAGGGATTTTTAAGGAAAGTGCATAATGGTGGTTGTTGCATACTGGAATTGTCAGCAGCACCACTGAATTAATATTACCACTATTACCAGATCCTGGAGGTATGGGAAGACTGTGGTGTGCATTTGAAGATTCTCATATGCAACTATGCAGCAACACTGACTTGTTGTATTGTTAAAACTCTCAGTATCCTCCCCTGTATTTTTCTGCAATTCAGAACTGGAGCTACAACACAGCAGAATCCCTGCAGAGAAAAGTCTTATATTCTAGTAGCAGTTACTGGGATCACTGAGGCTTCTATAGATGTTTCACAAATTAAAGATAAAAATGCACAATCAGATGCTTTCCAGGAAACCCTACAACAGTGCATAATTTTCCAGCTTTTTTCCTCCTTTCCTTAATGGCAGTAAGTCTTACATTGTGCTATTTTAGTTCTTGTGTGCTTATACACTTAACTTTCTTCAGGGTTGAGATGTATAAAATGAATCCTGCAAGAAAAGAAGGAAGACTATAGAAAGGGGCTCTTATGGCAAACTACCACTGGGGAAATAAAGATGTTTTCCTCTTATGCCACTGTCACTTAGATATTGCCTGCTCTTTTTGATGGGCTAATGGTGTTCTGCTTCTCAGCCTCAGGGTCATCATTAATGCATGTTGTCCTCACACCACCCTCAAAATTACCAAATCCTTTCCTAACCTTCCAGTAAGCAAACTTTCTGCAGACAAAGCCCACTCCCAGTGGAACTGAGATCTCCTCTAGGATAAGGAGTGCCATGTATCAGGAAGGCTGTTCCCAGGGCTGGATGCAGTTTTATGGCACAGTGACGAGCTCCTGTTTGCTTTGGCAAGAAAGATACACGGAGAGGTCATCTTCACATCAAGGATTCCCTGGCTACCTCCATCTTTGACTTGCTCAAATACAGAGTGGATGTGGGGGTCACAGAGGTTTCTTTCAGCTATTGCTCTGGAAGCTGCAGAGAATTTCATCCTTCCTTCCTTTCTAACCACTGTTTTCCTCAGAGACAGGTAGAGCGTCAAAGGCATTTCCTCACCTGGGCTAAACAGATCTTTGCACTGAAAGATCATCTCAGACAGAAGAATGCTATCTGAAAACTCCATGAACCCCCAAAAGACAATTTTTTCCTAGTTATAATTCCCAATTTATTCAAAATACCTATAAAATCACTAAAACTCTAGGTAAGACATCAGATACAGTTTGATTGAAAGGCACAAGTGGCTGATAAACAATAGTTTTTAAATGACAGGAATTAGCTTTTCCTGTTGAAAAAATTGATAAAATGGATTCACTTAGAGGTATCTGGCTGCCTTTTAGTTTGTAACTAGGATTCATCCACACCTCTCCAGCATCGAGTGGCACTGTCAGCTAAGAGAATGGTGCCTGGAGCTGCTGCAATCCTTCAAAGCCCAAGTAGCAACTGCACTGAAGTGTTAATCTGGCTAAGAAAGGAGGCCGACTTCACCCTCAGCTACCCTTTATTCTCCTCCTCCACTTCTTTAGTCTCCGTGTGATTGTCTCCCAGTTAAGCAAGAGGGAAATACGGTGATGCAATGAAGTATTTGAAGTACTTTGGAGAAGCATAGTTGGACACATGATAATGTACTACAGAAAAAGGATGATGAGTAGTCATAAAATGCCTGTTACTCTGACACGCATATCTTGCCAGTAATTGTGACAGATTTTCTGTTGAGTTTGAGCCCAAAAAGTCAAGCAATTTGGAATGATTGTTTTTCCTTTGTTACAAAATGGCAAACATCCAGCTGAATAAGGAGATTTTGTTTCACTTGGAATGAGGTTAGGATGGTTCCCAGAGCTGCCTCCTTGTTTATAGGTGGAATAAAGGACATCACAAGCTAATTTACTGAAATGATCTCCATCCATCCCAATGGCGAGTTTGCTGTGCCATCTTCCCTGCACTTGCAGCAAGGCAAGAGAAGAAAGCACAAACAAAGAAGTGCTAATGCAGCTCAAGGGAAGAGCTGACATGACATCAGTCACTCGGCTGCAGGAGTGCAAACCTGTAAAAGTAGGTACATTTCCAAGCCCCCAGCCTCTACAGTCAGCAGGTACACAGGCTGGCATGCACAGTGACACCTGTAAGAGCTCCTGGAGCTGTGCCTGTCTCCTGGTTGCTGTGAAAGAAGGGACCAAGGGAATACATGACAGCTGAGAGACAGGCAGGTGTGTATCGGTGAGGCTGAGGGAGCAGCTGCTACTGAATATCACTGGGGACATCATTTACTTACAGTACAGCACCACTGCTCACCTCCTGCCCACACACTGAGACTCATCAGCAAGCTCATCTCTTTCCTAGCCTTCGCTGCTGGAACCTCTTCCTTCCCTCAGGCCTCTTGGAAACAGGCTGGAAACAGCAGCTGAGGAGATCTCCTTCGCCACAGGCCTGCCCTCCTTTTTCTTATATCCTTTCACCAGCTCTTCTTTTTACCACACTTGTCCTTGGCTTTAGGGCTCAGAGCTCTGCCTTCATCCTACAAATCCATTCACATTTTCTCCACCTTTCCCCACCCCGACTACACTGATGGTGGCAGATGGCTATTTGTCCTGCCCTCACACATTTGTCTTCACATTATTCTATTCACAGAAGCTTCTTCTGTTACCATAATCCTCTCCTCTTGTTCAAACCTCTCCCCAGAATTCATACTTTCCTGAACAGTTTGAACATAAATTGAGAGATAGACAAGTAGTGTTAATTTGTATTTATTTAATAAGAACAAAGGAAAAATGGTTGGTGGTTTGCAAAAGCACAAAGTGCATTTGACACCCCGTCTTAAAAGTTCGCTCTTTGCACTTCTGAAAGCTACAGTACATATGGTAATATTTTATTTTGGTTACAGCCCTTCCATATCTTTGCTCTGCTGCTCATCTCACATTGTCAGCAACTCAAATAAGGGCTTTTTCTCCAGAGGGAAGACAGCACACTGTGGATAGCATTTACAGAAATTAAAACAAGAGGCAATGAGGTGGCAATGAGCAGGCTGTACCTGTGGGTCATTTTCAGCACCTGTTTTGCAATTTGGGTAATCAAGGATCAAGCAAGGGCTCTGCTACTTGGTGCTGATAATTGCATGCGTTCTGTTAGCCTACAAATCCACTGCTCTGCCAGAACCCAACCCATCTTTCTGCGCAACGCTTTCTTCCCCTGCAGCCTGATAAGCACTAAAGAACAAAATTCAACTCCATATTACTGTTATTTATGCTACAATTCTTTCTGTCACACCAACTTTATCTAGATTTGCAACTGCCACAGAGTGGAGATGAGCTCTCTCTCTCTGGATGCCCCTGCCCCGTATCACGAGCACAAACAAGCGCTCAGTGCTCCCTGAGTCACCGCCTCAGCCCACTGCTCCTTCAGGCTGATGTCACTGCATCCACACTTCCCCAGCTATCCCAGAACTCTGTCTCCCTCTGATGATGACAACTAACGGAGGCAGAATTTAGAATGTTCAGATCTTGAAGAGGAGGCAAGAATGGCCTTATTACTCTGGATGTGCTCTCCACAAGTGCCCTTAATCCAAAATAGAGCTGCTGAAGCCCAAGACTTATTATTTTATTAAAACAAGCATGGGCAGATGGTATTTAGTGCACTGGTACTAAATGCTGCTAATTGCTAATGTAGTAGCATTGCTAATCCCTAATCTTGTTTCTGAGTGGGAAAGAGTTGACCCAAGACCCCATTTGTCTTTCTTGCTTCTGTGATTAGGGTTTATCAAATACTCAATGCCAAAGCTTAGGATGGTATGAAATGCCTTAATGCTCTAACTGGGTCAGTTAAAGGACTTGGAAATCAGAGGTCCATGTTATCAGTGAAAGCAAAGCAATGGTTTGCAGTGCCTGTCATAGAAACTTTGCTGCATGTAAATATGTTCCTTAACTACAGAAGCGTTCAAGTTTTTAGCTACACAAACAATCTAAAGTAAAATACTACAAATTCGCTTTTCTTTTTGTGCAAATGCTCTAAGCAGTACTGTAGTACTTTCCCTCTTGCAAAAGTAATAAACATAACACGTGATCAAAATCTCAGAAGATGAGCTGCTGGATTATCCATGTCACATAATTCCCCTCATAAATATAATCTTGAATTTACATTGGGCTTTTTAAACTTTTTTAAATTTAATTGAAAGATTGCACCAGAATCTCATTAGTTATATTTAATATTCATTATTACACAATTATTAATTAAATAACATTAAGTACTAAGACATAATAGGAAATATCTAACTTTCTAGACAACATTTACTCACGGCCAATTTCTGCCTATTTACTTTTACATCAGCATTTGCCTTCACTTTGAATGCCTCTTGTTCCCTTGATTTTATCTCCCTATTCTCCCGGATTGCTACCACATCTCTGCCCCGGCTTTGCTTTGGTAAGGCTTGGTGAACCAAAGCCTTGCAACAGCCTCAGTTTGTTTTGTTTTGGGGTTTATTTGTTTATTTGGTCTCATGCCTGGTACTACAATCTTTCCTTGCCCTTCATATTGTACCCCAATCCTTTGTGCTGTATCCCTATCCATATATGTTTGGGTTTTTCCCGTGCTCTTCCAGCTCTGTTTAACTTCCCTCAATTGTTTCCTGTCTTTCTTCTGCTTACCTTATGGACTCCACTTCTAGATCTCATTTCATTTCCTACTTGTCCAGTTTCTCAGATTTCCTTCATGAACCACCTGGCTCTCGT
Organism: Cnemophilus loriae; assembly: GCA_013397755.1. Taxonomy (NCBI): domain Eukaryota; kingdom Metazoa; phylum Chordata; class Aves; order Passeriformes; family Corvidae; genus Cnemophilus; species Cnemophilus loriae. Next base: position 578,189 of record VZTF01003395.1, read on the forward strand.
GCATGCAGTGAAGGCACAGATGCTTTATTCACCACTACACCTGCACTTGATGTTTACTGGAAGTAACTGCAGGGTGTGGAGAATTCAGCAGGGACACATCACTCCTGCCATACGTTACAGCTACAGGTGGAAGCATTTGTGTCACTGGATCCCAGCCCACCTTTTGCAAGGCTGGAACCATGAAAATAGCAGCTCCTTTTGATTAAAACAGAAGTTTTTGGAGGCGAGGTCCCGAGCTCAGGTTCGGTTCAGCAGCCCAGGGAAACCCCCTTTACACCAGATGGTAACAGAACCAGCTCAGCCAGGTTGGGCCCCTTGGCTGGTGAGAGCAATGTGCGTCTCAAAACCTCTGCGCAAAAGGACGTGCCAAGTGGTGATGAAGCAAATTAAGCATAACTCAGACTCCACACTTACCCTTGCAGTGAAGTCCACAGCAGCACCCCGATTTAACAGCAACGTGGCTACATTGATATTCCCATAGTGAGCAGCTATGTGGAGGGGAGTGAACCCACTCTGCAAAAAAAACAAAACAAAACAAAACACAACCAATAGATACTTTTAAAAAAATATCGCACTAGTACTCCACAATTTGTAGCACATCACTGACAAAAGCTAGTAATAGGAGCCTGCTGCAAGTCACCACTCCAATTCTGTACTAGTTTTCACTCACTGATGTTTATTTATAGTATCTCAGAGAATCTAAATAAAATCACATTGCTATGCAGGGGGGAAAGAAATTAACATAATTATTCTAGAAGATAAGAAGTTGAATAAAACTTTCAGTTATTCCAGGAAAACAGCAGCAAAACATTTGAGTATTAAAGCAATGATCTGACTTTTATAAGAAATTAGCTTCTAACTAGAAATATATAGTTATTGGTATTATGTCAATCTTGCAAGTTAAATCTCTTAGAGATTCTTTGCAGAAGTTCAAATACAAGTCATTTAATGATATTTGCTAACTGTGTTTTATAAATTCAAAGTAGATGCAAATGAAAATAACATCAAAGACTATTTTAAATTATTAATACAGGTTTTTTTGTTTCCAAGGGTTAGCACCATAAAGCTCAGTCTCCCACTGTGGGCAATCACACTGGGTTATGTTCAGACACCACGAGTTATCACCCTAATTAAAGATGTCTTACTGATAAAATTACTTCAGCAACTGATTTTCATATTTAAGTAGTTTTACTTTCTTTTAAAATAATGCTAAAACATGCAGCAATTCCATCAGTCCTGCAAAGTATGAAACCTTATGGGAACTAGATGCATTTCTAAATTGTTAGCAAGCCATGCTAGCTGCCACTGCCTTGCTTTGGGAGTTTTGCAACTATAAAACCACTCTCGGATCATTCTATTTGCTGACACCATCAAGGTAAGTGTCATGCAGAAGCCTAGAATCAGACCTGGATGCACAACATGACAGGGTTGTCTGCAGCTCTTAACACATCTGATAAACATATGCTCCATGAGAATCCCTGAAAACTCCATCTCACGTAATACGGCCCTTTTATGACGGCAGTTAGTTCCCAAGAATGCTTCGCTCTTACTTTTAAACCCTAGTTTCAGCTGCAGAAAGCCCTGGTCTCTAAACTACAGTCTTCTCTAGCACATGCTACTTCATTTCGTCTAAAGCAGGTGTCTATCCTATAATAGGCGATGCAGACAGGAGGGAGAAATGATGCAGCAGCACTAAGTCATGGAGGAGTGATGATGCATATATATATTTATATATACCTCTGTTGTTCTATTCACCATCATCTAGGTTAACACATTTGGAAGCAAAGAGGGGGAAAAAATGAACGGTTAGTTCACCACTGGTGACATGGATGCGGAAAGCTTCATGATGGCTGTGTGGCATGGCAGCTCGGATGGCAGCACGCCCGGCACACACGGGAAGCTCCACAGGGTGGAAGCCGAATGAGCGAGTACTTTGAGTGCTAATTGTTACATGTTTACCAAAGTTCTCCAACTAGCAATTGCACAGACAACTGATCAAATGACTTCACTGTACAGTACCTACAGCTCACCACTGATTTCAGGAGTGGCTTTCATTTCCAAGAGAATAATTCAAATAATATTTCGTTTATTATTTTCCGTTTGCAAGGTTTCTACACGAGAAATTAACCCTGATTTAAACAGAAAGGGAATGGGGAGAAAGAGGCAAAGGAGGCAAATCAAACATTATTCTTAATCAGGTGTTAGAGGAGAAAGTTCTGTGTAACTGCAGCGAAATAGCTCACACCGAGGGAGATCTCCCCTGGATGTGGTCAGCACCTGACAGCATCAAACCTCCTGGCTTTTCCCAACTGACCTTTGACTCCACGTCAGCGTTGTGGTCGTTCTGCAGGAGCAGAGCCGCTGCCTTCGTGTCGTCCTTGCGAGCCGCGATGTGCAGGGCGGGAAGGCGGACTTTCCCCTTTGTGTCATTTTCCAGCAGCAGGGAAACCACTTGGTCATGGCCTTGCTGCAAAGCCACTGCCAAAGGTGTGAAACCATCCTGCAACACACAACGGGCACCATCAACGCGTGTTCCACGCCTTCCTCAGCGCGGGAACGGGAAGCAAAGAGATCTCAGCATTACGAACAGAGCTGGCTCAAATTCAACAAAGTGTAACATGGTGCAAGTTAAAAGTACCCTAAAATGATGCTGAAATTGGAAAAAAGAGTTGGTGAACAAGGTTCCAAATACTCAAAACACCTTTCTGGCACTCCAGACACAACATAAAATTATAAGACGCAAATGACTGAGACTTGAAGAAAAAAAAAGCGTGAAATTACTCACAAATTTACAGTTAATTATACAGATACTTATTTATGTAAGTGCTTAATTATATAAAAAGGTATAAAAAGCCAGAATATTAAAATTACAATTGCTAATGATGTCTCAATAGTAAATTATCATCCATTCCTTGCAGATTATAATCTATGTTTTTATGATTATTTAAAAAAAACCCAAACAACTAAACAAACCAGAACAAACAAGATGCTTGAGCTCTATCCTCCAATCTATTTTATATGTAGATTTAGAATATAATTGATCAAGAATACCACACTCTCCTAACGTACTGATGTTGTACTACAATTTCCATTTCTGAAAATTTATATAATTTGATAGACAATCCTTTTACAAAAATAAGTTATTTCCTTTCAGATTTGCTAATAACCAAATTGGTGGAGAATAAAAAACCTGAAAAACAGAAGATTTTTATTTAACAGATTTTAAAGCAGATTCCTCAAACACATAAAAAGTACAGTCTGGGATTTATAATTTTATGTTTTTAATTTTTATTTTATCTTATGGATTCTTAGAAAACTAAAGAATGAAGGACTTGTCATTTACATTCTGCTCCTTCCCAAACATTTGTCATTGCAACCCAGGAGCCCATCCAGTTTTGCCCAAGATAATACCCATAAACCACTGAAAAAATCACAAAGGCAAACTACTTGGGATATTTATTTATTCCATTTGTCTCCTGATGAATATATCCAAAGCCTGTATTACCAAACCTCACTGCAGCTTAGCAAGCAAACACGTTCTTTCACTTTTCAACTACTGCTATCATGGTGAAACCGTGTAACTGTGAAATAAAAGTGCAATGGTGACAGAGAAAAAGGTAGATCCTCACTCAATGTCAGAGTTGAAGTGTTAACTTTCTAACTTTTGGAATGAAAAGTAATGTTTTCAATAAGGAATTTCTCTCTCTAGCTTCAAAACAAAGAACACCTCAATCTAGGATGAGAAACAGTAGAGGTTCTGAAAAAGAGAGCTTTTTCAAAATTTCTGAGGGGAAGAAAATCCAAGAAAATCACTGAAATTCCTGGGTCCTAACAAGCAATTTCCACCCCCACCTCAAGGAGTTTTATGCTCATTTAACCAGGTTTCCCTGAAGCCTGCAGCTCCCCATCCTCCAGCAGCAGGGCAGGGCTCTGGGCTGCAGTCCTGGGCCACCAGCAGCTCCTGGGGTGAAACAGCCACAGGGGCATGGGGTGTGAAAGATGCTCTGCAGCCCTGAAGGCCAAAAAACCTCCCTGAGCATCCCCACAAGAGGGCTCTGGCAATATTGCTCTACTGTACGTGCAGAAATGGGGCCCCTTGCCTGGAGAAACCCTGGAGACCTCGGATTCCTGCTCTATTTACATATCCAAAAATTCAGCCACTTCACAGAGAAGTTGTGTAGACACCTACAACGCCTTTTCTTGTAGGGAAATAGAACTGACTATTTTCCTTTAATTAGATTAAAACACCATGATTAAATAGTTACTTTTAAAGACTATTTAGCTAAGTCGCAATCCTTTAGTTACAGAAGTTTTTGCACTTAGAATGATAAAGAGAAATAGGATTGATAAAAAAACTTGGACCAAGAGAAAATACGAAAGAACCCATACGTAACTATCTCAAAAAAGGAAGGCAATAAAGGCACCACTGTTTTGTACTCTGCTATCTTCAAAGGAATTCTCCACGGACAAAATTAGATTGCAACTTATCATCAAGCTGAGATGGAAAAAAGCTCAACCTAAACTGACATACAGTGCTCAAGGGAAAAACAATACCAAAGAAAACGAACCAAGTATCCATTCAAAATTATTTTAAACATCTGTTTTCAGAAAATCATACAGTGGCAAGAGTATTTTCAGAATTCAGAACCTACTGTACATCTCTAGGAGTTCCATGTCTTTTTTCTTTCCAAGTTTTTACAATGAAATAGAAATTAGTGCTCTGAAAACTAATTTTCAATTAATTTTCCAAATGAAAAGTATTTTATTTTGGTATTTCTTGACTTTCATACCTTTGAGCATTTCCAGAAAGTGGTTCTGATGCACACTTCTAGTTATAACTAACTTTTAGTGATTTTGGAAACACTGTTTTGATCCATTAGCAATTCATTTTTTACAGTGTTGACTTCAAAAGAATAAGATTTCCTTTCTACACCATTATACAGTGATACTATGAGGTATAGTGGCAATAAAATAATTGTGCATTTCATATTTTTCAAAAACTAGGCCTTTTTCAAATAAGCATTATTTCCTTCATGGAAACAGCACTGGTAGAGCAATTAGAATTCAATAAATATTAAAGAGAGCACATACTGAAGTACTTTTCTACATTTTGGTAGCAAAATCATGGCAGTAAGACAACTGAAAATTCACCAGATTCAACACCTTTCTCAATGCCATACACTTACAACTATTAATATCTTTGTTATTTCTTTTCCTCCCAAGTTGTCTTATTTGAGTTAGAATTAATTTTGTATTTGAGTTAGAATTACTTTTTAAAGAAAGAAAAATAAAGTGTTCTTCTAGAAAGATTACAGAACACCTTCAAGGGTGGATCCTGCATCTTTCTGTCCGCGTGAAATTCTCCCTGCAGCACCAGTGCCACAGAGAGAGTACCAACACGGTAATGAAGCAGTTCAGGAAATGCCACAAGACCCAACCAACCCCAGGTTTTCTCTGATATCCCAGGGCTGGTCCAAAGCACAGGTGAACAGTTGTTCTTGCCTTATGGTTGCTGCCCTTCTCATTGCTGATTTTTTTTAACGAAAGCACAGAGAACTTTTATATTATACACACAGCTTCCCTGTGTGAGCACTTAACCTGAAAGATTAGCAGTTATGACTAAGAACACATCTATATTTAGAACTGTCTCTAGTTAAAGTCTTTTTTTTTCATTTTAGAAATGGCAAGAGATAGTTTAAATTGCTGAAAAGCCCATAACACTATTCATTAGCACACTTCACAGAGACAGCTTTTTATTCGTCTTTAATTTTGTATTTAAAAGACTAGTTTGATATAAGCTGGCAGAAATCACTGCTGAAGCACACTTTGCTTTGTTCATAAAGTGTGAAATTCAAACTTTTACCTCTGTGGCAAGGCTTTGACTGGCACCATTGTCAAGAAGAAACTTAACAACCTCCAGGTGGTTTTCTTGGGCTGCCATATACAATGGAGTGAAGCCATTCTGAAATGTGAAAAGAAGAGTGTAAACACCCCACAAACATTTTATACGTAAAACAGATCTGCCAAATGAGGGAAGATTAGGTGACAAGCAAAAAAACTGTTTGCTCACAGACCAGTTAATGGCATGATCTACATTGGCTTAAGTGAAGATGGGAGAAGGGTAATATTTAAAAGGACACAGAAAAATCTTTCAGCTGACCAGATACAATTCCCACAGCTAAGTGAGAACAATTCCTTTCACATCTGTTGTGAAGTTAAACCAAAAAATCAATCTGGACAGATGATTTGGTGGCAATGAGTTATGATTCCTGATAAATACAGCCACAGCACTGGAAATGCAAAACGAGACAGGGAAATACAATACAAGTCTGTGGCAAAAGCAAGACTAGTGACTCTTCAGAGTAATTGACTTTTTTTTCTCTTCTTTCCATTAGCTTTGACTTCTCTTTCCCTTGTCCCAGCTAGTTCTGCCTTCCATCTCCTCGAAGAGCTGCTGTCTGAGCACAGTCTGCTTGTGGGCACTGCGCTACTTCATATTTCAGGCACCAGGAGCTGTGAGGATCATTGGTTCTCAGCAGTTTGAGACAGAGGTTTATCAGTGTTTCTGACCACATTAGAGCATGTCTCAAATTATGCTGAAGTGACTGATTTCAATCAATGCAATACAAGTATTAGAGGCTGCAGAGCTTAACTCATTCTTTGATGAATGCCCTCCTCTTACAGTCAATGCTTTTGTCTTTGCCTTAACTGTAAACAGGTCACAGCCCACCAGAAATTGAATTTTTTGGGATTAACATTAAGGCAATATATTTTTTACCTATTGTTCTAAGAATTTCTGAAATCTCTGCTACAGTTACACAGGACACTGACCTAGATTTTGCAGGAAACCAATGGGGCTGAAAAGAGATGAGCTGAGAGGAGTTTGGCCATATATTTACATCAAAGGAAAACCATCAACATTCTGGGCCCTGGAGAGATGTAGGGAGACCATAGCCTCAGATCTACGGCAGTGAAACTGGGCTGAGCTGTAGCAGCCGCAGTGGGAACAGCTGAGAGACACCTGACTGTCACAGCAGCGGGCAGAGGGGCAGGGCACACGTCCAGCACCGAGCACAGGTGACCTGAGGCCAAGCACGCGGCCGCGCTGGCAGCAGGGACAAACAGGAGGTCACAACAAAGGACAGTTGGAGAGGAAACGGACATTTGATCCAAGAGGAACTCTACCCCCAGCAAGGCACCGAGCCGCTGTGAAGCCACATGTTTACCAGGCCTGCAGAGGCGGCAGGGCCTGCTGCTGCTTCAGGATTTTGATATTTTGGTCTCTATTCAGGAAAGCACCGCTACAAGCACAAAGCAGGCGCTGAAAGGCTCACAGAGACCAAGCCCAAAGTTAGAAATGTGTTAATGCACTCTCCAGAACAGAGGTCTAAAACTTAGGTTACCATACAGTCAAAATCCTACTTAATTAAATGACAGAGAAGCCAGGAAGCACTTGCTAAGGTGCCTCATACGTGACACTACAAGTTATTACAGTGAACAGCAGTCTGGCATTTGTCCTTATCATTTCATGGCATACTCAATATCTATTTACTAACTCATCTGGAAACAAAGAATAATTTTTTTTGTTTCAAACATTTGCAGTTAGAAAGGAAGCAGGAAACAGTACCTAATTGCTAGTTTCATGAAATAATTAATAGACAAAAGTTCTCAGAAACAAGTATTATTAGCATTTGGAGGCAGAGCAGAAGCATTTCTCTTATGTTAAATTTTTGTAGGGTTTTAAACATCTTTCCACGCCATACTTTACATTTTCTTCTCTCTTTAAAGAGGGGCTGGAATTGCCAGAGAGACACAAGCCTGAAAAAAGCATTTTGTCTTGAATAGTAATAAACAGCCCATAGAAGAGGTGTAAAATTCAGCCCAAGCAGAAATTTATGGTTTGTTTTTTGTTCTTTTTTACAGACAGGAAGATTTGGTTAAAGAAGGCCTAACACTGGGACTGTCAGCATAGAATGGCTGGTACCTTCAAGGAAAGAGGAGGCAAAGCTCAAGTGAAGCTCAATACAAAGCTGGTCCAGGGGCAGTTTGGTAACAGGGAGCACCACGGACCCCCTCAAAAGACGAATCCCAGCTGGGGTGTCTCACTGGCAGATATTGATGTGGAATGGCCAATAGATGTGTTACATGGCTGTTCCAAGTAAAGACATCAAAGGCCTCCATAATGGGATGGGGGAGAAATAAATCTTTAATTCTGGTATGTTAGCAAAGTAAGAGTAACATGTGGCAAAACCCTGCGGTGTATGGACAATGCAGTTATATAAGATGTTTACAGTCTCAGATTATTTTTAGTTTCAGGGCTGAATACACAAGTCCTCAAACACAAGCAGAAAAGATTCTGTCAATCCCATCTTAATTTCTTTAACAGGAAAACCATGGCAAATATTTCTGCTTTGTTTTACTTCTTAACAGCCATGGGAGATTTTACCTAAAAATACTTTTTTGTTGTTGCTGTTGTTCTCTTTAAATTTAAGTTACATGGTTCCTGGAACCAAATATTGCTGTATCAAGCTAGTATAAAAGAGTAAGAAAGAAGAACTGAGTAATTTATTTTTTTTGTTCAGGTGAAAAAACCATGAAATATAGATCACAAATAACTAACATTCTTGAAATAGATCCTGTTAAGCATTTTGTTCCTATTATTTGAGAGACCAATAAAAACCCCCACCCTCCTTCTTTAAAATGTAATTGTTTTACCAAACATTTATTTTCACGCCCACATCTTTATAATACAGAAAGATGGTAATCCTGGGCCAGATGAGAAGACTGTCTCTTCTGTGACACTGCCTGCCAGCCCCTGAGCAGCGAGAACAGGAATGGAGTGGCATGCAGGACACCGCTGGCACAGCCACATGACTTTCAACGATCTGTAGTTTATGCATTTTTTGAGCCAGAGCTTTTCTGTTTTGTTCTACTACTTTGCTCATAGCACCAGCGCTGTTTTCTCTGATTTCAAATTCTCTATAATTGACCTAAACATTTATTCAAAGGACTTGAACCAAACTTACAAACTCTGCATATGCCTGCAGTACCTTCTTGTATGAGGAAAGGGGATGGACTCAACTAAGCCTGAGACAGTGAATTATGTGAAACAGGATCCCTCTGAACACGTTCTCGACGACTCTCCTGTTCTATCGGTGTCTGTTCCAGCTCTAACAAGTAGCAGCTCGAAGGACACCCCTAGGGCAGATCTGAGGTTGATCTCACTGACTATCAACCCTATTTTCAAGAGCCAACATTAACACAGTAAGATCTACCAAATATACTTGCTAATATCAGAGTTTCTAAGAGGAGAGCAATTTTAATGTCAGCAAAGTTGCTGGTAGTAGCAAACAGGGACACATGACTTTACCTGAGACTGTGCATTGACATTGGCCCTATTCGTAACCAACACTTTGACGACTTCAGCTTGTCCAGCGAGGGATGCTATGTGCAGTGCTGTGTTTCCTTTCTGGAATTAGAGACAGTGACATTTGAAAAGAGTACAAAACCTGAGCTTGAATACATAACAATACAATCAAGAACATCTTCCACTTTTGAATAAAGTATTTCTTGCTGAATAGTTCTAATGGGTGTGTTATTCTAGAAGACATGGCATGGACAGAAACCAAAACAGAAATCTACAGTTTGTTCAGCAAATCTCCTCCCTAGCAATCTGTGACATTTGTTATCATCTACTATTATTGTTTCTATTAAACAATTATTGAGACCCCCCCCAGCAGTGGAAAATAGGCAATTACTGCTGCAGCAGTCTGTAGTCACTTGGCCAACACCTCGTGTCCAGGCCAGCAGTGTGAACAAGGGAACAACCAGATAGGCCTGACTGACCTTTGTGGCTGCATCCACACTGGCACCCCGCTGGATCAGCTCAGAGACAACTTCTACATGCCCTTCTTTGGAAGCGAGATGGAGAGCATTCAACCCATTCTGATCGGAAAAAAGGAAGGGGAAAAAGAAAAGCAATTAGAAGGATTACCAAGTGTTTTCCAGTTTACCAAGCATATGAGGAGACAAATTATTATTATCCCACTGAGAGGACTGCTTGCAAAAAATACACTTAGGTAAACTTTACAAGAACTAGATTATAAGGACAGAGTAAGAATTAAATCAAGATATACTGGCTCTGGGGTCTTGACTTCTGTGTGCTGTTCCATGATCTAATGCAATACAAATGCAATGAAAGATATGGTAGCACATTCTCCAAGTGCAAGTGAAATGGTGTCTGGGTAAAGGGTTTAAAAAAAAAAGTTTTAATTGGATATGTAAACATGGTTCATCAAAAAATATGTAAGTTATCTTTGACATGAAGTGCAAATATTACGAGAAATTTGAGAAACAGTGAGAAAGGTATTCATCCAGAAAATTTGACCAAAATATTCTTCAACCTGATTTGAAATGTTGATGTCCACTCCATTTTTTAAGTAGTCAAGGGCCTTTTCCAAGTTGCCAGCTCGAGCTGCTCTCAGGTAACTTGCATTTGTGTCAGACTACAAGAAAAAGAAAAGTCCCATTAGAAATTATGGCACAGTATAAAAACGCATTCCGGTGACCAAGAAATTATTAATGATCCAACATATTGTACATCCACTTAACTAGACGTGAAAGGATCCCAAACCACCTTATCAAATGTGGGTCAAATCCTGAGCAGGCAGCACGAGGCTTGACTTCACACACGAACATGAATTATGGAGCAGTGTCTCACACGCAAGGCCAGCAGCCAGGGACACATCTGGCACCCAGCATGGCACACGACCATGGCGAAGCTCAGGACTGGGCTGCATGGAAACCACGCTGCTCTTTCCAAAGGTGCCACACCACTTCTAATGTCCAAGCTGAACAGACCCAACCAGTACTGTGAGAACTAATATGAGAGATTAAAAAAAAAATTCAAAATACTCAACCTTGAAGGACTGGGTTGGTGGAATTAAAAAACCCATGGTTCTACAAATGAACACATTTTAAAATCTCCCGTCTGCTAACATTTTGGTTTATTTCCTCCATTCTCCTTCATTTTATGGCACATTTTATGGACAAAGTCTGTCCACATTCAGTGAAGATGCCAGAAATCTCTAGGTACAGTGCAATTATATAAACTGCATTTTCCTTTTTTTCAGACCTTGCATTAAAGATAGCTATGCAAATTTACTTTAGGATGACTTCAGCTTGAATGTAAGGACAGCAGAAATGTTGGTTAAGTCATGAAAGAATCACTGAGAGCAAGTCCCATCCCCAGAGGGTTTTAACAAGTTATGCAAATATCCATGGAGGACAGTTTAGATAATGCTGATCCTGCCTTGGAGCAAATGGAATGAACTGGGTTAGCTTTCAAGAGGGAGAAATCACATAATCTTTGATTTTATCTGTGCCACAGCTTTCCCTGGCATCTTGGGCAGTCAACACATTTTTTGTGCCCTCTTCTAGATTGGTAAAGCAGGAACTGTCTGGGTTCTTTCCCTCCCGGTACCATTTCATCCCAGGCTTACATCCTTGCAGCTACCAGGGCATTGCCATGTCTTAACATTTTGAAAGAGTACAACAACTACCTTTAGACTAAACAATAAAGGCAGTTAGTGCTAAGAGAAATACAAAACACCCTGGCACTAAAGCTCAGTTACTTATCTGTTGCTCAAATATTATTTTTTTTTAATCCCAAATTTCTGGATTTGCTACAGTTTTCTCCTCTCCCGTCAGTACAGCCACTGCAAACTGGATGTTGTGTTCAAGCATTGCTCCAAGCCCATCAGAAGCCACCTTCATGTGCAGGATGAAGCAATCTTGGGCACGACGACAGCAAAAAGATAAGTGGGTAGGAAATCTGTTTTTCTCCTTGTACCCATACAAGCTACAAGACCATTTTACCAGTACTTCCAATACTCTCTTCTAAGGAGAGAACCATTGCTTATGAACTCCTCGTTTTCTGCTGAGTTTTGCACATTTGGCATTCCACTTTGCAGTGATAAGTCACCAGCTTACAGCCTTCCCTGCTCTTTATCATTCTTTTCCAAGCATGCCACGCTGATCATTACAAACCAGTTTCTGCAATGTCCTTCTGACAAAACAGCCCCCAAATACTGGTGTTCAGTTAGGCTTTATCAAAAACAAGGTGCTGCTGCAAAGTACATGGCCATAACTGCAAAGACCATGGGGAAGAAAAGCTGCCTTGAGAGCTGCTTTCATTTGGGAGATCATCTGAGTTGTGCAATGCAGATTATTACAGGAGACAGGTCATATTCTCAGTGCCTAGCAACAGCAGTCACTGGGGTAAAAAACAGGTCAGCATTTTATCAGCATTACTAAAGGTATGAGGGAGAACTCAATAGAGCGGGAGCCTTTTTGTCAGAGGGTAATGGCATCTCTGTTTGGCACAGTCAGCAGGGGGACGAGAATTAACATCAGCTGTTTACAGCTGCTCCTGGGTGGGGAAGGGATGCACCAGAGCCACTCGCTATGGAAAATCAGATTTGCCAGCCGCTTTAATATATGCCAGACAAGGAACTCTGCTTGTCTGCAGACACATTCTAATCTATTTGCTCAAACAAAATGGAGGAGGAGAGGCAAAAGGAGCAATAAATAGTTGATAATCACATTAATCGCTAACTGCAGTTTCACTGTGGAGAAAGAGCAATGCTTGTGTCTTTTACAGACTTGGGCATGACTTCTGGACTTAAGGATTCTTGGAAGACTTAAGGACTATTGGAAGCACTTGCTCACTAACAGGAGTAAGGATAAAGTTCAGGTCACAGTCCCGGCCTGAGGACATATAAAAATGTATCAAACCAAGCTATCTCAGGCGCTGCTAAGTGATGCACAAACCCACTCCTGAAATCCCTCAAGCTAACAGCATGTCCTCCCTTGCTAGTCATCCCTCAAACTCACTCCTAAACAGCTAAAAGTGTCCAGACACACCACTGACACCAGCAGCCAGGCTGCCATCCGAACAGTGGGGCTGGTGTGGTGCTGGGCCCAGCATCCCGCTCACCTTTCAGCCTGGACTCTCAGTGCTCAAACAGGCTCCCAGCACAAGGGCACTGCACAGGAAAAGCAGCCCTGACATGTGCAGGCACCACACCAGCAACTGGGAAGCACCCAGAGAAGCTGCCTTTAACAGCACGCCAGGGATAACCCAAACCCTCCTCGCTTCAGCTGGTCTGAGTTGGCACTTCCAGTTTCCACCTTACTGGTTTCCAGTTACCTGAACGTGATGAGAGCCAATGTGTGAAAGTGTATGAGTTGCCTTAGCAGACAGGGTGTAACACACCCCTGCGCTCTGAGAAAGCCAAAAACCCTTTTTTCCTGACCTTGGCTGAAGCTCCCAAGCCCTCAGATGGGGGTAGCTCACCCTTTCTGGGCCACCATGAACAGGAGCGTTGAGATTTGCACAGAGGAATAACAGACTGAGGGTGTACAATTGTGCAAGTTCAACAGGGTTTCTGGGAGTCTCTCCATCCATTTCCACATCTGCCATAAGCAGAAACAAGCAGTAACATTAGAGAGAGAACAGAGACAACCTTGTTGGAAACAAAAAACAGTTTCAGCCTCTCTGAAAGTGGCATTACCAGCTTCCACCTCCCCTATAACTAAGGCATTACTTCACACCTGCTCAGACGGAGGAGAGTTTCAAGTTTTTCTCTGCCTTGCAAAATGTCTTAAGTACACATGTTGCTTCCAAAACCAGGAGAACCAATGAACACTCTCCATCCAAAACATAAGGAATTGATCAAAAACATCAATCCAAAACTTTTACATTTCTGAACCCAAAATTTTCCAATTTTACATTTGTATTTTAAGCCTAATTTTTTTTTTAAATACCTCGGTAGAGTAGAAAAATGTTATTTGCAATTGGCACTGTTTTGTTTTAAAAAAAGCCTCTTGGATTCCCTGCTTAAGCCTGTAAATTGCCTCAGTATTACAGACAGAAACAACACCAGAGCCTAGGCTCAAAACAATGGAGGATTTTAAAGATCAAAGAAATGTAAGAATAATGTTAATAATTATTTATCTGGATTGCCATCATTCCTGGAAGCCCATGTCAAAAACTGATAAAGGACCTACTATACGAAATGCATTAAAAACCACAGTAGGGGGAAAAGGATTTTGGGTTTCCAGCCATTGCCCAGGACACCCATGTGCTCCTCTCTGTGGGCAATTCTTCTCCATATCCCCAGTCCCACCTTCCACACTAGTTGGTGTCTGAAAATAAGAACCCCCCACAGACAGTACAGACATAGACACTCTGTCTACAGGACATTCCCCCACCAGCCCTAATATATTTATTCTTCAGTACTAATTAAACCTCAATATTCCTGAGAAGCATTCTGTATGCTTGCAGCCAGTTCAGATCCCTTTCTCTTTTTGTGTAACCAATCCCAACATGAAATGAAGATGAAAACTGGCTTTTGATTCTCCACAGTCTGGACAAATATCAAGAGAACAACAGGCAAGGGACATACATCAAAGCACCCTGAATCTCAGATGCTCTTGCAGTCAGCCACAGAGATTGCAGCCCTTCCTGTGCATTTGCACTGGATCCCTGTTGTCAGGCTGTGTCCCCGAAGCCTTTCCCTGCTCCCTCCTGGGCTTCCTGTGGCTGCTACCTTTTCAAACTCTATATGCAGATTAAAACTAAGAATCAAGATTCTTACAAGTGTTTTAATTCTTGGAGAGACAAACTTCAGATCCTGTGAGCAGCATTTAGTTCTGACATGGCTATTCAGAGAATATTTAATAAACAGTGGATTTATGGCAGTACCAGTACTGGTGAATGTATAATATCAAGCTTTTTCTTTGCAGATGGTACGATTTCTCCCCTCTCTTCCCATACTTTCTTAGAAGAAAAAGGGATTGTTTCTAGTTTTAAGAAATGTGCAAATGCGCTCAATTGGCTAATGAAGGCAGTTTTTATGCAATGTGTATTTCTTTTAGATTTGTGTATTTCCCTTTAATGTACGATGCTATAAAAAATCCCTTCTCTAATGTACAGCAGGCTGATGAGCTTGCAGACTGCAGGCTGCCTGCAGCACACAACAGGTTTTCTAGTCTGGAGCTCATTTTCAACAGCCTTCATCCCAGGGACATCTCAGGAAAGGGCTGAGGCTGAATAAGCTGTGCCGGCAGCAGCACTCTGTTTGCCAACCCTTCTTTACCTCATGGTCCCCTAGTCCTGCCACCAGATGAAGAGACTTTGGTGCACAGGGACCTGAGAACTGTTTCTCCATTTTGAGGAAAAGCCACGTGAATTAAAAATATTTCTATTACAGCAAAGACTAACTCCTAAGTCATTTGGATATTACCTTAAGCCTCCAGAAAATGCTGATGCTGACTCACGGTAGTGAATACATATTCAATCTTTTTCTTTAAGTGCTTCCAGTGAAGTAAGAGACTATTTATCATAAGATAAAGATAAAAACTATTAGCAAATTTGCACTGACTGTCAATCCAGGGTCTGGCCTGGTTTTTAAATGGCACTAGAGAGGGTCCCTTAAGAAAACAGAGAATACGTATTATTGAGTGAACCCTCGAAAGTGCAAAGCCATTATTTTTAACATGCACAGGCCTCCTCCCATACCGGTGGTATTTTATTATGCTCATCTCTCTTTCCTTTGTGTTCTGCTTACAGTGGCCTCTTTTTCAGATTAAAAATCCAGTCTTTTTTTCACATTGGGAGCAGGGTTTTGTTTTCCACTCCATCTTTAACAGTAGCTGTTGTGAAGGGAAACCCCCAGCAGGTTCCCATTGTGCCAGAGCAGGATGCATTCTGGCTTGAGTCCCAACAAAAAGATGCTAACCATGCCTAACATTTGTTGTGGGGAGAGGCAATGACCTCATTTTAAGGGATGAACTTATGTTACTTCCATTTGGAAATGTGCTCAACAAAGAGAGTCTTGCAGAAGCATGAGGTGACCTGAGGAAATGGATGATAACATTTCTGCTTATTTTGATAAGGGTGGGCTTGCTGCAGCCATTGGTAATTTTTTGGGGGGAAGGCTTAACTCTGATGGGCGCTAAGGATGACACTGGAAATGGGAGGACCTTGGCATTTCTTAGATTTTGCTCCTATGCTAGTTTAGAATTTTCTTCCACGCAAATGCGTTACCCTCACTTGGCAAGCGATGACATTTTATTCCAAATAAACTACTAGCCAATTAACAGCAGTGCCTGAACCATGTGAAATAAACCAGCTACATCATTGTCACAGGGAGACTTCAATCATCCTCCAAGAGGCTCTAATCCTTTGTATCTCCCTACTTTTTAACTAAATCACTATTAAAAATCTTCTTTATTAGAAAGGGGGCTGATTGCCCTGGATGAATGATGTTCTCTGTGCAAACAAGTACCCATGCTTTACATACCATACCACCATATGTGTTTTCTTCTGATAAGGATGTACCAGCCTGGGGCCAAGTGCTATCTGCAGTTGTGCTGTTAATTACCCTTCAGAGACATGCTTTTGGGATCACAGCCCTAAACACAACCTCAGGGTGACAGGAAAAGCTCTTGTCAAAAAAGTGCCTGACAATCCAGCGGACACATCTCTTGGCCAGCTGTTTTGAATATGATTGCAAAAAGAGAAATAATATCATTACTAGTCAAAAACCAAACTGCTCCCTCTAATTGTTTGCCCTATCACACAATTTAATCATCAACTTTCTTCGATCATATTATTGTAATGTGCATGATAAAGCAGCCAAAGATATGATGCTATTTGCAGTGTCCCCATAAAGGGCTCTACTCCAACTAGGCAACTACAGTATGTTTTCCACACGTGAAAAACCACATTAGGCTGTGTGAAACTTTCTTCTTGGTCACTAAGCTTCTTGTATTTCTGCAAAATATGCATGTGAATCTGTAACCAACTGCATTTTCAACAACTGAGGCTCCATCCCTGTACAGTAGTCAAGCTTATCACGCTTGTAGAGAAAAATCAAACATTTCCTGAAAAATCACACATCTAGGCAGTTCAAAACAAGAGCAGAAAATGCACTTTAGATGCAGGTCCTTCCTTCTAAAAATCTTTGGCCAAACCAGGAAAACATTCACACAGACAAGGCTCTCTCCTTGCCAGACCATAAGACAAAGTGCAGGTTTAGCATAAACCATTTTCAAGATCCCTTGCACCACCTGGAGCCCTCTTGGAGTCTGTCTTGGCAAAATGCTGAATGTGTGCCCTGTTCCCATGAAAAATGAACCACTTGGAGTGGAAGGTGGTTCAAAAGGACTCAGAGCCTGAGATGTCAAGGCTGGTACATCCAAGAACATTTCACAGCTTCCAGTGAAAAAGGTGTTTGTGACTGCCCTTCACAACACAGAGAGGTCTAGAGCGCGTTGTTTGCTCGCAGTGACAAACATCTGCTGTGAAGCTGTGAAGCAGCTTCCTCACTGCGTAAGCTGCTTAGACTTTGTGCATGCAGCCTTCTTCAGTCAATCCTGTGACTTGTGACACCACTAACCCCGCCTGGGTGTCTTTAAATGCCTGAATGACTGCCTCCTAAGAAAGCTCAAGCACAAGATAGAAAGGAAAAACAGCTGCTATTGTTTTGATTTTCTACGAATAGCAAAGAGGGTTGTGATTTTCAAGGCACAAAAGACACAGAGTTATGGCAAACTCTTGCCTAACATCCACATATAATATCTATAATATGTTGAACATAATATCCAAGTTGAAAATGCCCCTAAAGATGTCATCTCCACATTATTTACTTGCCAACATAGATACTCAACAAATACAGAATAACTTAACTGCAATTCTATACAAAATTATGATCTGACAACCCAACCAAAACCATCTGAACTAAGATCAAACTTGTCCCACAGAGACAAAGTTCGGACAGGAGGCGAGGGTCTACACTATTCCCATATGCTTTGCCAGTTTGCACAGATGAAGTTCTGAGATTTCGAAGCACAGGTTCGATGTGCCAGCTTCAGCTGAAGAATTTATGAAAACAATTACTGGTATGGATGTATTAAATCAGTAACACCAAAAGCAAGATCGAGGACTACAAAAATCAATGTACATCTGCAAAACACACACAATCTTTCCAGATATGCAAGAACAACAAATTACAAGAATAATTTTAATGGGAAAACAACACAAAAGTCTATAAAAAGACTTTTATAGTCTTTAATACCGATTTTTCAGCTATCAGACTGCACTGGATGAAAAGACGAATGCCAAGGTAAATTGGGACACATTCTTTTCAAGACTCTAAGACTGGTATAATCCTGGTTTCACCAGTGAATCGCTGTACCCCATTAGAAGTGACAACCAGGGTAAGAACCAGGCCCTTTGTGACCAACTCACATGTATAAGCAATGAAGAGGATCTGATGCATTAAAAGGCAAAAGATTTAGGCATTTCAAATTCAAGATTCATTCTCCAGGGTGAAGGTCTCAGCTGCTAGAAGTTTATTTCAAACTCTGGGAAGAAACTCCTGAACCCGTAATGACTAATCTCTCACTCTCTTAAGTTTTCCTATCATACATTTACAAGTGAAAAATAAATCAGCGGCTTTCATAACTGCTACCACAGTCACAAAGAGCCAGGGAAGGGCTGGATGTGCTTCGAGGGTTTCTTCTCATGTTTATATTCACCTGAAGATAATAACTCTCTTATATGTCAAGCTAGATGAGATGCCATTGATCTCCTCCCTGCTATTTTTCTCCCAGAAACTGACTATTCAATGAGCAAGGAGATAATTTCAGCACATCTCGGCCCAAGTTTAAAGCCACTTCCATGCTAAAGTCACATTCTTCAGATCACTGCATGAATAACATCAGCCAGTCCACCTCCTCTTCTCTTTGTGCATCTCATTTTAGAATCAGGACCCAAAAAGGAGAGGAAAAGAATTCAGCAACTCTTGTCAAAACATTTTGTAAAGTGTTTTTATTTGTCTATAATTTCAGATTTGGGGGGGGGAGTCATATAAACCTAAATGAGATAATACCATCGATTTTAGGGGGAGAGATTTTATTCACTATAAAAATATTATGTAAATATGCTTCAATCAGATGTGGTGAAGTTAGTGTTACTAACATGGAGAAAACTCATGTCAGGGGAAGTGTAATGCACATAAATTTTCCCTAAAAATACTGTAGCAAATAAGCTATAGAATCTAAAGACAAGCTACATAATCTATTAAGAGCTTTCTGTACCATGAATTCATAAGTTTCTACTTAATGCCTGCTTTTGAATTCAGCTCTCATTTAAAACCAAATTGATTCTGCCTTGGAACTTTGAAATTATAACTATCATTAAACCAAAAGATTGTTTGATGATAACTGGTCAAGCCATTTCAGAGGTGGCAAAAATACATGCAGACACACACCAATTTACACTGCAAGCTTTGCAAACCCCATATATAATTACAATTTATGCCTTTTTAGGCTTAAAAGGCTTCTGCATGGATAGTTTTAAAGCTATCTACTAGAGGTTTAATTTTTTTTTTTGGGGGGGGCGGCAGAAATAGTTTAGGATTCTTACAAGAATTACAAACCTTTATCAGTTTATGAGTGCCAATGCATTGGTTTCCACAGCAGGGATTATGATCCCTATCAGGAGCTCTTCCTTTTACACACTTGAACACCTTGTCGAAGAGTTTCTGCATGGAAAACTCCACATGGCTGATGTGACAGACAGAGAACCTGAAGGGCCAGTGGAGATTATCTAAAGAGCTTCTGAGTACTAAGAGGACTCACGAGACAAGATTTGCAAAACAGTCACAAACTTAGAACCAGTGAGTTGTGCAGGGCCAGTTAGAGATATCACGTAAGGTCTGTCATAGCAGTTCACCTTAGGAGAGCCTGTAACATTTACAGAACCAGCCAACACCTCTTTGTAGATCTGCTGTGAACTAGATATCCTGGTACAATGACAGAGAACCAATGGAACCAAGAAACCAAAGGATTCAAACATCCTCCTAGAGCCAAAGACTGACTGAGGTAATTTGGTGGTTCAGGAAGAAAAATATCTACCCAGCACTTCCCAAACTCATGAGGGCAATTTCACACAGGAGAGTTAATAGTCCTCCAACGCAGGAGCTGAGTAACCTGCCAGGAAACAATTTTAATCTTGGCCTGGAGATGCATGAGACCTACTGGGGAATGCTATCAGGGAATACTTCAGGCTGTGCTGGCTTAGCCACGTCCTTCTACAGGAGCTGCAATTCCCTGCTGACCACAACCTGCCGTAGCTTGTTTTCCATTTGAGTCTGGTGTTGCGGATATGACCCAGTAACCCCAGGCCCATTTTGTAACCCACCGCACCTCTCTGAACCACAAAGGCAATGCAGAGCAAGCCAGAGCAGGTGTTACACACACTGCTGCCTGTTTCTGCTGGAAACCCCGAGGAGAACGTGCCCCCTTTCTCTCGGGCGTGGTGCCGTGGGACGTGGCCCGCACGGAGCTGTGGGGCATGGGAGAGCCACCAGCCTCCACATCTCCCTGCACTCCTTTCCCCCTCCTCTGCCATGATTAAATGCCGGCATTCGCTGCTGTGAATCTGTGCAACGGCATGGAAAGTTCTGTCATAGCATTTGTTGGGGCTGTCTGGATGAAATGTACTCAGAGGCATGCACTGCAAATGTAAATTAGTTTACAAGTGGTTTTTTCCTCACTCCACGTGTTCCAGGTTTGAGGATGAGCTCAGATTCCAATGGGAAAAGTGCTTTTTCCAGCCCAAACACCAAAATCTGTAAACAAAAATCAGAGCCCTGCAACTGTTATGTAAATTTTAAACTCTAGTTTAAAACTCTTAAGTCTTGTCCTAACTTTAAATACAAAATTCTGTTCTAAAGCAGAAGGAGGAATCTAAATCACTGCTGGGGCAAGGGCAGGACCAGCATTTACAGAATAAACAGGTTGAAAACAGTGACAGTGAGAACAACCATAGCTGTATGGTGTCTGTGAGATCAACACAGAGAGAAAGAGAACACAGGGCTCAGTATCATTCTGAGAGAAAATTACCAAATATACAGATAAATCACTGCAGATCAGGTGATGCCATTTTCACATGGTGACTTTTCAGTTACAGAACTGAATTAGTATTTGTCTGGCTTTCAAAGCCATTGTGCATTAGAGAGCCAGGATTCTGCAAAACCACCATGAGGAATTAAATATCTCAGGAGAGACTTCAATTTTTTGAACAAAAATACAAACAGCAGAACTATTTTAATGTTTTACCTCACCTTAACTAGATTTCTTGATTTATTTTAATCCAAAAATCACTACTTCCTCTTAGCATCAGAATGAAATATGTTTGAAAAACACGTAACAGTTTAAGTAAATATAATGATCTAATACTAATGAATTAAAACTTTCCAAACTGTCCGAAAAGACTTTACTCCAACTCTATTTAACAGACACAGATTTAGAACTAGTTTTTAGTGCTACCATTAAAGTGAAGATCAGTTTATTACAGAAATAAGCTACAAGCAACCATACCAGCCCTACAGAGTGAATCTGCCCTAGCATTTGATGATAGAATGGGCCATTACTGTACAATGTTAAGGTATCACACCTGAACAGCAAATCTGCAGCATAAATGTGCAGTGAAGTAGAGCTTGTTTCTCTCTTGCATCTCAAATATGCAGGGCAGCCTATGCAGGATTCATGTCAGGAACGAAAACAAAATTTATCATAAACATCAGCACGGAAAAGCTTACTGAACACATATATACCCTGCCCCTTCTCCACTGTTAACCTCCATTTCAAATGCTGCTATACCTCCCCCAAACAAAGTATAAATAGAAATAGCAGTTTCTATACAGCTTGTAACAAACCCCTGTAAAGCAAGAGCAAATACCATTCTGGTGCAACACAGAGGGGCAGAGCATCCTGCAGACCAGCACATTGCCAACGCCACGGCCGAGGGCAGCGCGACTTTCAGCTCACTCCACTCTCCCAACTGTTGCACACAGAAACTGGAGGGACTGTGTCTGTCGGGTTCTGTGCTGCTGAGGCTCATATAAAGCATCAGCAAAGATGTTTATCGCCATGAAAATGGATACTATTGTGCTAAAAAATACAGGAGAGAGTAAATAAAATTCTCGGGACTGAACAACAGAGAGTTTAACCAAGGACCATAAAACAGCTAAATAACAAAAGCTTCTATTACAAAAAATTACTTCACAAAAAAAATATCCCCAGTAAATGTTTTCACAGTTTGGAAATTACTGGTGGAAATAAGCTTATGAACAAGAACATCTTCACTAGAAAACAATCAAAGTTTTCAAAGATGCTTTTTAGCAGGGAACAACATCCAGTCCTGTGCTGACAACAAATAAACAACAACATACACATTCAAGAGAACTCGCTGCAGTATTTTTTTAGAGCACAAAGCTATTGCTGACATGGAAATTAGCTAGCAAACGGCTGTGTTCTGGCATCAGTAGTCTCTCTAACTAAAAAAATATTGCCGCTAATTGACATTTCCACAAAGCTTGGCACTCAGCAGTACTAAAAACACAAATCCACTTTCCTGGGAACCTGTCTTTTTAATTCTGCAGTAGAGTAGCCTAGAGAACAGTTTTGGCTTTGTGTTTTTTAACTGATGTGAATAACCCAAGCTATTGAAGACCGTCTGAACCTAGTTCACAGAGTATAAGGATGTCCTTTCACAGCAGCTTCCTCACTTGAGGAATTTTTAAATCCCACAGGGAGCATCTTGAAGGTCACTGGGACTCCCTCTGGGAATAAGAGTGCGATACGGGTGCCTCCTTACAGGTCACTACTAGCACACTACTAGCATTACAACTGGCTCCTCTGGAAGTTTAATTGACCTGTGCATTGTCAGTAGAAGAGGCGTGTTATTTGAAAAATACACCTTAAAAACACAGGTTTTAAACATTTTTTCTAAATTTACAAGACTGGCTAAAAGACTTCAATTGTTACAAATATCTGCGTTACTTAAGGCTCCGATCACAGAACACAATGTTACAAAACTTTTGCGCAATTTTAATCAGAGTCTTCTACAGAGTGTCCCAAACAGAACGTAGCTACTGGCAAGACAGAGAGAACAAATAACTGCAATATTCTATTTGACTGCCACCTCAGCCTATACCATAACCTAGCCATCAGAAAACAAAATACACCAAACAATCCGAAACGTACCTCTTCCTACATCCAGCTTTGCCTCAAACAAAGTCTTAAAACACCAATACAAGAAACTCGATATGCAGATTTCACTCATTTCAGAATCCACAAATGCTTACTTGTTCTGGAAAGCATTCTCCCTCTTCCACTGCCATTTTCTGTGGCCAGATATGAAACCTGATGACTCAATTAGTTAACACTTTGGACACTGCACCATTGCTAAAAATAGCAGCCTCAGGAAGTGCTTTTCTTTTTTTTTTTCTTTTCTTTTTTTTTTCAAGGAACTAAGCACGGTCACTTGTTACACTTCCCTTGGCTATTTAAATGGCAAAGGACAAGTGATTAGAAGACTATTAAGTTAGTAACAGAGCGTGTCCCAGGATTCCTGGCTCACTTACCATATTTGCTGCCTCCAATCATTCCCCGTGTATGTAATCATGATCTGTGGAATACCCAAAATAGCTGCAGCATCAGCTGATCAGAAAACCACTGCTGCTTGGAATCACTCATGAAACAAGCTTTTGTCATTCTGCTTATCAGCTCTTTCTAATGCAGACTACTTTGAACTATTTCTAAAGGCAACAATAACATCATTTTACACTCCGTGTGTTTTGAATACCACATATGCCTGCCTCCCACTCCATGGTAATTTTATATTTATTCAGATTTTCTGATGACTAATTATGATAGGTTTGTGTCGCTGGTTCTAGAGGCTATTTTCCTGAACTAAAAGGCTATTCTCTATGTACTTCAAGTTCCTAAACTAGAGAGATTAAAAGCAGTACCAGGGCAAAATAACTTTGCTTCAGAGGGAAGCCCAGAGAGAGGTTCCTGATTTTAGTAAAGCAGACTTCTTCCTTTTCAATGGAAGCTATCATCAGCAACAGGAATTTTCTTCGTGCTTCCCTACAGTTACTTATATTTGGAGCAGCTTTAAAGAATGCCCACCTTCTGAGAAAGGGAATATTGAAGTCTCTTCAATTCACCACCAGCTCCTGCACAGCATGCACTGCACTTGCCTGTTACACATCTCACCTCACACCTGTGAGCTGGAAACAGATATTCACTGGCACAGAAGAACAGCAAAGGGGAAGAGGAGGAAAAAATAATCGTGGCCTAATATTTTGGTCAGACAAGATAGGCCTAATGTCTCATCTGTTGATGAAAGGAAATAAGCTGTATGTAAAATACTATTGGGATAATTTAAATTTTCCAGAAATATATCTCCATGTTTGCATCAACCAGAGCCCAGCTGCCAGGTATGAGCTCTATGCTCTCGAGTTTAAACACAGAACTTGTTGCCAAATATCTATGTATACATCTCTGTATTCAGAAGGTGCAAAATTTGAGGCCCTGGTGCACAAGCCATGCACTCAGGTGGATTTGGCTTGAAAATATTTCATCAATGTCACTGATGATGCGTTCTACTAACATCTACTCTGTGCTCCTGCACACTTTTGCTGATGGCATTATAGGATCCATGTGTAAGGCCCACTTCTGCCACTGACTAAATACAGAGAAGACAACAGCTGTCTTCAGGGCGGAGGAGCCTCCTACCTAGATTTAAGTACAAAAGGATGACCAAGCCAGTTTAAATGAATTTACCTCACTGACATATCTGCACAGAGGTCCCTATAGCAGAGGATTTCAATCACTGCCCCACAGCTACCTCAGCAATGCTGTTACTGCAAGCCACCACAACAAAACAAAGTATCTTGAATATTCAATTTCTAAAACTCAATTTTGATTTAGCATTACTATTAGTTTTGAGAGCTGAGAACTGTAATTTCAAAACAATAAATGCAAACATCCAAGTTCTAGAAAGCCAAGATCACAGGGTTACCATCCAGCGTCTGAATTTTTATTTCAAACTGAAGAGAAGTTGGCTCTGAATAAAACCCCGGTACCTAAATACCTTTCTTCTGCCTTTGAAAAGGGGCTTGAGAACAAGGAGAAAGGAAATATGATAATTTCTGTAACAGGATTCAAGGGAATCACATGAAATTTAAAACTTGCCAAATAGGTCTCTTTTGTAGGTGAAAGGATTAAATTGGGCTGTTTCACAGAAAGTCACAAGTCCCTGCAGAAGACCAAGCCCAGTGTGGGGTGGTGCCCCACGCCCTTGGACTGCGGCCTCCTGGCACGGGGCGCTGACACAGAACTGGCAATCCCAAAGCCAAGTCGGCAGTGCAGAAACAACATTTTTAGGGACGAGGATTCCACGCAGTCTCTGCTGCTTTGCTGGTGGGCCATGCCCTGTTGCTCAGGCAGCCCAGGGCTGTGGCCAGTGCCAGCATGGTCTGGGTGACAGCCGGCTCCCTCCAGGAGTTCCCCTGACACCGCTCTCCCCACACACTGTCTGCTCATTTATTCTGCTACAGCTACTTTGCTTTTCCAGTCGCTGGCTCTTGGCTTTTGGAGTTCACATCAGAGTGATGACACCAGCGGATGATTGACCCAGGCCACTGCCTATTAACCTCCACAAAACTGCCTTGGTTTAGGCTGTGGCATTCCCACAAGAGCAGTTGTCCAATTCTCTCTCCATTAATTTTAAAAGAGCAATGATCAGAATTACAAAAGGAAAGCACAAAGAAAAATTAAAATCTGCCAGCACCAAAAAATCATCTCAGCACATTCACATCCATCAATTCAGCTCTGATTACTGACTGCCATAAATCATAGTGACACTGTACTTTTTTTTTAACCTTGTGAATCAGTTTTACAGCATTCAGTACGATTTCTCACATGCACGCTATTAACAAAGGGTAATAACAGAAAGGCTCAATACTAATGGCAAAATCAATTTCTTACAGATTTTGGGTAAAATTTCCAGGATCCTTTTATGACTTTGCATCCTGAATTACATGATCTGCAAATTCCTATAGTAATTCTTAGCTTGGGAGAAATAAAGGGCCTTGAATACAATCATGTAATGAGTAGATTAACACAAGGAAAAAACATCTCAACAATCAATCTCCTCCCCTCTTTGAAAAAGAAAAAAAGCAACAAAACCCCTTTACAATCTCATTAAAATGGCAGATTTTGTACAGATGGAGAATTCTTTTAAACAGAATAGTGGAAATGTCCTTTTACATTATCACTACGCTGCTCCCCAGCCAGATGGAGTGCTTATGATTACTGGCTTGGAAGTGACTTGCAAACAAAGCAACACATGGCAGAATTCAGCAGAAAGAAAAACATGGTTTGACATGAGATGCAAAACAATATAAATATCTCTCCAAGAAAGGGAAAGGCAAGCTGAAATAGTTTAAACCATAATCTGGAGTTATTGGTCCAGATTTTGCAAGAAGAAAGAGAAATAATTTTTTTCCTGAAATTGTAGTAGATGACATTTCAGACAGTTCAGAGAGATGAAGAGTCAGCTGAAGCCCACCAGTGCAGGGGATTTATATCTCTGTGGTATTTCAGAAACCCTTTTCAGAGAGCAAATGGTTGACAAATAGCATCAATACAGATGTGTGTTTATGCAACTTATACCTATGAAGGGCCCTTAGTTTTCTATCAGAGAAAACAATGGTAGTATCTGAGATATTATCTGAAGTTCTTTTCTAGTCATTAAAATAATGGCTAATGTGTGCCCCAGATGAGACTTTAGTACAGGAGTTCAACTGCACACCTCTGTGCATAGCTAACAGTCTTTTATTAAGCTACTATCAAGATTAAATTTGCTTACATTTATATTACATTTACTCATTTATACTTTAACTGTTGAAACTGTGGGCACAGAGAATGTGCAGTCAAAGGAACAAAATACAGAGTTACAAAATGCCAAAAGGATCTGTGTGAATTACGTATGACTTTTTTTTTTAATGTCTGTTCAACCACCATCCATCGTGTAACTATTATGTTTGCTATACTGCCATTCAAATTATGCCAGCTCAGATCATCTGCTAAAACATCCACAGAATCAGAATTCTATAACCAGAAGCTTATGTTCTCTTTCAATAATGCAAAAGAAATTAAACATAAAATGAGGATACGAAAACAATACTACAAACATTAAAGAAGTTTAAGCCACCCAGCACAATACCTTTTCCCCCACAAAATCTGCCATATGTTTCTCTGTAGTCTATTGGTCTTGAATAGAAAGTATCTACCAAATCTGTAAATCCTTTAGTTAACTTTTTTCCTTTACTTTGACAAGGGTATCAGTTATCATACAGAACTAAACCCAGAAAATTCTGCAACTTCTGCTACAAGATAGTTAAAATTTCTCTTTAAAGGCTTTCCAAATGAGTGAAAAGGAAACCTGTGGCCTCATCCTATTCTTCTTCAGCAGCACGTAAGACCAAACCTCAAAAACTGAAATGCAATCACTTGCAAAGGATAGCCTGCAGTAATTTTTCAGAAGTCTCCAAACCTTTGGAAACAGCGCACCTCAAAGCCAGCCCTGCTGTGACCTGTGAAATTCAGCCCTTTACAGATACTCAAAAAGCCTGTGGAAGACACACTGAGGTACTGCAGTGTTTACTTTGCCAGGGTCCCTAGCAGCTCCTGTTACCTCACTCTCAGCACTCCCCAGTACATGCCTGTATTTTCAACAGCAAGGCAAAGGGCTCTTGGGATGAGGGACTAAAATAAACAATACATGCAAGGTATGAGTGGTATGCCCACAGCATCTGATCCACAAATCCGCTCCAAGTTCCTTTTTTTAACCCTGTATTGTTCCCTTAAAATATCAGAATAGATTAAATGTTTCCAGTCTGCCCTGCTCATCAACTCCAGCTTTCTGAAAGAGCACTTTTTGTTTCATTTTCATCCATTAGCTGCGGTTTTCATGCGTAATTTCTAAAGCTCCTTTAACTTCAGTGACCCTGGGACTAAACCATAACGCTGTCCCCTGGGAATAGGAAAAACTGTGACCAACTGGAATATAAACTGTTAGGTAAACCCAAAAAAGGGGACCATAAGTCAATCACGGCTTCCACCACAGAGGCTTCAGCAATTTCTCTTCCCCCATCAATACATTGACTCAACATGGAAAAGCATCTTCCACCTGTATTGTGGGGAAATGTGATTTTGCAAAACCACAGCCACAGTATAACAGAAATCCCACAATCAGCTGCTGCGTGAAAATAGAGGTTAAGATAATACTTATCAAGGCAACTTCTTGCTGTCAAGACTACTCTACAGTCTTCAGATCATAAAGAACTAAAGAGTGCAGCAGAGTTTCATTATATCATCCTGTAAGCACCAAGAGAAGCAGCTTCAGTGAAGCCAACTAAAAGCCCTTGGCTTTACTAAGATTTCTTTCCCTCCCACTGATCACCCTAGAGGACATCCATGTCATTGATTTGCTCTGGACAGCACCTTTGGAAAATACTGAGGTAATAAAGCTGCAAACTGGAAGAAGTGTTTACACAAGCATCCTGATGTCACATGATTGACTCCTGAGCAAATTGACTTGACACTATCATGCTTGAAAAATAACCAGTAAAAGCCAATTAGGAAGGCAAAAACCAAAGGGCAGAGACTCCAGGCAGCTCTGTGTTTAGTCAAACTACAAACCTCACACGAACTCTCACGGAGATGAGTGGAAGAGCAAGGGCAAAGATCTATATATGGAAAGCACAAGGAGACCCGGTATCAGATCTTCCTATACCATCTTGAAGCATTGCTGATGTTTGCAATTTCTCTGCTGATTAATCAGATGGCTTGTTGCATGCCATGCATCTTGTTCCAAGTCATACTGAAATGTGGGATTTTGTACAAATTGAGAGCAGCAGCTGCCTTGCTCCTTCTCTGGCATACCTCACTGATGCATAGGATTCCAGAAAGTAGAGATTCTTTGCATATGAACAGTAGACCTCAGCATTTTCACTAAATACAGAACTTCTGTTTGTTAACAGAATATAATATTGGTGCACTTGTGAAATTGGTGGCTCTTGATTGGTCTCTATTGACATGTAAACACATAGGCACATAAAAATCACATGCAAATCTCACTATTTCACCACAGCACAGGAAAACAATGAACAGTTCAGAAATAACTTTTCATTTTTTTTAAGAATATTAAAAAAACTAGTTGAAAGTGTTAGAGGAATGTTATACAAAATATACCATCCATCTGTATATGGCATCCATGTGACAAGAAGTTGGCTCAGGCTCACTCTTAGGCTGGATCGTATTTCTAGCAATTTTCAATATTCCATGACTGCCAGGAGCAAAGAATTAATCATTAAGATTTGCAGTGACAACAGCAAAGTATTTCATCCTGAAGTTGAGTTAAGCACCAGAAATGTGACTGCTGGCAAATTAGCCCTTCCAAACAGTCCCTCTCTCTGTTGTCTATCTTTTAGGCTTATTCAGAACATAACCGCAATATGAAGCCACCAAACTGCCAGATGGCTTCAAAATGTTCAGACACGACTTCTGCACAGAAAAATAAATTTCTATCATGTAATATGTTCCAAAAGCAGCAGTTTTTTGGGATACTGACAACTGACTGTCTGCAAGACCTTGGCCAAAAAACCCCAACCCACAATTAAGATATTTGACTATGCACCTTGATTCTGTTCATTCTTCAAGGACCTTCTAAAGGAACAATTCAAATGGAAACCGAAGGAGGCTTGGTTAAAAGAGAAATACAGTAACAATAGACAAGTGTATCCACTCAGGCACATGAAGGTGTCCAATGCCCTGGGAAATGAGCACAACTGAGCACTGCTCTCATTTAGTGGCTAAGTTTCATTTCTAGATGGAGTAGGACAGTATTCAATAAGAAGAAAAATGGAAACACTAAACTAACTATAACTAATCCCATGAGTCCATTCCCAAATGCAATGGAGACAATTCAGCGGAGCAATATTATGACCAAGGCTTTTGAGCAACATTTAGGCTGTAACTCCAAAGAACAGACTATGGACAAATTATTACACTGTAAAAATGTGTGCAGACACAAGGCAAAACTTTCATGAGAAGACTAACATGAGAATAGCTTGCCTAGGATTTCTAATATGTGCAGAGGTAGATTAAAAAATAGTATAAAAATAAGAAACTGGTAGGAAGAGAACAAAGACAACTATGGATGAAGGTAGACAAAGGGAGTTCTTGAAACCACACCTACCCCTATTTCCAAAGATTCTGTGACTGACTGGGGCATCAGAGCCCCTCTGCAGGCAAGCCACACTCAGGGTCAGTCACGGTGGGAGATGCCACTGAACACAAGTCCCTGGACAGGTAAAATCACCCTGAGCCCTGCCCAGAGACACTGCATGGGA
The DNA here is from genome assembly GCA_013397755.1 of Cnemophilus loriae. Classification (NCBI taxonomy): domain Eukaryota; kingdom Metazoa; phylum Chordata; class Aves; order Passeriformes; family Corvidae; genus Cnemophilus; species Cnemophilus loriae. The sequence continues at coordinate 608,533 of VZTF01003395.1, forward strand.
GAACATGCTGCTCTCACAGGGCCTCAGTGCTGTTCTCCAGGGCTCTGTCAGGACTGAGGGACCTCTCACCCTTTATCAGTCAGCATTTCAAAGTACTCTAAAATTTCTTCAAATTACACTTTGGAAGGACTTTCCAGGAAAACTGCAAGTTTAAAATTCCTCATAATCATTACAAAGATGCAAACCCAAGATGTTACAATGCAATGAACTCAAAGAAAAATAAGTGAATGTAACTGTGGTTGATTTCAGTATCACTCAAAAGTTATCCCCAGTCTCAGTATTAACACAGCCCAGTGCTATGACACAGACTAGTCACCAACAGCCAAAAGATTACTGTAGCGTAACCATTCACGGCTACATGGTGCTGTTCCCAGTTAAAAAATTAACCTGTATTTCTTGCGCAGAACGACTAAAATCTAGTTTTATCCTCAGTAAGTTCTCTGGTCAGTAGGTTCCTCCCTATCAACTTCGTTTCCTAAGGCACTATTAGTTTCAAAGAAAGTGTGAATCAAGGGGAAAGCACCAGGAGTTACACAGTCTGAAGTGAACTGCTGCCCTTAAACACAACCACAGCAAAATCTCAAATTATTTCTCTTACTGAACCTTCACTCTGAGCTCTCCAATGGCATAGAATCAAGGCATGGACAATTTATAAAGCAATACATATAAACTCACTGAATTTTCAGCTTCTTACAGGTTCAGTGTTCCGACCTGGTACAAAACTCTCAGAAATTCCACACTGAAATGTCTGGAGAGCAAATACAAGCAACTTCCACAACCTTCTCCTCCCAAATATTAGGTAGGGCAGTAACACCAGACTCATATCGCCTCAACTTTGTTATTGCAACAGGGCCAACACTGTGAACAGAGCTTTCCAAGAGCACTAGGAGCATTCAGATGTAATAACCTCGAGATGTCTTAGACCAGGAAGGAGTAAACATTCTTCTGCACTGGGGTTATGTAGGAATTTCCCCAAAACAGAGGAAAATTAGTAAAATGAGTAAAAAAATGATCTCATCAAGATAATTTCTGACATGCTGCTGGGGAATGAGGACAGCTGTGCAAACTGCATCCCAAACAGGACTTCTATTTGTCAGCACAGATGTTTAAAAACATCTCTCAGTTCTCACTGGAGTGCTGGCAGCTTGGCTAAATATTAATGCTGTCCCTGGAGCGCTGCTACTGATTCTGTGTGTATCACACACATGAGAGGCTGGCCACAGCTAAGACAGATGCTTTCTGAAGTTGCATTAGAACTACAAAGGAAGAGAAAATGGCAGCTTCAGAGACTGGATCAATCTGCATATGAAAAAAACCCCTTCAGTTTACAGTAAAGCAGTTCTCCTAGCTCAGAAATGTAGGATTCCTTTTCCCACGTGCATAGAGAAATACAAGGGCCACAACTATTAAAGATCTTCAAAGAGGAGCTCTGTAGTTCTCTTTGCACAGCTCTATCTCCTATGCATCACACTCCATACCTGGTAGTCATGCTGCACTTATCCAAATGTATTTCAAACTACATGAGGTTAGAATAATACTGGGTTTTTCCTCAGTGCTACATCAGTGAAATAGGTTCATGAAGCTTCTGATGCCTGATTTCACACCAAACATTTTGAGCAGATTCAGAAGTACACCTTGGAATGACTGCACGAATAACGCAGTCAATTACAACAGCACACACGGCCGTAATCTGTTTCTTCCTAACCTGCTTAGTTAGCACTGCATTTCTTTTCCTTGGGAGAACCTTCAAGCCTGTAGCTATTATTGTAGCCAGCTCTCACGTTTCCTTTCTCTCTGTGAACTGTTATTTTTTTATCTGATGTTAAATAGCTTTCACAGGGCTTCTAAAATTACTGTACAGCAGTAGTATTTCTTATATCTGTATTACCTCCACGATGCTTCATGAAAAAGCAGTCCCTTGGCAGGACAAACTAGCTAGTGTTCACACTGCATAATGGAGGAGGCAGCAGCTGCTATTTTTAGGGTGCTGAATGCCATCCTCCATTATAAATCTATTTATTTTACAGATATTTTACCGTTACAGCTATGCCTTTTTTGATTGATGAAAATCCTATTTAACTTCAATTAACAACCCAGTAAGTTGGCATTTCCCCTTAGTTACCTATTTGCCTTAGTAAAATAAAAACTCTATAGAGAAGCAGCCAGAGGAGCTGGAGCCTCACTGAACAGCATCCCTGGCTTACTGTGCTGCGGATTCAAGAGAAGCCATCAGAGGGAGGAGGGCATCCTGCACCCTGCACAGACAAGAGCTTTCTCCTTTTCCATAAAACCCTTTCATTTCTGAACAAGACATGAACAATTAAAACTTCACGAATAACACCGAGACAGCACTTCCTAATTCTCTCCCCCCCAGCAGGCAGTGGTATTTAACATAAATTTAGTATTCAGTATTTCATGTTGCAGCCCAGAGCTTTCTCCAAAATGATTAATGCATCCAAATAGCACGCTGGATTTGCTAACTGAAAATGTAATTATCTCCCATGAACTGCCAGGACAAATCATCAATCCTGTATCTACACCTTCTGTGAATAATCCCAGACTCCACAAGTTTTTTGACTTTTCCCAACTCTTCTCTCTGGGCCAGTGGCTAATGAGCTCTACTCTGAGGCCACATCAGATGAGCCAAGATTTTAATGTGCTATTTAGAAGACATCTAAAGCACATTATAAATGTATCGCTGATCCACTTTAGCTAAAGTAATCTCTCTAATAACTCACCTATGTTTTTGTAATGGTAGGAAATGTGACAGATCTTTTCAAAGACTCACTTCCATGTTTAGACAAGCAATCCTCTGCATGCACACACACACACACAGAGAATTTGTGGTTTTTAGATACTCATAAAAACATTCCCCATTCCAACACATTTGAATATGTAGATGGCTGCTGAAAACCACAGAGAATAGTGTGATCCTGAATGTAAAACAAAAGGAAGCCGTGGACCTCATCAACTGGATTTTACTGGCTTTAGCAAAGAGGAAAATGTAAGTAACATGCTCCTGAGACTCCAAGCAGTATAACCACTAAGTAAAACACATCTTTTTTCCCATTAATAATGAAAGACTGCTTAGATTTGCACATGTACCACTCCTGCTCAAAGTTAGGACAAGGCACTTCTGAATCTGAATACAAAATTTGACCCAGCTCCCACATAATTTATTAAGGAATTTCATTTTTAATTACCAGGCATCATAAATTATTTGACTGTATAAATTAAAGTGACAAACACCACGAAAAGGGTAAATGAATGCATCAGAAACTGTTCTTTACTAATGTTCTTTAGTACCTGTGCTTGAAATTCAATTGGATTTTTTTCATACTGTCAAACAAATACAGTGCAGTTTGGAGCATGCAAGTAGTCTCTACACTAACAATGGATCTCATTTCAGATTTAACAGCAGAGAAGAGGAGGGGAAATACTTCCATTTTGATTTGGAAGCACCATCTTGTGGAACTATAAAGGCTGCAGATTAGTAAAAATATCGGTTTATAAATTCATATCACGAACTGACTGGCAATGCCACCTGGACATGACACAAAGAACAAACAAGAATAAAACTATTTCTCTCACCTCCTCCAGACCCACAATAAAAACAAAAAGAAGCTTTTCTCCTACTCAAAGCATTAAGGCACTCTCATCCCCACCCTCATACAAAGCCCTGTGGGCAGCAGAGCTGATATTCATTGGCAAAGAATTGCAGATCAGGATTCCTGGGGCTGTAATGAGAAACTACAGTCCCTCTATAATGTAGACTTCAGCTCCATTTCCCTCTCTTCCCTTCCCTATCTCACAGCACTGTTATAAACTGTCATTTCTGATTTACAGAACAAACATCTTTCTCCCTAGAAGAGGGTGCTCATCACAAAAGCTCAGATGCAGCACTTAGTAAAATATTACTCTGGTAAAAGGAACCTGCACTGTGGGTGCATAACGCTGACCTTCACCTGGGGATAATTGGTGTTTGGGCTATGGAGGATGCCAATGCACAGACTGGACGGGAAGGTTTTCTCCGTTCAGAATAAACAGGAATATACATATCATAAATGAGGGGAAAATATACAGCTACAGGACTTAACAGAATAAGGCACATGCAAATTTCTATGATTTGCTTATTTCCTTACCACTACTAATATTATTACTATTAATATTACTGCATCCATCAGCATTCAGCAGACAATTCTCTTGCTCCCACACAATTCCATGGAATTATTTGAAATGTAAATAGAAAAAAAGCAGAAAAGCTCTTCTATAAGGGCTAGTTCATCTATGAATATTAAACTAAAATGAACCCTCCTGAGAGCCCTGACAGACTGCTCCAGGATGGAAAACCATGTCATTACTGACATGAATCATATTTCCTAAAATTAGTGGCAAAAGAGTGCTTTTAAATAAGCACCATCCACACATCTAATATCCAATCAGTATGTATGACCCAAATAAAAATTCATTATTCTTGTCCTTATTATTATGATTGTTAATAGAGATACAAATGGAATGTAAATAACTAGCCTTCTGTATTTTTTTTATTGACTACTTTAGCACTTTGATCTAATCTTACCATATGCATTTAAAACTGAAAGATTACTTCTTAAAAGCTTACAAAAGAAGCAAAAGAGCCAGGCAGCATCCTTGCCTCTTGTGACAATAGTGATGGTGGATGTGCTGTTCCTGGTGGTGTCCTCCTGCTTAATTCAGCCCATCATGTAAATCTGTACTGTGTGAGAGTGCTGTGATATCAGGAAAATATCACTGGACTGTGAAAAAATGATGAAAGCACAAAGACGGGGGAGTGCTAGGATGAAACATCAGCAAGATCTGGGAGTTAACTGTGTATTTATCTTATAAAAAGTCCCTGGACATGGATACAGCACACGGCTCTCTTATCATAGAATCATTTGGGTTGGAAAGGACCTTAGATCACCAAGCCCAACCATTAACCCAGCACTGCCAAGTCCTCCACTAAACCATGCCCCTAAGTGCTACATCTGAGCATCTTTTAAACACCTCCAAGGATGGTGACTCCACCACTTCCTTGTGCAGCTTGTTGCAATGCTCACACACCTGTACAACTGCATAAATTTACACCAGAAAGCTCCCCCATGTCTCTGTGCTGCTGTAGTTCACTTATTTATTACCACTCAGAGCTTGGATGAAGCACAATACCCTTTGAAGTGTACAGTCTCCAAAGATCCCAGCGCGTCTTCTGCTAACTTAGAGGTAAATGGATGTCACGACAAAATTTGAGCTCAGGGAATTAAGTTCTCCCTAGCCCAGTTCCCAGAGCAGTGGCAATTACCTACATTAGTAGCCTTTATCTGGTGACCTCAGCTCCTGGCTGCATTTGCTGCATTTTCAATGCCAACATTAGATGCTTCTTACACTACATTTTTTCCTCTTACTTTTCACACACAGAAACATATTGGATATACAAAAAAATATGAATTATTCAGTTCACAAAGTCCTTCAGGATTCTTCAAATGAAAATAAATGCTTTTTTTTTCCATTAAAAATACAGTTAAATAATACATAATGATAAAAACCACAAAGGAAAGATGCAAATAATGGCAACAGGTCAATGCCACTGAACATTCAGTCTCAGGTATGTCTGCAAAAATTAATGCAAATATCCCCAGTTTGACTCACATTTTCCACTGCTTTTTCAACTTGCCAGGCACTCAGCCTACCTTGACTACATCCAGTATGACCAGAAATTACGGCTGTGCAATTTTAATTATAACAATTAGCCAGTAAACTAGATACTAACCCTAAATGGCTTAGATTTCTAACAACAGGGAACAATGTACTCGATATTTTTTGAAAGACACCTTTACAGCTATGCAATATATAGAGGCCAAGGGAGAATGTGTAAAACCTGTGAGGATTAAATGCAAAAATAGTGTTCCTTCTTCTTTTGGGACAGTTTTATTAATGAGGTTTCAAGAATTGCAGAATGAAATACAGCTTAGTAAGAGAGATTCGGTTTCTTCAGACATACTCTGCAGAAAGTGCAAATTGGAAGTTCCAGCTTTTATTTATGCAGATATTTCATTTAGTTAGTTTAAATATACTCAGCTGATAGTGGTTTAAAGAGCATCCCTGCCAGGCAGAATTTAGAGCCCTCCTGCACAGGTGTTCACTTCCGTTACACTGAACAACAAACTCACAGCCATAAATCACGACAGTCTGATAAGCTCCCTCTTAGGCCAGCAAGGTCATAAAATACCCACTGGCAGACAGGATTTGACCTCATGGGTATGAGCTGGCACAGCTTCAGCACGAGGAAGCTGAATACCAACACACACAAAAGAACAAGGTCTGGCCCAGGCAGGCAGAGCCAAGCTTGCCCTGGCTGACCTCAGGTGTCCAGGCAAGGTCCCTCAGGAAGGCAAGGAACAGCCTCCGAGCATGGAGAGAGGTTGCCTGAACTACTCTAAAGTGGTGCCCAGTCAGCTTCTGAGGTGTCACTAAGAGGTGTCACTCTCTTCCCATGGATTATTGAGGGGCATGAGGGTCCTAATTCAGGTGCCATCAACCTGATCCCAGAGACAGCTGAAAGCTGGGACAACTGTCTCAACATCGAAGACGTTCAAAGCAGCCCCTTTCCTCATTTCTTTTGTGCGCACGTGATGGACATCTGATCTGAGCAAGTACCCAGCTTTCTCTCCATTTATGTTTTACCACCACCATAACAGCAGCAAATAACAAGTGCTGAACGGAAATATCTCATAGGGATTTACAGATTACATTTAACAGACACTTTTAACTGTTAAATGACTAATGGGTTAATTCCCGCTTTGGCACAAAGCCTTTACTCGGGGAGTATGTGAGCCTTTGCAAGCTGTTTTCAACAAAAACATATGGGAAATAGTAAACTCATCCAGGTTATGTTTAAAATAGGATATTCTGTTGGAGTAACATTTTAGATAGTCCCCTTAGAAAACAAAAATCAATCATGACAGGTTTTAATGGTCCATTGTGGGCAGCAGCTGAGCACATATTATAATGACTCTCTTTCCTTTCCACTTAATCCTGCTGCCTTCCCGACCACTGAATCATTGCTCTCCTTCATTACTAAAATGCATAACTGAGATGCTGATTAGTGTCCTAGATGCTTGATAACAGAGACAGTAATCAATATCACTTCTTTAATCTGTCTGCGGAGGACGTTTTGTCCCTTTGCTTTTGGACACAGGCTCTGCTACCGTGATCCATGGCTTTAATACCACCTCTAGACTGGATTAGTGCAGAGCACTCTTCCTTAGTTATTCCTTATCTTGAAACACAACATCAGCGTGCCACAGCTGTTGCCTGTTTGCTGAGTCTGAAAGCTTTAAAAAACTAAAGCTCTGAGTAATTTTGGATCATGCTGCCCACCAGACTTGTGCAGCCACCCCACATGCCACAGGGAGTGAGCAGAGCCGCAGCCCTCTACTGCTGAGCTTGTGGACAAGAACCACTGACAACTCAACCACCCCAACTGCTCTAGAGTTTTGGTGTGGGCTTATTCGATTTATTTATTTATTTTAAGAGCCACAGCAGAAAAATACTTCCTTTCATCAAAGGCAGAGCTGCAACTGGACTTCCCTTTGGGCAAGTGCAATATGGAAGATTGGGATTTTGGCCTGAGTTTTGCCAATAACACCATGCAAATGCTGCACTTTAAAGACAGGAGCCATTTCTCTGAAGACAAACAACAGAGAGGTGCAGGCACAAGTCCTATTATTTACCCCCCAGATGTTTAATTTAAACATATTCTTCTGTATGTGCTCTGTAAAAAACCCATGTCTCTTTAAAAATATCTTTTGTGTACCTTTTAAAAAAAATACTGCACAGTGATATCACAATGTGACTACAGCTAAATATATCACCTACATTGCAGCTTTTACTGCACTATAAGGCAGGCCATTTGAAGACAATATCAATAATTTAGAAACCCAGCTATGTGCAGCCGCCTAATTGGATCATCTTTGCTTGGCAATTTTTTCAGTACGATATTAGCTTTTATAGGAATTCACTGACGGAGATCTTTCAGCAAACTCATGTAACACACAATCAATAGACATAAAACTACATGCAATTATAAAACATTTTTTTACCAAGTACTTTTTGTCTTCTCACAGCTTTGGCAAGAGGAATATGCTGTTCAAAATTAAGCTAATAGCATAAATCAGGTTTTGACACAAAGTATCTCTGGAGACTGAGAGTCAGAGAGCCTTCTCTAAAGAGCAGCACAGCAGCTGCCAGAGCCACCACCTGCAGACACCAGAGAGCTGCCAGGACCCAGTTTCCCGTTTCTGTGGTGGCACTTCCTCACAATGCTTCCCTCCAGGAAAAGGCACTTTTACCTCTAGCTGGCTGAAGAGGTCCTTTTCCACTGGCGAGTAACTGGGCAAGAACAAAGGAAAATACCATTTCTTCCCATGCTACATTTCGTTTGGTGTAAGGGACAGAAGCAACATGACTTCAGACTGAGGAGGTCACTTCTTGGTGACTACACGAAAGGCAGAAGAGGCGGTAAGTCCCTGCCCCTCACGTGTCAGCCCAGAGCCAGCCACAGCAAAGGCAGCCAGCCAGCAGCAACTCCAGGATCAGAGATTTAGGTGGGATATAACCTGCCCAAATAGAGCCCAAGAGGATCTTTCAACCACAGAAAATACGTGTGGAGGTTTAGGGGTTTTTTGTTCGCTTGTTTGTTTTTTTGCTTTGGTTTTGCGGCTCTAGTTTAATTTTTTGTTGATTTGGTTCGGTTTGGGGGTTTTTGTGATTTACAGCTATGACCATATCTCAAGTGCCTCTGAAAATTAAATTCGACCAGTCAGAGCATTTTTGAGACCAAGCTGTCTATATCAAGACTCTAAACAAAAATCATACCAAAAAAAATAAAAAACAAAACCCAACCAAAGCACCAAAAATTCTAAAACACGCACAAAAATTCCTAGCTTAAAACCAAGCTGCCCTTTTTAAGTGCCCAGAAATGGAGAGATATCAGGCTGAGATGGTCTCTTGTGTGTACAAGCACTACTGCCCTATTCTGCTATTGCTTCTGACATTTTCATCTGATGGAAACTGCACCATGCAGAAAGGACCACCACCATCACTGTGTGAGTCCACACTGTCAACCTGGTTCACTTCTTCAGATGGGAGGTGACCTGCTCCAAAGCCCCTGTATGTTCTGTGATTCCATGAAGAAAACTGTCAGGTCCAAGGATTATCCCACCAGGGCCTTGCCCAGCTAAATCGATTCCCTCCAGAGCCAAGGACACACCCTGTTCATGTCGGATGTGAGCCAAAAACATTTGCCAAACCGGGCGCATGAAGCTGTGTTTTTCTAGGGGCTGACACTCACTTCAGCAGGGACAGGGGGAATGCAGAAAGTCCCTCCGTTGCCTGAATCCAGAAGGGACTATTTAGGCCAAAGACTTTAATTACAACCGACAGTGCAGGCATCCTGCTGATGGCAGCCATTTTACCGATGTCACGGCGTTATCCCTAGTGACACCGGCAGTAAGGAAGAGCTGCCAAATGACCCATATTTGTAGGCAGGACCTACTGACCCGAGGGAGACTGCTCAAGCCCAGCATCAACTGAGGCAAGCAACTTCCAAAGAGCCACTACGGAGTGAGGGATTCCAGTTGGACGTGCTGACCCACCTGTGTCCCGCAGCTCCCGCTCCCCCAGCACAGGTGGGAAGGATCAATAGCAGCTGCTGCACTGAGCACAGGCAGCAGGCTGGGAGCCCAGCAGGGGAACCACTTGTGCTGCCAGGTCTGCATTTCCACAGCCCACGTGTCTGGGGCTGAATGTAGCTTCCACCAAGGCCTGGCTTCCAACATGCGGGATTGCGCAATCTGCCTTCACCCCTTGTGCAAATCCATCCTTTTCAAGCTCACTGTCATACAATGGCAATCCCTCACCCGAAACAATCTCGTGGACCCTCTTTTGTTTTATTGCTCAGATATTCTTTATCTTCCTGTGTGTGACCCAGCTCTCTCTATAGCAACTCCCAGATATCAGGTATTTTCCACTTATTTTCATTTAAAGCAGCAACAAAAGGGGACGATCACCTCAGCAGCAAACACTCCGTGGGCTTCTAATGGGCCACAGATGAGTGAGTGAGAGCCATTAACCTACAGACTCAGTGTGAATTCTGGGTAATGGCAGGGAGGCATCAGTAGAAGTCTCCACTATGGACTATTTGCAGACTCGGCCTTGAGACTTCGACTTGAGAGACTGCGATGAAATGGAAGGAGGGAATTCATGCGACAAGAAAAAGCCTGGCTTTGACAGACACACAGCCAGCACACAAAGATGTGTCTTAACAGCAGACTCCTACCTTACAGAATGCCCTAAGGTGCACGCACTATACACACTTTGCTACTTCAAACGTCCAGCAAAGTATTCTGCAGTATCCTCTCTGAGTGCCTCCCTCAAGCTTAGCGGCTCATGTGGAAGCCGAAATATAAGCATTGTTACCAGAAACGCCTAAAGACCCACTGGCAGAGAAAGGGGGTCTTTTTTTGAGTCCACTTCCACCTGCATTTATTTTTAAAACAATTAATCTATTTTTAGGAACATGGTTCACTTTGAAAGGTTGCATCTCAATGCTGTTTTCTTTCATAAAAGATAACAGAGAAGCATGTACCCAAGAGCTATATGTTACTGCTATGTCTGTTGTCTTGCATCAAACCCTAATGGCCCCTCAGAAAATTTAAGATATTTCTTGGAAAGAAACAGCAGCAGAAAATTATCACAAATGACATTAACAACCATACTGTAGATTAACAAGCCCCAAGACGTTTTTGAAAACTGGAAATGAATTCATATTCAAAATGACAGACTCTACTATGACTAGTAGAATATTTGTTTTTAAGGTGTTTACAGGGGCAATTACAGATTATTTCTTTTAAATAGTATTGTTTTAAAAACAAAATTAAGCCAAGAGCATCTTCAAAAATATTCAACCAGTGATGACACCAAAGCTCACAACTATCACAAAGATAAGAAGCAATCAGTACAGAAGGGTAATGTTTTTATCTGAGCTTCTAAGCTTTCAGTCCCTTGCTGAGCATTTTCTTTTGGTCTCACCTCAATATGGAAAATGCCAATGACATACCAAGTGTGACAGCCTACACAAAAACAGGTATGTTCTCATAAGCCTATTAGAAGTGCTTTTCTATGACTATTTGACTTGGCACATATTTTACTAAATGTCTTTAACTGTTTAACTTTACATATAAAATACAACATACATTAAGTGTGGAGAGGGAATAAGATCACGTACAGCTAAAGAAATGACCCCTGGTATTTGCTTTCCCATTAAAGATGAATATATTCCATGAACAGAAGTGGATACAGTAAACCCTGTCTCTGACATTGCCTCCTGAGGAAGTCAGAGGGATTCAGTTCCAATGCCATAAAGATTCACAATTGAAATACTAACACATGTAGCAAAACACTCTATATCATAAAGAACATGCTCTTCCCTAGACTAAGTCCATATTAAAATTGAATCTCTATAAATTTCAGCAAGAGGAAATTCTAAGCCCAAAGATATTCATGCCTTATTGCATGTTTAATGGCCTGAAATCATCCCTCTTTTCACCTCAGGCATGGAGGCAAAAAAACCACAAATCCAAATGCCATCCTTTTGGCCTGTCCTTATTACAACTGGAAATCTCCTTCTCAGAATAAAGCCCTTAAGGGAAAAAAAAAAAAGAAACAATGGAAGACAGGAGGAATGAGAATAGGCAGAAGAGAGTATCAAATACTCCCCATACTGGGACAAGTTTTGCACAAAACAAACAAAAAGAAATCTAGATAAAGTAACATCTTGTCATGGAGATAACAAAATCCTCAAGATGAGCATAAAGCAGGTGGTTCTCCCCATTTTATTACTACTTAGTTTTGAAATCAGGAATAATTGCACACTTACATTTGCGAAACAGCAAAAAGCAGCAAGGGTTCCATTATTTCCCAGAGCATTTTTTTTTTTTACCCTCCCCAAAATTTGAGGGGGGGCTGTAATTTGTTGGTGCCTGCCAGGTGAGCTGAGGCCCTGCACCAGCCCAGGAGGGCAGGTGTATTAAGGGCACATGGGAATTGTGCCTGGCTCCACTACAGCCCTCGGTTTATACGTTCAGGTAGATCACAGAAAATCTTCCGGCGTCCGACAGATCCAATTCCACTTTTCAACTATTCTAAAAATTCTTCCTAACTTGTAGGCACACTCAGCACAGTAAGAATAACCAGCTAAGAACCGTTTGCAAGAATTTCTTATTTTTCTTCGAAGAAATTAAGAGGTTGCTGTTTTAAATGGTTTCAGATACAAATCTCCGAGAAGCAGGGCCTGCAGCATATCCTACACGGCTATTACTTTGGAAGACAACTAAATATTTGAGAGATATCAAGGGTTGTTTCTAACGTGACAAATCTGAGGAAGAAATGCTGTGGAGCACCTCAGAAATCAAGTGAAAATCAGGAAGAGGTGGCAGCATCTTTTCTTTTCCCCTTCCAGTCCAGTATTTTCAGTAACTAGTAAATAAATCCCCAGATGCACTAATGGCTGCCATCCAGGAAATGCATCTGCTGTGTTTATGAGATCTGCAGTTCATAAATAATTGCCAAATATAGAATTATTCACTTCAGTGCTATCAGAGGTTGTTTTATAAGAAGAGAGAACATACTGGAATCACACTTATGAGGTAGATCAATCAGATTGATTTAGAATTCACATACATGAGTGCCAAAGCTTAGCTTTTGTGGAAAAAGACCATTTACAATTTTTGCATGAACCATCTGACTGGCGACTGAAGTTTTCTGAGCCTGCCACATTACCACTGGCCCCCTTGCCATCGGTACCCCTCATGTAGCTGGATCTGTGTGGGTACACTTTAGTCCCTCAGGATATGAAAACCCTAACTCCATTTCGTCAGTGATTTCTTACATCCACGTGCTGTATAACAAAGGAGCCATTTCCAGGCTGGACGTGCCAAACACCACACAGTGTCTTTATGGCTCCAGACAGAAGGCCAAGGCTCCATCAGCCCATCACAACCTGAACTGAGAACCATCCTCTGAGGGTAGTGCAAAAAAACCCACTGGATGATACCTGAACTGATCCAGGAATGCAAAGGTACAGTTGGTTGTATGAGGCTCACATATTTAAACAAGAAAGAAATTTTCCCAGTTATGATCACCTTTTATAAGCACTAAAAGATAATGCTGAACAAAAAATACAATGAAGGTACATCTGTACAAGAATGACAGCTAATAGAAAAAGATGTAAATGTTTCATAACTGAGTACTCTGTCCCTGATTTCTACTTCTGAGCTGAGTTCATGTCAACACTTGCAATAAGCTGGCAATTGCAGAGTGGGCAGTCTTCTGCAAATAAACCTATCTTCACCTTTGGTTCTGACAGGTTGGACTCAAATAAACTCTGCTATAAAGGCCACCTCAATTCTTTGGATGCTGCTGTGCTCCACCTTAACTCCACCACTATTTTAGGAACACAAGAGTCTGACCAGATAAAAGGCCATGGAGATATGGTCTACAATATAAACAGAAAGCCTGAGTAAAAGCTTCACGTGGAGACAACCAAGTTCTGGACACACAGGCACTTCTAGGGCAGCAGCAGATGCAGTCCCAATGTATTTTTTTAGTAAAGGTTTGGCTGGGAAAAGAGCTGCAACAAATTCCCACACACGTGTGGGGAGCTGACTCTTTGCAGAGAGCTGAGTATTTCCAAATGTCTTCAGCAGCCTGGACACCCACAACACGACATCCATAGAAGCTCCCAGCTGTGTCTAGCCTGTGAGCCACAAGTCTCTGGTCCCTTGCTGGGTACTAGGAAAAAGCAAAGCTCTCCAGCTCCCAGGCACTGGGATACAGAGGAACATTTAAACCAAGAGGCCAATAGGGGTCAGCCCTGCCTAGCACGGAGGCCGTGACATGCCACTGCCATCTCCACTGCCCCTCATGTGACAAGGGCAAAAGCCACAATTCAAAAGCACACAAGGCCTGAACAATTACTGTTATAGAATATTTCTAGCCATGAAAAAGCAATGAAACATTTGGCAGCATTTTCCTTCTAAAGGAAGCTTCTCCGCTCCCTGACATTAGTCCAAATTAATCTCAGTTCTGGAATTTTGTACATGAAAGAAGCATGGAAGAGATCTGATGGGCTCAGCTCCCTTCTTCTGTGCCCACAGACACTCAGAAACAGAATGAAACTCTGTTCAGAGGTCACATCTAGTGGATCCAGCACCATGGAAGCTGTAGTACCTGCTGGCCACCCAGGGATGGTCCTTCCAACAAAGGTTTGGTGTGAACAATGTAAGTTGCACCTTCACCAGTTGCAAGCCTTACTTGTGGGGGTGCTAGTCCACAAGACAGCAGTTATATCATGAAAAGAAGAAAATCCCTCTTGGAGAGGTAATGGGTATGTCTAATACCACCCTCAGCCATCTTGGAAAGCATGAATGATGCACAGACACCCCATGCCAAGGACTCTACGTGGGCCACAAAAACGTGAAGGGGAGGCTCAGCCACTAAACCTAACATTGCAACCAGCTGAATGTACAAGCAGTCCAGAAGTGGCCGTGCTTGGCTTGAATGTCCCTATTGCTCAGCTAAGGTCAGTGATGAAATGGGGCGAGTGTTTCAGATACAGCAACGTGCCTCAAATAGGCACGCACAGCTCCCGCTGACTGCAGGTGGAGCTGCACGGGCAAGCTGGAGAGGAGAGAGGAGCCCTTTGTGTCCTACCAAACACTGGAGCATCCACCAGATGATCTACTTTTCAGTCACACTTTATCTCATGATCAGCTGGGCTGGAATACTGAATGCATTGTCAATTGTTTAATGATGGAAGAATAAAGCTGCAGGCTGCAGTTGATGTTTACTAAGGTAATGAGATATTCATTTTACCAGGGCAGAAATCACTGCAGAAGAAATGCTGGGAAATGTAATCTAGTGCTGAAAAATATTTAATACTCTTTCTATGTCACGGTGGCCATGTCATTTCACTGGCATTTTGCAGTAACTATAGAGGGTACCCGGTAACTTCAGTGTGTGTACACACACATACACATAAACTCAGACAAATTATAATGGACATTTGTGCATAAAAAATATTTACCATTTTAGAAAAACTAGCTAATGCTAACCCTCGAAAGAAGTATAAATATTATAGTTTGCCTTAGATTTCCTATGCTTATCGAGACATTGAGAACTGAATATTGCACTAACATCAAGGAGAAAACTGAGTCAACCCTGTAAAGAAAAGTTCTACTAATTTAGTTTTAAAAAAACCCCAAGCTGAACAACCAAAGCAATGAACAGCCACAACACCGGCGATGTGCTGAATTCCACAACAGTTCTGCAGCCAAAGTCGTCTCCCAAGATGTGCTACTTATTCCTACTTCCTGCTCAGTCTCCTGAGAAGCCACAGGCAACAAATAACATGTTATCTGTGCAATGCACGTCAGGCGACAATTCAAAATCTTCCACTTTCATTCTAAAATGAATAAACTAACAAAGAAACCAAAGCAAAAAAAGCCAGAAATCATTATTTTCTCTAATTACTGTGGAGACCTGGGGCCAGATCAGGAGCAGAAAGGTTTCTAGATTAAATCACCGCTTTCATTTTCACTTTCTATAGTCTTTAGGAGTTTATATTTGCTCACCCACAAGAATGTGTCTGCTTTTACTGCTATGCTATATATACACTCAAAAGCTTCCATTTGAAGGGTGCTTTCTTATGATACTGCAAGAAAACCCCACCTACACAATTTTCTTCTTTGAGGAACCCTGGAATCACTTGTTCCCTTGGAGAAATGTTAGTGTTCAGTATCAAAAGAGGATGCAACTGAAATTAAATGTATTGATTCTTTTTCACACAACCTAAGCAGTTCTAAAACTGCTGTCTGCAAGCAACTAACATACTTTCTCTATAAGCAAAATATATGTATTCAAAGAAATCACACATTCCAATTGATTCTAAATAATGACAAGAAATCTTTGTGTTCAGCTAGTCTGATTCTTCCTCGCCATGTGTATGCTTGCTGCTAGGCTTAAATGGAAAGCTGTTAACTCTTCCTCCTTGAAACAGTACGTGCAATAAACCTTCTTGCTAGGGTCTGTTTCTTTGAGGCTTTATACATCGTGGAACTATGTACATCTGAACCAAAAGAGGTGAGAGATTAACCATTAAGAGAGCTGAAACTTGTAGCACTCCTTTCAAACAAACAAGTAAACACACACATAGGGCACAACCTAAAACAAATGAAGTCTAAACTCTCCTCTTTTTAATAAAAACTACCTGAGCTGAGGGGAATTTTTAAACCACTGCTTACGATTATTTCTCTTCTTGTACCACGGTTAAGAAACCTCAGGCGCTTCTTCTGAACATATTTTCAGACACATTCAAATCTCTGCTCATGTTAAAACATCATTAAACGATAATAGCATTGGTCTACCTGTCAATTTGCCACAGCAGAGCATTTTCCAGCACTTGGAAAGTCATTCCTAGAGGACTTATTCAGCAAATGGCCAACTCTTACATAGAAAGGTGGCCAACTCTTACATAGAAAGGTACCCAACATATGTTCAGTGTGATGAAGGAAAGGAGGAAAGTGGAAAGTATTGGTAAAAGTCAGCCTCTGGTAGCATTGACTGTGTTTTCCATGAAAGATTCAGTCCCAAGATTCTATGTCTGTGTTCAGCCTTACTGCACTTGTCAGTAATGCTGGGAGAAGTTACATCTACAGGGCCTGTAGCTTTCTCTGGAGCTCAAACCTCCTGATTAGTCAGCACTCCCTGTCCAGCCAGGGAACAGGTGGATCATACCTGCCTTTGCTCCCTCCCAGGCATTCCATTTGTACCTTAGCACACATGCTTGGATGTTACTGATGCTGTGACTCACAATTCATGTGCAGCAAAAGCTTCACCAACCAGCTTTTCTTCAGTTTCTTCTTAAGAGGAAATCAAAATATTTTAATTGTGTTAAAGGTCAGAGATTTGACAGCAACATGACTTTTACGGTCAGATTTTGAAAACTCACAGTTCTCTCTCACAGTTACTTCTGGGGCCAAAATTGCAATCAAGTTTGTGGAAACAAAGATGGCTGGGCTTTAAAGTTCTGACGCCTGCATAATCCACCACAGAAACAAGGGAACAGTAGTGAACTCTAAAGCTAAAAGCAAATCACTGCCAAACCATAAAGTTCTGGGACTCCAGACACCAGCTAGGATAAGCCTTCCATCCTGGAGCGTTAAACTCTCAAATCTCGCTGCCTTGGAACTCCCTGATACTGTGAGATGGGGGAACAAAATCTCACTGTCCCTCCTACTGAAGGTAGGAAAAATACTTTCTAATGGCAAGTTTTGACATCGACAACCACTGTGAGAAACTGTGAATCTGCTCAAGGCAGGGCAGCCAACAGAATCAAGCAGAGCTAAAACTAAACAGGTAGGAGGAGATATTCCAGGCCCAGGGAGCTGCTCTTCTCCAGTCTGTGGAAAGCTGAAAGAACCAAGAAGGACAAAGCCTGCTACCTACTGTACATGTACTCTTGCTGTCCCCTAGACCTCCACCTCAAACCTGTTACATTTTCTCCCTTCCACTTGAACACAGTGAGCCAGCCACCCCTATAGCTCTGTGCAGCTGATCTGCAGCCGGGCTTCTGCAGTGTTCCCTTTGTGACATCCAGATGGGGACTGTGCTCTGTGACCTTCAAACAGGACCACAGTCTCCCAGGGGTGCTGGGGCCCGCGTACACTCATTGCCAGTCTTCGGTCGAAGGCACTGCATCTACAGTCCCAGAACTGCTGAGTGCCTGCACAAAGTGCAGACAGATTTCACACCCCCCACGTTTACCTTTGCAAAGGGGAAGAGACCAAAGCCTGTAGTACCAACACTCAATGCCATGAATATGAATGGCCTCAGAATTCTGAGGATTTTGGCTAAAAGCCCTGCAGACCAGTTATTTACTGTGTGACAGGTAGGGTGCCTAGCCCCTACCAGCACAGAATTATACTGGCAGAGAACACTTGATAAGCATGCTAGGCATATGAAAAGTACCATTTGAACACATCTTTGTTTAATTCAAAGAAACCATTCCCCCCACTTACAGTGCTGTACCTGATTGACTTGTTCCTACTTCAGAAACGACGTTTTATCATCTGAAAACAAATTATTCAGATAAAATGGTCTCTGACTAAAGAACTCTTCTGTAAGTTACTGTCAAAGCGTCCCTCAAGTATACGTATTTTGAGAACCACAAATACACACACAGAGTACATGCATAAAACTCCACCTCTCCTTATGTAACGGAAATTTTGCATGCCTGCTTCCTGCAAATGAAATTTCCTAGCTTCAAATGCATTGCCCTTGAGGGTATCAAGTAATGCAATGAAATAACGAAGGGTTTCTGCTGTTACAATGAAGGTCAGTATACAGTGGGCCACTTCTTTTGTCTCACTTTTCAGGATGATCAGAGCAGTGAGGCGATAAGAGGGAAGCCAGTGCTTTTGTGTGATGCAAAATCATCAAGCTGTATGTCCAGTCATTGCCTGGTGCTGCACTGCAGCTCCTGAAACAAATCCTCGCCTGTCCCCAATGACATTAGGACAGCTCAAGGCCCGCTTCTATTTTAAAATGCTAGAAGCATTTTCCCTTTAAGGTTGAAAATACTCACAATCACAGTATCTGACATTATTGTTTTGAAAGCATCCTAATTTATAATGGTATTCATTTATTAAACACATACATGTGGAAGTTAAATAAAGTGAGAGGAAAAAAGTGTAAATAGTAAGCATGGAGCCCACTGTGAATTCAGATGGAGTTTATACGGTTCACCTGACTCTTGTCTGACTTAATGAAGACAGTAAATTGCACAGCACAGTAACTGCATTCCATGCTGCACACACCACTATGCAGCTGCAGCTACTGGGGACAGATATTCCCTTTCTTCCAGCTTTGCAATATTCTCTCTGATTTATCACATGTGGGATATTGGAGAATGGTCTCCAGGTTACAGGAGGAAGTCAATAACTTAAGAGTACTGGAAAAATAGGTATGAGGGAAACACATTATTTTCCTCTCCCCTACCCCCCACACACACAGTAAGTTGAAGAATAGATTAATTCTTTGTCTGGTTGCCATGAAAACTAAGAGATGTAGCCTTACCTCAGAGGAAATGATGTTATGCTCACACAATGAATAAGAAATGAGAGCTGTGTGGTCCTATCTCAGCAACACAAAGCTGAGTCAAAAAAGTGTCTTTCTAAAACCTAGGCATGTGTGGATTCTAATCAGCTCTGTTTATAATGTATGATCATAGTTAATTGTTCATTAATTCCACCATGTCATTTGTTCAGAGATTATACCCTCCACATAATGAATGTTTTGGGGTACACTCCAGCAGAGAAAATTAAAATAGATAATAGCTGTGATTTTAAACAGTCTTCTTCGCAATCTTAAGTTTGATTCCATTGACCTCAATCAGTTTCTAAAAGGTTTCAAAGCACAAAAAATTTGTCTATTATCTTGAAAAAAGGGAAATGCACAAATGTAAATCAACATGCCTACAAGAACTGATGTGTTTTTCTCCGGCCCTTGGCCTCCCCTTGACATCTACCTCCATACAAAGCCTTCCCCTCAGGGGCTGGGGAGGTGAAGGACCTTGAACCTCCAGATGCATAATTCACCCCAGTTCAGCAGGCAGCCCAGATTTTAGTGACTTGTAATTAGCAAGCGCTGAATGGAACAGTCACTAGAAGAGCACACAGCGTGAAATGCCTGTATTAATGATAATGGAGATGTTCATGTTTCACCCCTGGATTTGGGAAAACACTTAAGAAAATTAATTTCCTTTGCTTTACAAGATGAGCTGTACTTGTGCAATGTCACCAAGAACACACTCTTCCAAATAACACTGATACTTAACCATTTTACTGCTTGAGTCTCCAGAACACAGATGTGACAAGAATGACAGTACATGCTTAATGCAATCACCTTGGGCTCAGGTTTCATTTCACTTGCAGACTTAGGGTAAGTTGATCCTTAATACTTTTCACAAGACTGATTTTGCTATCAGGTCATGATGTTTTTGAAGGGCTGTCACAAAGAGAGCAGCATGAGTGATTGAAAAGGCTCCCTTTGCTCACAGCAATAAAAAAAATTTGGGAAGAAAACCTGCCAGATTACACAGAAATTATTTCAGCAATCCCTTGCTGAATTTAAATGACACATTGTAATCAAAATTTTCAGCTTCCAAAAACACTTGCAAAGAAATTTTAAAATACAAAAAAACTAACAAACAAACAAAAAATCCTTTGGTTCAGCATGCCAAAACAAAGCTTTCAAGTGATGAACCTTTTAATTTTCAGAACTTAATCATCATTTTATGGGTTGTTTGGTTTGGTGTTGGTTTCTTCGTACTTTCCCAGAACGTGTTCATCTTGGTTTTGACTTAAATGCTTTGTCGAGCTTAAATTTCTGACTTTGAGCACATTAAACTCTGTGTTTTTCAAATGAAGAAACTTTTAGCTGAAAAAATTGGCCTGAATTAGCTGCTTGACAATGGCCAGTATCTTCCAAATTTACAGCTGTTTGTAGTATACAAATAGTTATTTGGGTAGTTACCCAAAGGAGAATTTATATACTTACACTTGATGTATAGGATTAATACCTCTGTAACAATAGTCATATAATGAGTTAATTAGCTGCTTACTATGCATGATTAAATCAATAATAAGAATGAAATTTTCAACCATAACTTAGTGCTAGGTGGCCTTCCATATGCCATATGTAATGGATTTATCACTGTTCTTTTCTTCAGTTTTCTCACAGTGTTTGACCACCAATGTACAAATATTAATAACACCAGTTTTTAAAAAGTGTCTATGAGAAAATAATGTCTTTGAAATACTAAGTTTTTGAATTGATCAGATTTCCATATACTATTCAAGGTAAATGATGTCAACTTTGGCTCTCGGGTGCTCACACCCATCCTTGAGAGTTGGGATAACCCACAGCATTTCAGGATGGACCTTTCCTCCTGAAAACTCTCTCTTCTGACGGGGTAATCACACATCACTCCAGACTGATCTCAGCTTTAAGCACACAGTGCTCTCTCTGTACTCACCCCAGTTACAAATAGGCTTGAGTGTAGGCTTAGGAATTTGGCTGGATTAGTGCCAGAATATTTGGCACTTTTGACTAACCAGACCCATGACAACAAAAGCGAAGATACCATGTACTTTGCTTACTCATTTGTGAGCTCTGAGAAACAACAGTGCACCTTTCCACCAGATGCTTTTCTGTCTGAAAGTACAAGCAAAAACTAATATTTCAAAACCAGAAGCTGCCCAAAGCTTTTCTTTGCTATCAGCTAAACACATAAAGCTGATCAATCTATCCAGTTGCAAAATACTTTGTTTTCTGAAACCCAAAATCTGTGCCTAGTACACAGCATCATTTTCTCCCACGCATTTCAACTGCAACAGCGCATACATCTTCAGCAGCTAGAGGGTTTTAAAAGCAGATAGAAGTTTTCCTTGCTGTAATGCAAAGGTTTTCTAGAGGGAAAGATTTAAGTCCTTCCCTTCTGATGAGACAGGTGAATTCCCCTCATTTTGCAGGCTGTGCTGCCAGTGGTAGACTTCCATGTGCACTCCCACTGCCTTTGCCAGCATCATTCAGGAAAGGCAACAATGCCCTGGCTCGTGGCTCTAAGGTTTTTGAAAATTCCAAGTACAATGTAACCAGGCTAAGGAGACCCGCAGCATCTTTTAATGTTTTTAATATAATCAGAAGTGAAGAAAGTATTTCCATAAAATACCAGCAGTACATGAACAGCACATGGCTGAAGGACCAGGCTTCCTCCCCTGACTGCACCGTGTGTATCCAGTACCAGCAGTCTCCCAGAAAACAACCCACCCTTTTCTCATTACAGAGGGAAGTCCAAAATCCAGCATCATCACTACTGCTTTGCTACTAAACATTCTGGTTCTGCCATTTGCATGCTGTCATTCTGATGCTGGTTAATACAACCCCCCTGAGTTACCTCTGACCTTGTCCTCTCCTGCCACCACTCTTCCCCTGAGCAGCCACCAATGTCTCTTCACCAAACAGCAGGACGTACTTAAAATAAGGTCACTACATGTGAAACCTGGATTTTACTGCTAGAAAATGCTCCCTAAAGCTATGCAGCCCTAATCTGTAACTGTCAAATGTAAGAACCACAGACAATGGCATTTACTGAATTGCAGTAACCGGCTACCTACGAAACAAAACTGGTTCCTGGCAGCCCTCATGTTAATAAGGCTTCATATATTCAATTTATGTTTGTATGAACGAAACTATCCAAGAGGCACAGGACTGAATAGTCATCTGAACAACAAATGCATAAAATAACTGATATTAACAAAATCAACTGCCACTACTTAGCATGCATGCTTATTAAAAAAAAAAAAAGCTATTTTGAATAAATAAAACGGACAAAACTGAACGAACAGGAAGACCCAATGTATCGTAAAGTTCCAGTGAGAAGCCTCCAGAAGCTCTGGCAGGGATTTTGCTGGCTAGCTTTGCCTAATCTCCCCCTGCTTCCCCTCCCATGTTTTTTTTTTCTTTTTGTGTATTTCCTCAATCTTTCCTTAAGATATCGTTAAGTTTGAATATGAATATAATCTGTGACTTTGTTTTCCTTTTTGGGATATGACCTTTGCTTCTTTCTCAGGCAACTTATTTGGATAACTATTTTCTAGGAAACAGGCAGGCAGGCACAGAGAGCATGTCTTGCAAAAACTAGGACAGAGATTTTGACTTGTCAAGAAAATGTGAGAAAATTTTACTGCAAATGAAAAAGAAAGGCACAGAAAGACATTAAGCTGAATTTAGTTTTCACCCCTAAACTTCAAGAATTAAAAAGAATATATTTTGGTTAGCAGACTACAATTTTAGGGAACAATTGATATTTTGTGGGCGTACATTAATTGCTCAACATTGTACCAGAAATATCTTAAGACTGACAAGCTCCGATTAATTTGTGGTTAACTCTTTGCATGAGGACCTTGACAAAGCACTAGACTCTATATCCCCTGTATAAATTCACGCAACCAGGTAACAGATACTATCTTTTCAAGGACTTAAGCAGATGCAATTGCCTGGATGTCCTCCAAACAATTAAATTTCTCACTCTGCTATACACGGCTAGAGGGGTTTTGTCATTTTGCCTACCTTGAGGCCTGAATCCCTCCCCCAGCCAAGGCAGCAGCTCTGGGCAGGTGGGGGTTCCCAAGCACCACTGCAGTCCCCCAGCAGCCCTGCACTCAGAGCAGCAGCCCTGCAGGCGGCTCCCTGCTTGCTCACTTGTAGACAGAGGATGCTCTCATGGATGAGAGATGTCCCCTTGGCCATCTTATCAGCCATCCATGGTCCCTGCTG
This sequence comes from Cnemophilus loriae, assembly GCA_013397755.1. Lineage (NCBI taxonomy): Eukaryota > Metazoa > Chordata > Aves > Passeriformes > Corvidae > Cnemophilus > Cnemophilus loriae. The sequence continues at coordinate 632,005 of VZTF01003395.1, forward strand.
CCCAGAGAGCCTGCCAGCACTGTCCTGAGAGGAACTGCAGCCCTCCCCGAACTCTGCAGGGTTTGGAGCCCAGGCCCCAGCAGAGGATGAATTTTTGCTGACTTTGTCCTTCCTATTCTGCTCCCTTTTCTCCCAGGTTTCATCTACTGACTCGGCATTGAGAAAACATTGTGAGGTAATAACGAGTTCCTCGGAATGAGGAGTTCATCTCCCAGCACCTAGTTACAGCCAAAACAAACCCAAACTTCTGGGTCAGCTGCCTCAATCACTCCTTCCCTCTCTGACATTGCCGTTCCCATCCAAACGCTGCTCCCATTTCAACATCAAGGCTCTTTCTAATCCTTTCATTCCTTTTTTCTCATCTTCCTTCAAAATGACTGGTTTTAAAAGTGCACCAGCCTTGTTTGCTCATTTGCATTTGGTAGTAAACAAGGAGAAAGGGGCAGCTTTGCTGCTGGGAACAAAGGGCTACAATTTTGAACAGCTTCCCTGCGGATCTTGTTTGGTCACAGCATCTCTTGGCTTTCCAACCCAAGGCAGATTGTGCATGTGGCCTTTCAAGCTGAATTTATTGCATATGTTCAGTGGTTCTGCTAATTGGACCTCTGACTTGACCACAATTCAGTGAGTTTAGCTTCAAGGATAACAAGCACGTAGGTCAACAAGAAGATACATACAACATTATAAAATACACTACATTTAGCTGTTTTAGATTAAACTCATGCAGTTTTAAAACGAGGATTTGGACAACTATATTGGGTGGGAAACAGAAAAAAATCTGAAAAAGCTTTACAAAATCTTCGTAAACAATACGGGTTTCTATCTGCAACTTAAATAAAATGATGAGTCTTTCTAAAACAGCCTTTAGTCAACGGCTTGGTAGACTATTAAAAAAAATAATCTAAATAACAGTAAATTGGATATTTCTACTGAATACCAAGACCCATAATTAGAACTGTTACCATGCATGCTTCCCCTTCACCAAAATCTTTTCAAAAAGCACAAAATTCTTTAAAAAATTTATTTCTCCTCCAGAATGATGGTAAGACACCAGCAAAAATGTTCCTGAGAGCTGTGGACACAGCCAATAGGTCACACACCAGGACAGCACTCAGCAGCTCAGAGGTCATTAAAAAACTATAAACCCTGCACAGGCCCTTTTTGTAGCCATGATCCTTACGCAAGACATGAAAAATATATTCTATATCAAGAACAGAAAAATAGCCAGTGCTTGCCATTTGAAAACAGATCCTTAAAATGCACAAGAACAAAAACATGGAGATATTTTATGGACACAAACCCCAGTGATTAAATAAACTGTGTAAGATCAAACTGGAAGAGTCAGTGGTGAACCCTCTGTTCTTTGTTTGTTGCTTGCATAACTTGGAAGTTTGCATACTTTTCCTCTTTTATGTGGGCAGTGTGTGCTGAGTGTGCAAAACATTTATTAAGCCTTCTTTAAGCATAAACAGACAGTCTGATAGCACAAAAAAAGGTAGACAGAAAAATATCAGATAGGAACTTCAAACAACATACACTTTCCTATAACTGTTAAAAAGCGTTGGCTGCTCCTCAGGCTGCCCTACTTAGAAACTTTGATTGTGCACCCACTGTCATGAGACATGTTTTCCTCTCAACATCTTTTTAATCTTTTCAGACTGGTAGAAAAACAGCAGTCTTTAGTTATCAGAATTTTGATGTTTAACAGCTTCAAAGTGCTGGTGGTTTCAAATTAAATCAAATGGCAAGAAAAACTAGGACTGCAGGTATCCAGTGCATTCACCAATTCTCCTTGAAGATGTTCTTTCTGCTTAGATGGTAAAAATGTAATAGACAAAACCTTTGCCACCCACTTCTCAGCAATATTTCACTATGGGATGTTTTAACTTTTCAGTTTTGTTTTGTAGAAGCTGTCCACAGCCACCCTCCAGAACATACTGTCTGCTACTGCCTGGCCAAAAAAAGAAAAGGCCTGTTTTGAGAGAGGCTTCCTCAGCACTTCAGGAAAATGCGGCATTTACTCACTCATAGATTGAGCCTCTTTTCTGACTTGCTGCACCATGAGGTGCTTGGTGCACATCTCTCTCCTCTGGGGAGATCTTTCCCCTCGGGCATAGTGAGCACCCTGGCTGGGCTTATCCACTTGTGCTTCAGGGTCTAGCCAGCAGTCTATTTCTGAATAATATCTGCATTCATTCTTCCTGCAGTCTGAGCATGAAAACATTGGCCTCAGCACCAGAGGTGATTGCCAGACTCATACAAACCCAAAGGGAGCAGGAGAACAGGTTACTGAGATCACTCAGACACCGCTATTTCCTCATGGGCAATGGTACACTCAGCTGTTGGGATGGTTGCAAATGCTCACCATTAAGCCAGTGATTAATGAAAGGCAAATTATTGCAATTTCAGAAATACCCTAGTAGGGTCCAGAAGGAGTGGTAATGCAATTATGGGAGAAAGAAAGAAAGCTGTGTGGGAGAAAATAAAATTATTCAACCTATGAAGGGGTTTCATCTAAAGCTCTGAATGCCTGTATTTATAAGACACTGATTCAATGCTGGAAAAGTGACTGTAGCTAACTACACTCAGTGCCTTACTTCCACCTTTGCATTCTGTTAGTAAAATGCTCCATAAATTCATGTTGGGGAGCAGAAGGAACACCTATCCAATGGACATTGCACAACTCTGCTTTTCTACAAGTTCCCAGAGAATACTGCCAAGCATGCCCTCAAGTTCACCCATCTGGAGAGAACACAGGGAAGGAGACAGCCCAGCTACCTGTGAAAATCTTGTTTAACTAAAGGAAGTCAATGATGGAGTTATTCTGCCTCCTGACATTTACAACTCACCAGAAAATGAACCAATGTGCTGAACAGAAAGTGATTTCCACAACTGTATCTTCTAACAACAACAAATAGGGCAGGTAAAAGTAGCGTTTGTTAGAGGGTACACACAGGATAGTGTCACATGGTTTCTCTTTATTATACTGCCCTTAAGGAAAGCTCTTTAGAATATGCAAACAAGGGTGCTCTAACTGAAAGGTTAGATATCAACAACCACATTGACTTGTGAATTGTTCTGAGCTTTGTGAACTCAGAATATAATGCAGAAATTGCTGGTGATACTGTAATTTGAAGAATTTTAAAGGAAAAGAAACAAGTTTAAAAAGACCATTAAACTTTTTGATCTAATAACTTGTTGTTTTCAAATTATCTATTCATTAAAAACAGGATTTATAATTCCTTTAGGAATCAGTGACAGCAATGGAAGAGAATCACACTGTAAATTACAGAAATGAAGAAACAAAATGTTTATACACAGCCACAGCACTTCCGAAAACACCATTAACAACTTTGTGGACAGCTTCTCCCCAAGGACCCAGCCTGGCCAACGGCTCTGGCATTGGGCTGAGCCAGGCTTCCCTGGAGCCACTGCAAAGGGAACACACTTCCTCTGGAATTAAACCCCTTGCAGCACCATGCCACCTCACCCTGGGTAAGTGCTCCCTAAAACAGAAAGAGACTCACTGTGGGAAGCAAGGACACTCTGGAGATGCCTGACTCGAGGCTAAGGATGCACTGGTGCAAAACACACCGGGGGGGAGTCCCAGCCAGGTCCCTGACCCCCAGCTCCCCCCCAGCTCCTGCCCTGCACACACACAAACCCGTGCCGTACGTGCATTACAGACGTTTTGCTGTGTGTAAATCCCGTGCTTGTAGAAGGCAGCAGGATTGGTACTCAGGCTGATGAGAGCACAAAGATGCCACACAAACAGCTGTGTACCAGAGCACCACCCCCAGCTTGACAGATCACATCATCATTAGTGCAGAGGGGTATTTGTGTTACGCCCTGTGGTTTCTCCTCACTACGAGGGAACCATGCAAGTACTTGGATTTGTATCTGTTACTAGCTGCCCACAGTCTCTCAGAGTTCAAGGATCTGCGTTGAAGATATGATAATGCAAAAACAGCCACTTCAGCAGCTCCAGGAAATCCTTTCCTGGCACTCACAGTACAACTACCTGTCTCCTCTTCTGACTCTCCTCTCTTTCTCCAGCAGAGCCTGGGTATTTAAGAGCATCTTACTTCAAGAGGCAGTGGCCAGAGGGTTAAGGACAGGCCTGTAGCTCAGAGCTGAGCTGACAGGATTTCACAGAAAAAGCATATATACCTTGCTGCTTTCAAAATTACAAACAACTGACATATTATACCTTTATCTCATCTATGCATTTGTACTTATAGGGGTATTACAAATGAGTGTGGAATACATGAATACAATTCATAGAATCATAGACTGGCTTGGCTTGGAAGAGACCTTAAATATTACCCAATTCTAACCTCCCTGCCATGGGCAGGGACACCTTCCACTAGACCAGGTGTCTCTTTCTTCACAAGGGGAGCAAGTGACAAGATCACAGTAGCAGTTTTTCGTATTTTAAATTATTAATTTAATGGGTGAAGCACCAGGCACACCCAGGAGCCTGACTGGCTCCTGGTAGAGATGAGGTGCCCAGAGACATCAGGCTTAATGCCACTGGTAGAGATGCTGTTGAAGCAGCTCCAGCAGGCTCTATGACATGCCATGTAGCACCCATGAAATATACGCAGACCTTGTGTCTGGGTAACTTGCCATGATGGGGTAGCGGATACCTGGTAAGGTACAGACCTTCATTTCCTGCTTACACTCATTAGCAATCAGCGTGCTAACAGAGGGCATGGATACCACCACTTTTATCAAAAAGTAACTTCTTTCCTAAAATCCCATTGATTTCAGTTGGATAAATATGGACTATATAGGTATCAGAAACAGAAGTGAACCCTTTCTACCCTGTACTTTTCTAATTCTGAATGATTTTCAAGGAAAAAATAAAAAATGCTGAAATGAATTCTCAGACTGAGATTTAAAATTGATAAATAAACTGTGATAGCACAGCATTGAGCTGCCCAATAAGCTGAAATCCAAAACTGTGAATAGAACACAGGTGAACAAAGAAAACATTGGGTAAAATACGTAATTCAGGTTTTTAAAACAAAATCATGAGAAGTTGTCTAAAGTCTTCAGATGAAGGTGACTATGAAGTACAACATGTCCTGTGTCTTTCCACAACTAGAAAGGCAAAACGAAGTTTTAGTTCTGGTACATAATACAAAGGCAACTCCTTGTGTAAATCTCAGTGCAATAAATCTTATATGGGACAAATTCATACTACTAAACTGTCATAGCTTTCAGCTTATTGGCAAAAGTATGATTTATAAAAAAATAAAATACATCCCAGAGTGAATTTTCTTTTCAATTAACAAGACAATCTTCTTATTTCAATCTAGTTCTCCCTTCCACATTAGTCTTCCTTGAATAACTACTAAAGAAACATCGTGTTGAATTTCCCTTCCAAGTCACCACACAGTGATCTCTGTAAAAAATAAAAAGAGAAGCCGATCTCTTTTGTGGTGGTCAGTAATTACCCACCTTGCAGAGCACTGGCCAACCAAGCAGAACTCCACAAAAGTACCACATCAGGCAACAGACACAAGAAAAAGATTTTTTTTAAGTGTTATATGAGCCCAAACATCCTCCAGGGGTACCAGAGCCTGATATGCAGAATGCCCAAAGCTGAAGCTGCGAGGCTGGAGGATACTCAACACCTTGAAAATGAGGGCATTCCTTTAACTTGCCTCACACACTGAATTATCCTCTGAAGGCATCTGTAGTTTTGGATTTAAAATGCAGGGGTATAGCCTGGTTTAGGTAACTGAAGTGAGGAACGACGTTGGGCAGCTGTGCCATCTCTGTCGAGCTCATCGCCTGAAGTGCCCCCCCAGCATGTCCCAGTCTAACAGGGAGGGATCATTTTACAGAGTGCTAGAAGGCCTAAGAGGTTTCCATGTGGACACGAGCACTGGAGCCCATCAAAGCCTGGAGGCCCCGTGCTCTGCCCTCACAAGACAGCTCTGCACTAGTCCCACTCCTCAGCCAGAAAATCCCCGATACCACTTTACCAGTGGCCTAAACAGCTGCACAAATTCCTGAATAGCAGCAAATCCAGCCTTTCATTGTCTGAACTTCAGGCAAATCACTGTGAGAATACTCCAGGCTTTGTCTGAGAAGTAATTTTTCTTTTTAATACAACTTACAACTCAAATTTTATTTTTTCTCTATTTCTTTCCTCTATCCACACATGTTCCATCACATCCACCAAGAGCCTCGTTCTCAACTCACCTCCTCCCCCCAGCTCCCTGTTCCAGTCAAACTAGGTCTGACTGAGTCTAACACTCAGTTTTAGCAGGTGCTCCGCCAGTTCCACTAGTTGACAAGAATTTTGGCTTACAATTACAAACATTTAGTAAACGCCCAAAGGGAATAGCATCAAAGTATGCATCACTTATCCTGAAGCCATCAATTCAGGCAAGTTAAGGGCTTGAAATTAGCAGAGTTTTGACTTTTGGCACAGGGTTCAATATTCATACACTCAATCATATAAGAATTTTTTTTCTTCTTAAATCACTGTTCACTAACCACCTTTGAACTTTCTTTTGCTTTCAAGAGCATCCAATTTCCCCCTTCCCTCAACTCTCAAAAAAACTCCAAAACAAAACAAAAAAAACCCACAAACCTCAAAAAACAAACCAACCCAGCCTGGGTGGAAAAAATAGAAGGCTAAAAGACTCTGTGTTAATACCAACCAGGCAGTAGCAACAGTATTGATTTACACTGCCTGAGAGTCCAGCTGTAAATCCAGTCGTTGAGCCACCTCCCTCTAACAGTGAGGCCGCCCATGGTTGGTCCTCCCTCCTCTCGCCCATCCCCTCCCACCACAAGCTGGAGGCATTTGGCACAACACAGGTTGTAACCCAAACTGACACTTGCACAGTGACTAATGGCCATCCGTCGTGACAGCACAACCCCGAGGCACACCAAGAAGGTGAAAAGGAAAAGGTAAATGTTCTAAACCCAACTAAATAAAAATGTTACAGTGCAAATTTTTTTCTGGGTTTATAAACAACAAAGCAACACTGAGCAGCGCCCACTTCAAATGATGCTGTAGTGCTCCCCACACAATACAATAGAATAGTTTCATTCCTTTAGGGGTCATCTTAAAAGAAGGAATTGTTTTTCCAGATGAATAGAAACACTCTTTCACCACCAAGCTCCATGCTGGTAAGAATTCAGCATTGTTAGCAGACAACCCATCCACCAGTGCTCCTAAACATCTATCAGAAATACCTTTCTATTTCATTAGATTTGCCTCTGACACAGCATCATGTCCAAAATCAAGGATATGACTGAAATTTTCCTCACAGAGGATCACTGACTTAACAATTTTTCTTTCAGACCCTTAATCTACACAATCTTTTCACTTACCATAGGTCATGTTCCCAGATGTTAGGAGCAACATCTGCCTGGTTTGTGCTTTAACACAAATAAGTGAAAGAACAATCACTTGTACTCAACCTATCTAGATTCTACTATGTTCTAGTTCAACTGTTCAGAAGCCATGAAACAGATCTCTAATCAAGATTTGTTTAAAAATAATGAAATTACTTTAAAAAAAATGGATGGAGATTTTTTCTTATTATCTGAGTTTAAAGCTTTACCTGGTAACTGGCAGACTTGTTTGCATACGAAAATTGACATTTGTACTAAAACCTTCACATGGCTGAGATCTGTAAAACATTTGACAGCCCCAAGAGAGCTGAGGGGAAAGGAAAAAGTGGGAGTCTCCCAGCGAGGATATGATGATGCCCTGCTGGGGTCCCGCTGCCCCTGAGAGGTGTTCCCAGCTCTGCTATGCTGGGCAGCCCAAGACATCTCTCACAGGCCCTTGGAGCTGGCAGCAGAGCCCACCCAGAGGATGCACAAGCTCCTCAAAGCCACATGAGCAGCTGCAACACCTACAGGCTGATCATTCCTGACACAGCATTTCAATTTATACCCATTAGGAAATTGCAAGGCAATTTTTCCAGCATATCTGAAAGGTAAGTGAAACCTTCAAACACCGCGAGTCTTACGATGAAATTAGCAGGATTTGTGACATTGGCATGGATTACTTTCCCTGCTGCCCACAAGTTTGCAGCAGCCGAGGCTGTGACAGCAACAGTCTTAACATCTCAGGGACAGCAGCAGCCAGGCTTTGCATTATGATCAAATTATTCCATGTTCCCAAAGAACATAAGAACTCCTGAGCACTACACACAAATGGAAATCACTTCAGTCCTACTAAATATTGTATAAAACATTAATCATTTACTGTGTACCAAGACCTGTCCTTCTCTTCTGATATGTACCGAACAGAGAACACAAAAAACCCTTCAGAGATTTCACCTTTATTTTCGGAAAGGCACTGACTAAGCAACCAATTTCTGTCCAGACATTATTACAGGATAAACAATTTCTAGTTTTCACAAACCAAACTATGCATGACAGAGCTGCACTGTCAAGTATCAAGCAAGCTATCCTATCAATCACTTATTTTTAAGAGTGGTTTGGCTTGTTCTGTGATACCATTAAAGGCTCAGGTCTGCCCTTGGATGTACTCAAACTATTTTCAGTGTAGGACACTGCACAACCATCCAGAGGCAGAACTGCATGAAGCTGTAATATAAACTTGAATGGAACAAATGGGAAACCTCTACAGTGCAGATCCCTCACTTGCTGGCCCCATCTCTTTCTCTTGCCTGAGTTAAGCTGGGTAAGCTCTGAACCTTTTAGAACCTTCGGCAAAGGCCTGGAATGTCCTGAATGCAGGCAAACAGAAAGAGTGTGGCAGGGCCAAAGGGCACAGAAGCACAGCCTCTCTACAGAGCTAAGCGCGGCAATTTGAAAATATCTCACCTTCAAATTAAATGGGATGGGACATAACACAGGTTTTTGTTTTGTGTGTGTTTTTAAAAAGGTCATTTCTCTCATACAAGTCGTGAAGCAAGCCTTCACAGGAACGTTATTACACTGTAAATTGCTTAACCAGTAAAAGCAGTGAAATATTACCCTCAGACTGCCATCCTCCAACTAAACAGGAACATAAATCAGCATGACTGTTGCTAGTATCATACAAGACTAAGACAGTGGCTGATCCCACCAGCCTTATTTTCTAACCAGTGGTTGCCTTGGGCTCTTTACTGTATAAATTATCCAGAAACATTACCATTCTTTGTTGTTCCAAAGTGATTGGAAGACTCTAAAGGATATTTCTGCATGCTGCTTAAGCAAAGGGTAAGCTTTGTGCAGTATCATGTGATCAACAAAAAAATCCCCGAGTACTGCTTGCTTGTGGGTGGTGCAGAGGAACAAGAAGTGACTCACAACTCATAGTGGAAAATTTGGGGGGAAAATGTTTTAAATAGTCAGGAAAGTACAAAATGGCAAACCACAATTACTGGACTTCCTACGCCATATGTACTGGGTAACAAAACCATGTCTTTGATATGAGAATGATGCCCAAATGTATGAGAGTTAAGTGAAGCAATTGCTGGGTTTTGCTCCATTCTCCTACTAGAGAGGACCTCTACCTGTCCTGAATCTGCAGAGTCCTAAGGAAACTCAGAAAGAAACTGGAATAAGCTACCAAATTCCAATACGATAAAAAGGGGTTGGGGGGAGAGAGCCCAAAAAAAGCATTTGGTGGAGCAAAAGCTCTCTATTTTCTCTCATTCTTACGATGCAGAAATAAAACACTGAAAGAAATCCATATATTTGAGATTAATAGGCAGATATTTATCCACGTGCCACTCTGGTTGCTAAGAGATTTCCTCTCTACAGCAGTGTTGTATAAACAATAAAGCATTTTTGTCCACAAAGCAATTGTCTCACCTCACTGAATCAAGAGCCTCTCACTGCCATATCCCTTCTATATTGTTCTAATTCTGAGCTGTGAAGAAGCTCCCTCACACAAAGACAGTGCATGGATCTGGTTGGGCATGCTATTGTTAAACTTGAGCACATCAAGTACAACGTGGGCTTCCTGCAGCATGAGTAGAGTTAGCTGAGAGACTATACATTTTAGCTCACAAGCCATGGGTAAATATGGGCTGAGGGGACAGCTCCTACATTTAATTCCTTACTGCTATGGTCATTTTCAGCTGGGGAGAAACCCACCCTGACAGCAATATCACAACCCTGCACATAACCTAAACAGCAGCCAAGAAAAACGTTACTAATTCAGGCTGGTTTCAAACAGCAGCACCTCAAAATTCACCTCCAAGACAGAAACTTATCTTCATGCTGTCCTTTATCCTGGAAGATGATTCAGAAGATCTATACATTCACACAGAAAAAATATCTACAGTGTAGATGGCTGCAGCAAATGTACTGCAGCATGTTAAGAGTCTCCTAACGTGCTCGCTAGAACAGAAGGCACTGGGTTTCTCAGTGCTTTTCATTATGTATAGTACTGCCACGGCAGAGAAAAAAGAGAAAAGGGCAGGGAAATGCTGACTCTCGCCCAACCAAAAGATGCACATATGTTAGAGGAAATCTACATGTCGTTTAGGAAGCACATGCACTGCTTCTCTGAGCATATGAAGATTATCCAATCCCCCCCTTAGGGGGATTTCACAAAGGCACACAGAAATACTACATGCCCAGGTTTCTGTAAAGGCAACTGGCTCCTTGATTTGTTCTTGAAAAAATTATCATAAAATACAGCCAAAGACAAGAAATCGTGGCAGGGCCTTATTTCTACGGAGCAGAGTACAAGGTGTCATTTCTAAGGACATATCCTCAGAGCTGCCAAAGTAGCTGGCCTCTTTATCTGTCATTATGCCACAAACCATAACTATTTTGCTTTATACCTTAGAGAGAAACAGTAAGCCTGGAATCACACGGAGGCTCCTGACCTGAACAATGAGCAATGCAGTGCCTACTGGATTTTTCAGATCCTAGTTTGCTGAAGGGTTTTCTGCAGCTAATAAAAATCTACAGCAGAGAAAAACCAGGCTGTATAATCTCAGCCACGTATTTCCCCAACAAAAGAAAGTTGCTAATACCAGACTGCTACAGCTCAATTCTGTATAACAGCTCACCGTTAAGAAAAAAGAGAAACACTGAAACACCTTATTTCTGTAACATTATCCCAAAAATGGATGTATCAGAAGCCAAACATGTGACACAGTCCCAACACAAAGAAAAAAAATCTGCCTTTACACACATCCCCTTTAAGTACATGCATGTAAGACTAAACTATTATGCTATGCTTTACTATTAAACCTATGAGAAAGCTCAGCATTAAACCTCACATGATGGTTACAAACTATTTTCAACTCACAGACAGTTTGCATATCACAGTAACATAAGTGGGAAATGAATGCACACCTTCTGCATCATCGCTGCAATCAACTAATATCCAATTAAACAATCAATTGCTTTGCAAACCCCACAGCCGTGGTTACAAATGCTACTTTACAATGTTAACAAATTACTCCGACAGCTACCAAGTTACAGACAAGAACAAGCTTTGATACTTCAATTGCAAGGTAAGAAAATTAAAACAAAAGAATCCCTGTTCAGAATTTGGCACAGATCTAGATACCTTTTTCTTCCGATCCCGGGATCTTTTCCTGTGTTTTCTTTTTTTCTCAGTTTCTTCCTCAGCATTTATTTCTAAATCCCTGTTTTTCTTTAACTGTGATGCTGCATGAGCCATAATGCATTAAAAATCCTTTACAACAATGCTCCCTTGTAAAAGGTGATTTCCTCGGGCACCTTTAGCCAGCCCTCACAGCAAATGTTCCAGTGATTGGAAGGAGATCTGTGACCAGAGCCAGGAACACATTCAGGATTCAGAGATCTCGCAGAAGCTTGCAGTCACTACAAAAACACATAGTTGCAGATTTCTTCTTATACCTTTCTGCACCTGAACCTTTGTAAAACAGTGCAGCCATCGTAATGCATTTAACGTAATGAAAAAGACAGCTGGGACAGAGAAAGCTGTATTATGGCTGTATCCCCTGCCACCAGCTGGAAGTGTCTAAGTGACTCCACTGAAGGGGGAATGCTGAAAAGGAGCGCTTTCTATTAAAAAAAATTCCAGAACAATAATATATGCTGCATTGTTTTTTCTTCACTGACCTTCAAGCATGTTTTTAAAACCTATGAAAAAAATGCTGTGTTAATGTTGTATGTCTCTCAGCTAGTTTTGTATAGTAAGCCATTTAACCTATAATGAAATGGAGCAGCTCCTACTTTAGGTTAACTGCTGATGGTGACAAAAAAAATAAAATAAAAATTTCTTTTTACCATGGAGACTCTGACTGCATTATGTAGAAAACAATGCATGCATTGCCATATCTTAACAGTGTGTCCTTTATACCCATTTTTCATTTCCAATACATTTTGTGAGAGAGGATTACAGAAAGCTCTGTTGTATTTGTTCCCTTTTTTTTTTTTAAAACATACTTATTACAACACATCATACAGAAAGAAAGATGCAGTCACACTGGTGTGTGAACCAGGCATTTAATTCATGGGAGATTTTCTGGCACCGTTCATTTACGTGGTCAGAAAGGGAAATCTGCACTATTTCCATGTAGTTGGAAATGTACTTTTAGGCTTTTATGTCAAGGCTTGCTTCAATCATCTTACTATTTTTGCCACCTGAGTCCTCAATGACTGCAGCTTTTGAATATTCATTATGGGAGGTAAAATAGCAGCAGTATTAAGGCCTGCAGGAGGATCTTTTACTAGGATGAACACAGAGCAAGCATCTAGTAAATAAGGAACCATATTTTTTCTGCACAAATATGAACAATCAGCAGCTTGCCTCAAGACTGCTGTTTTTAACCTTTCCCAGTATTCCTAGCAGCATGCTTCACTGTAATGAAGATTAGTGTTTTAAGGCAGTCTGATTTCTTTCAGATAAAATCCAGAAGTCTCTCCAAGCAAAACCAGTGTATTTTACATGGTACTAGCATTTCTTTCCAGAAGGAAAAAAAACAGAATCTGTTGTAAAAAATTAAGTTAAATTTAAATTTGAAGTGCAATTAGCCAAATCAGGCTGAATCTTCTCAGCGCAACATAAAATCCTGAGATGTCTCACATGGTTGTAAATATTCTTCCCCTGAACTTGAGAGACATTTTTTGAATTCTCGTTGCTCAGGCCCAGCAAGCAACATGCTCTAGTTTTCACATAACATGACTAAGAGAAAAATAATCTTTTAAATCTCCAAAACAGAAACTACTTTGAACACATCGTATGTTGTCCAAAGGGCAGCACATAGTACACTGTTTGTCTCCTGTTCACAAGCTAACAAACTGGGTTTGAAAAGCTGTTTATTTTGGAGTGACTTTTAAGAAATGCTCAAGGATGGAGGCCACAGTTATGTGACCTTAGGGGTTTTTCTTCCTGATGCAGTAAAATCACAGGTTTCTGTGTGCATCCAAAGCTCCTGTACCTATACACCACCATGTACCTTTCCATACTGCCCCTCCACGCTCCCCCTCCACAACTGAAAGACTTCTGAAGCCTCATATAATGCTGCCTTTGGAAAGCTGTGGGAAAAGGAATGCTGCACTTGGGCAATGCCTGGTTTTGAACTGGAAGCAGTAAATTCCCACTTCTCCGTGTCCTGTAGAGACTGGAATAAACATATTTCTAAAGATGCAAAGAGTATACCCCAAGGATACCCAGAGCATGTTTTGAACTGCAAGGCACCACTGCAAGCTGTCAAAGGCCACGCTCAGGCAGGCACCTGGATTTTGGCCCAGCTCTTCAAGGAAGCCCAGGGCAGCAGTGAGGAGACTCTGCTCTAGCACAGGACCCCTGCCAGAGAGAGGAGCTGGCCAGGCTGCTGATTTATGGGGGCTGAAGAAGGTACCTCAAGAAGGATGGTGGCCAAAATACCAAGTTTTGGTGGGAAATGGAAGACTGCCTTGTGCCTATGAAAAAAAAAAAAAAGGCAAAGAAAAAGCACCCAAAGCTTCACTTTCTAGCCTACAAGCTGCCTGCATGACCTTGGCAGCTATCCTCTCGGAAGCTCAGATCTTTCTTTGTAAAATAAAGTTGACTTTAGTTCCCCTGTCTGACAGAATGCAGTTATTAGCACGGGAGTGCTTAGAAAATACAGAAGAACCAGAACTGAAAGTGGGTTCAACAAAATTCAGTAGAGTTGGATCCCTCTTATTCCCAGCACATTTCCATCTGGATTTGAAAGACTCATGAGTCTGCCTCAGGAAACCAACTTTATTTGAGCCACAGCTGAAGTGAATGCTGCTGTCACTCACCGCTTGCTGGCTAATCCTGTGACGTCCTATAAGCCTTTTAACCATAGTAGCCTGTAATTTATGCCTAAATAACCTCATTAAATGAAAATACAAATAATGCATTATCAAGTGCTAGGTATTTAAAATACTTGAAGCATACTTTTAAAAATGCTGGCACAGAGAATAAGGTGCACATATCCAGCTTAAACGCCCAAGTGCCACCTTATGCCCAGGTTGTATTCTATGCAGGTAGGAAGCAGCACAAGCTTTTATTAATGAGAATAATGCTAAGAAATGAGGATAATAAGTGAACTCACTCAATCCCTCGAGATATGCATAAATTGAAGGATTTTATCTGTCAGCCAAGACTACTTCATCCCAAAGATCTTTTCAGCTAATTAATCAATTGGACATAACATGCAGATGTTTTTATTATGTGGATTACAATCCCTGCTTGAACTACAGAGTCCAAACTCCTCTAGAATTAGATTTCAGAAAGAGAAAATGCCTTTTCAAGCTAGGGTTTTGAGAAATTATGTTTTAGCTGTGATCAAAAAAAAAATCAACGTAAGAAAAAAAAGATCCCTTATATTTGGAGAGATACTAACCAGGAAGATCTTGTGTAGCTTGTAGGCTGGGATAGTCTCAAACAGAAAAGAGGTTACAAAAAAGTGTGAGTAAAAGATTCAGACTCCTGTGGAAAAGCGACTGTATATGTACAACTCCTGCTTTTGGGGAAATGGTGAACTGGCACCGTTCACTGGAAGGCAATAGGGCACTGCCAGATGAAAGCTGGATGAAGTGTGAAGGTTTTCATGCCAGATATGTCATAACTCACTTCAAGGGAATTGGGTACTGGAAATCTTCATTAAGTGCTTCTTTTCAGACTTCAGTAAAATAATTAAGCTATTTGATTTCTCCTTTAATTACAAAGTTAATGAAATGCCAATGAGTGTTTCAGCACAATCCATAGGGTCCTGATAAAGAATGATAAACTGTATCTTACTTGAACAATGGGAAATTTACACTTTCTGTTAGCACAAGGGTAATGTCTACTTAGCTTCATCTACTCACAAAGTCATAATAATAATGGCTGGAAGTGATTTTATCAACTTGAAAGTGTGTCATTTGGTTTAGTTTAAGATGCTAGTCCCACTGTTAAAACTAGATTCAAGAGACTGTAAAACAGCATTAGCATATAACATTGAGATGGATTTGGAATAAGACACAAAAAGTTCTAGGAGGAAAAGGTGTTTGCAATCTAATTACTGGTGTTAATTCATCAATTGGTCAGCAGCTTATAGAGCAAAGATAGTACTATCACTTTTACAGTTCTTTTAAACAAATTATACAGCACTAGGAAAAAAAAAAAAAAAGATGAGATGCTCATGAAAATATTGGCTTACTGAGAAAATGCCAAAAAACAGATTTATGAAAATCTAAGGGTTTTTAGGTAAGATGAAACACCATAGAAACATTCAATATTTACACTTCTCAGATCAATATGGATCCAAAAAAGCTTCTAATCACACACAGTGCTAGAAGGTCACTATGACAACTCTTACTGCTAAACAAAGTATGTTAAATTTTCCCAAAGATGAAGAGAACATTATAGGTAGACTAGAAATAGCAGAGAGTAAAGGAAAAGAAAACACATGGAGAGAAGTAAACCCAGTTCTTATTAGGCTACTCTTAAATTCTTAATTTCTGAGTTTTCTGGTACAGAACAAATGCCACTATTGCCCTGCTTTGGATTATGTTGAGTAAAACAATGGAAATGAGAAGGGAAAAAAAAAAAGAATAAGACTTACTAGAAGTAAAAAACCAATCCATGAAAATAACATTTGGGGAGAAGACTAGGCAGAAGAAATAAAAAAAAAAAAAACCCAAACAAAAAAAACCAAAAACAAACAAACAAACAAAAAAAAACACCCACAACTTTGTGAAAATAAGTTAACCATAAAAAACTTTCTAGTGAGTCTTCACTAGAATCTCATCCTGAGATTCATCTGCTCATGAGTTAGACTAGCAGGCCTTGTGTCTCAAAATCAAACAAACAAAACTAAAAAAGAAAAAAAAAAAGCTTATTTAGCATCTAGTTTTACTTTTTAGCTCCTGTTCACACATTTGATGTCCAGGATAGGATGGACCCATCTCCAAACATGCAGAAGATCAAGGTCACTAAGTAGAAAATGAATGGAAAATAAGAAAGGTTAAGGCTTGTTTGGCTCTTCTATGTTGTTGCATTGAGTTTCTCCCACCACCTGCTTCTTCTAACAGAATTCTGTTTTGGCAATAACAATCCCAAAGAAACTGGGGAAACGTGACAGTCAGGAAGGGATGCATGCACTACACGAAAGAGCGGGAAAATACTTAAATTGCCTTTTATACACCACTTTTACAGTGCTAACCCCTTACCTTCTTCAAATTTACAGTATAAAATTTGGAATTGTTCTGAATTATGTTCTGTTTCTTATTCGACTTCTTTAGGGCACAAGTACTTAAAAATGCATTAGAAATGACACAAATTCAGGGACGCAGTGATAAGGGCCAGAGCCTTACTACTTCTTAAATGACCCTTCTTAAATTTCCTACTGGAAATTTGAGTAGAAATGATAACAATTGTAAAAACAAAAACAAGCAAACGAACAAAAACCCAAGCCCAAACAAACCACCACAACAACAAAAACCAAAACTAAACCAAACCACCCCAAAACCTCCAACCCTCCCCAAAACACCCACACAGAAAACAATCATGGAATATGCTTTTCACTAAGCCCTGACTAGACACATCACCTCCCTTCTGAGCTGAAAGAAGATCAAAGCAGCAGCCACTTTTGAGCTCGTAGAATGAAGTGCAAAATTACTATTTCTCTGTGCAAGGATGACACATTTTGGCTTAACTGATGAAATTACACCTCCTGTGGTCCAGCTTACTCAGAATATGAAGATGGCTGACATGTCTGTGAATTTAAACTTCAAGCTGGAGGCATGACTTTTAAAGAAAATTATGACAGGTTTTTGCTTGCCCTTAAGACTTGCACTGTAAGTCTGGACAGTTCAAAAGCTGACTCAAGTCTCACTCAGCCCATGGCTTCAGGGGCAGGGGAAATGGGGAAATAAATCTTCAGCTGTCCCAGGCCACCACGCAAGCATGGTAAATCCTCCTGCAAACAAACAGGGAGAGGGAAAAAATGTGTTCATGCACCAGCAGAGGAGAAAGGACTTCAGAAGACTGAAGAGAATCCAGGACTGGAAATCACCAACCCTGACTTTCAAAACAGAGTGATTTTGTTTGAGGCCTACACAGAGAAAGGGAGCTCACAGTAATAAATTAATATTAACTCTTCTGCAAAGATGGTGTAAAGAGTTTCATCCCTGACTCATAACCAACTGAGGAAAAGGTACTGATGTATCTTATTTATAGAGGCACACAAATTGCAAGTTAGATTTTGTGGGGGTTTGTGGATGGAATTGCCCAGCAGCCCAGGAAATTTATCCAATGCAAGGAACACTGGTAAGAGAAAGATATATAACTTCTAAATTGTTGCTGAGCAAACACACCAAAAACTTTCTCGCCATTCTTCCTCTGCTAAGAAGAATATTGCTAAAACCCAGTAAATATTTACTGGGAATATTTACTGGGAACAACTGAAAGTGTAACAAGCATGCACTTTTGAAAAAAATGTTTTTCTACTTTTTTCCCCTGCAATTCAAACACCACACTACAGCCAGGACTGAAACTCCCACGTAGTGTCAGTGTCTTAGGGATGCTGACCAAGTCCACTGGAAATGGAATTAAACTGGTTCCACACATCTTAAGGGGTAGAGTTATATCCCAGACTGACACTAGATCACAGTGACGTAGTTTTCAACTCTCACTTGGAACTACTCAATAGTGTTCTGAAACTGTATATTCAGAATATTAACTTCCCTCAGATTCCCACTTTCATCGTTCCTCTCTGCCTAGCCCACCATGCTCTCCTAGCTACTGCAAGCCCCAGTAGGGCGACCAGGAGGTCAGTGGAATGGTGCTACAGGGCAACAAATGGAGTTTTGATCTGGAAATTTTGTCAGATGTGTCTGCAAATGACACCAACAGAGCCTGGAAAAGCTACCCCTGTATATACAGGAATAAGTGCAAAAGCAGCTTTGGTATCAGTTTTGCACTCCCACATGCAGAACTTGAACGCTGTCTGTGATACGGTATGATCCCATCCTGCTGAATTTCAAAAAAAGAAATGCAAAATGCCATTCAGCAAGATTTTATGATTCAGCTACAAACTTCACCCTGAGTGGTCAATTAATCACTGCTGCATCTGTTAACTTCTGCTCCAACACATGAAAGCAATCTGCTCACACATCCAGTGAACATTGAGCCCAAGCCAGGGTTTCCTCCAACATAAGGAAAGCAGGTATCAAGGAGGTGGCTCTCAGAAGCTCCCCTGCCAGGTCATCCAGTCCCCAAACAGACACAAGATGAGTTATTCCCTGCTCATCTCAGATGGAAAACTCCCTGTCTCAGAGTGGTTTAAAAATAACCCAAAACAGCAGTAGAAAATGTCTGTGGTATTTCAAGTTTCTCGGCATCAAGTCCCCGCCTGCTGTCTCTTTTTTGGAGCAGTAGCAGCCTCATAATAATAAAAGCTACACAAAAAGCTCTTATTAAAAACCACTGCAGAACCTGCAAAGGTGCCAGGAAAGGAATATGCTTAAGCAAATGAAGCTACCAGAGAGTGGGATGGCACCAGTCACAAATAGATGCAACACCTCTGCCTGTAGTTAGTAGATCACTTTCCAGTGCCCTTTAATTAGTATGCTTTGATTTAAGTTAGGTTTGAGTCAGAAACATATACTTTAGGCTAAAAGAAGTTTTGGCCAAGTAAGCCTTTCCATAAATGACTGCACAACGTGTATCCAGGGGTAGTAGGCCTCTCTGCCGTAGCAAGATACTGTGATCATGAAAATACCATTTAACCATCCTCACCATGACACAGCCCCAAAACTCTGAACAAAGGCAGCACTTTAACACCTTCTGAAATGGGTTATTCCCCCCATCCACTGCCAACAGTAGGGAGGTGCACTGAGTGACCCAGAGCCTGCATATTTTCCTGCTGCCACGCTCGGCACATTACGAGCAGCTTACTTGTTTTATTTTGAAATAAAAAGTTGCTGAGTAAGTGTAACAAAGGACCCATCTGCAAAGGTCACAAGAAAGACTCTCTTTGAAGTTTCCAGCATTTCCCAGTTACCCCAAGACTTCCAGCTGTATAAATTTTTTGTTGAACTTTGTGGTGCAAAAATGCAGAAATTATAAAAAAGGAAGAAAAACTGTTCCTTGGCTTGCTTGTATGGTAGGTGGTTTTTTTTCATTTTTAATTTCTCTGAACTACTTGCATATGTAAAAAATATACTACTAACACGCAGTATTCCTACGACAAGGAAAACAGGTACACATGAGCCAACGAGGAGAGCTGCAGTTTCAGTTCCCTCCCTGATCACTGCCACATTTGAGTGCTGGACCAAGGCTCCCTCAGCAAGTACAGAGCACATATTTACTCTGACTTTCACTGCAGACTTCCCATTTTAGCCAAACTAACTGCAGAATTTTCAGTGAAGACACTAGTCCCTGCCAGTATACACACAATTCTTAACCTTTAAGGAAACATTTGAAATGAAAATATAAAAGCAAAAAAGAAATCTCCAACCCACTCCAGCACAAGAAATTCATTTAATTAGATTCCTTAATTATTCATTATTCCTTTCCCTATGTTGAAATGACCATCTTTGCCTCATTCCCAAAGGACTGTCTCCATAATTAAGTCAGGGAATCATTAAAATCTCAACGTGCTGCCCGAGTGAGATTTTAGTGCTGTAAGTGTTCTGCACACTCCATGCAGCAGTAAGTTGACTTTTATAGGAAAAAAATGCAAAAAAGCAGAATCATTAGCAGTCAATAACAAGAGGCAGAAGGGTATCAAATGCATATTTTTCAGGTGACATTTTTTCTCACTTTATCATAAGTAAACTCATATAACAGTCATAAAATCTACAAGTTTACACTTAAAACAAATGCATGTGAAAATTCTCAGTTTCCTTAAAATAACAACTATTATTAAAAAAAAAACCCCTCAGGGTAATTTTAGAAACAGAGATGTATATTTTGCCTGAAAAAAAAAACCCATCCAAAACCTAAAAATCCCAAACCAAACAACAAAGTCCAGCTATTAGTACTTTGATATTAAAATCCTGATTATTAATCCTGATATTAAATTCCTGCTGGAAGAAAGCCTTAGAGCAAGAGAACTACAAAAGACTCATTAAAAAAAAAAAAGTCAGAAATATTTTGTTTCTTCACAAATTTCACATAAAGCTATTAATATTCACAGGAGGCCAAGTTCTTTCTTGGCCTAGCAAGAGCAAGTGGGCATATGAAAAAACCCACTTACCTGTATAATAATTATAATTATCACAGAATAGATGCATTGATGTGATGCCTGAAAGCCCAAGTAATGTTAGAGCCCTATTCAGAACAACAGAGTGAAAGGCAATTCCTGTCCAGATCTGCCTGTAAGCTGCACATGCAGTATACAGGGGGTGGGAGGGAGTGTATCCCTCCTGCTTTAGAGGGGGTGACTGCAAACAGGAGAGGATGAAGTTGGAGAGGGAGTTGTTTAGTTTGTATTGCATGGCAAACAACATACATCAACACAAGTTTATGTACTGGGGATGTAAACACAAAAGTAACAGCCTAGAAGACACAGGAAAGAAATCTTTCTCTCCTACACAGCTTTGCTTGGGCCTCATTTGGAATACTGTGTCCTATTTCAGGCACTAAATTTCTAGGAAAAAGTTGTCAGCTGGATATGCGAAGAATTTATTGCTTTAACTCTGAAACTGCTCTTCTTCAGAAAACAACCCTGAATGCTTCTCTGAATCTGTGGTTAGTAATAAATAGCTTTAGACATGCATATCCACACACTCTTAGCAAAGACAAACACCAGCCAGCACTGCAACCTGGCTCATTTGCCTGGTACCCCCCACCAGCCCTCCTGGTTTTTCATTTTTCCCCCCAAAATAGGCAAACACATATGACTGGAGGCAAACCTACATAAAAATGAAAGATTATGCTCTCTTTTTTTCTCTTTTTTTTTTTTTTTAATGTTCCTATGATTTGTTTTAATTTAAACTACTTTGTGGAGGGGCTGAGTAAGAGGAATGTTGCAGGGAAATTCTGTTCAGAGATAAAGGCACTCTTCCTCTCTTGAAGATAGAATAAATTCTGACTAAAATGTTTAACAAATCTAAACTTTAAATAATCAATACGTCACAGAGCAGAAGAGAACATACAAGAACTGTTGCTCAGAACAGCTCCAAGGGTACTAAAATGGGTGCTAACAACAAGGGTACATAACAACAATAACTCCATGCAGTTCATGCTAGGACATGGGAATTACATAGGCTTAAGATAAAATTCCAGCCAACAGAGTTTTTTGATGTTCTGATGGGTTTGGTTTTGGCAGGGGTTTTTTGAGACTTCCTGGAAAATAGGCAGGATAGCCAAAGACTGTTGAAGACCAAATTAGTACTAAACTTGAAAGAACAGGGTGGGGGAAGAAAACTCAAAAAACCAGGAGATAATAAAATTGTACACTGGTCTGGTTAAACTTCCAGTCCTAGAGATCTCCTGTATCGGTATCTGTCACCACCTGGAAGTTATTGGGATGAACTGCAATCAATCTGGATTTGTCAAGAGAGAACTGCATAAAATTAATTTAATTTTATTTCATGGAAAGGTGACAGGTGTTGGAGACTGGAGAAAAGCAATACTTGTACCTGACATTCTCATAAGCACTGTAAGGAACATAGTGTTGATGAAGAGATTGTTAGATTAATCCAAGAGGGATCTAGTAACTGAACCCAGGAACAAGATATTAACATTCATCATCAAAAAGGATGGATGTTCTGCAAGAGTCTGTCCTGGATTTGCTTCTCTCCAATGTTTTATTAATGATTTGGGCAATAGGAAAAGTTTATTACCAATGCAAACATGAAACTACAAGAAGCACGTGCATGTTAAAGAGTGAAACCTTAGACCAAAATGATAAGTAAGACCAGAGGAACGGTGTGGGTAAAAAAAAACCCAATCAAAACAGACGAATTTCAGTGAAAATAAGGAGGAAAAATTTTCTTTCACAGGCTAGAGAACAAGTAAGGACTGTTCTTCAGCATTGTCTGCAGGGTATAAAACCTTGCAGATTCAATGCAGGACAACAGACAAGCAGCAGAGAAGAGTGAAGAAGTACAGCCTGCACAGTGAAATCATCTTTCTCTCCTATTTAGTATTTGCAAAGCCGCAGGTATATTGTGACTGACTTCTGCTATTCTGCTGCCAGGAAGATATGAATATTTGGGAAACAACAAGAGCAATCAGAAGTCTGTAAAACACATCCTCGTTTAGCCTGAAGAAAAGACGACTGATGGAACATGGCAACAGTCCTCAAGTCCATCAAAACCTGACAAAACGCAGAAGAAAATAGTCTGTTCTCCTATATTCTACTATGGATAGTAATAGGAGTAGAAAGTTTCAGTTGCAGCAACCAGATTTGAGTGAGATACTACGAGAATTTTTAACACTAAGGAAACTCTGCAACAGCATGCAAAGGACCAGAATGGAAACTTCACAACTTTCCCTTGTAAAATACGTATTAGGACCCACTTGGTCATCCTTACATCTGTGCTGCTCATGACCATCCTATGCACACTGTACCAAGAGGTATCCCAGCTGCCAAAAGTCTGTTCTTAATTCAGCCTTACCGAGACAGTACCAAACTATTTTATTGATTTCAGTGTAGTATACTTTAGTAAGGTTGACAGTTAGAAATATATTTTCTTAATGTAAAAATCTATGACCATTAGCTGCTTCACGTTATCAGAAGCAGAGCTCCAAATGAAGATACAAATCAAAAGAGAACAGTGATGTGTTTGAATTATTCTGGCAAGTTTGAAAGTCTTAAAAAGGTATTTCTCTATGTATCAAAAACAGAATTTAAAACATCCACTTTTATTCCATAAGTTTAAAAATTAAGAGGAATTAAATGCAATAAACTATATAGAACTATACAGTATGCTGAGAAGTCTGCTCTAAATTACAGGCACATTAAAGAACTCTAAAGAAAATTCAGTTCAAGATCCTCAGGCCAGGGAGGAGGAGCACAGCAAGGTCACTACCCTGGTCTTCAGGAGAGCAGGCTTTGGCCTCTTCAGGTATCTGCATGGTAGAGAGCCATGGGATAAAGCCTCCAGAGGGAAGAGGACCCAGGAAAGCTGGCTGATATTCAGTGATCACCTCCTCCAAGCTCAGAAGCAATGCATCCCAACAAGAGGAAGCCAGGCAAAAACACCAGGAGGTCTGAGTGGATGAACAAGGAGTTCCTGGATTAACGCAAACACAAAAACAAAGCCTAGAGCGGGTGGAAGCAAGCACAGGTGTCCTGGGAAGGATACAGAGAAATTGTTCAAGCAGCCAGGGACCAGGTTAGGAAATCTAAAGCCCTGACAGAATTAAGCCTGCCCAGGATCATCAAGTGCAACAGGAAAAGCCTCTATAGGTATGTTGGTGATAAAAGGAAGACTTAGGAAAACATGGGCCTTCCCTGGAAGGAAACAAGAAACCGGGTTACCCATAGTATGGAGAAGACTGAGGTACTTGACAAGGTTTTTGTCTCAGCCTTCGCCAACAAATGCTCCAGCTGCACTGCACGAGTCCCAGGAGGCAAAGGCAGCGACTGGGAGAATGAGGGTCTGCCCACTACAGGAGAAGATCTTGTCTGAGACCATCCGAGGAACCTGAAAGTGCACAAGTCCATGGGACCTGATGAGATGCAACTGCAGGTCCTGAGGCAACTGGCGGCTGAAGTTCCTAAGCCATTATCCACCATATTCGACAAGCTGTGGCAGGCTGGTGAAGTTCCCACTGACTGGAAAAAGGGAGGCGTAACCCCCATTTTTTGAAAGGAAGACCCAGGGAGCTACAGGGAACCCATCAGTCTCACATCAACGCCTGCCATGTAGAAGGGTCAGAGCGAGATGATCATTAAGGTCCATTCCAGCCCAATTCAAACCATTTTATAATCATGTGGAGTCCTAGGCACCATCTTCCCCTTACACATTAAGATGCTCTGACACAAAAGCAAGACTTTACATGGACTCTTTAGGGACACTGCAACATTTTTGGTGTTAACTTGCAAAACCACTACATAAAATTACAGCTTTTTAGAGAAATCAGAGTAATTGATAATGCATCTCTTCTAAACATATATTACATAGCTTATAAAAGCAGCAAAACTATTGAAATTTAATTTTTAGCCTTAGAGCTGCTTTCTATAGTTACAGTGAACATTCTGAAAGGTATTCACAGGCTGCATAAAGACAGACTAACAAACATTCCAGTTATAGAGGCCACAATCCAGTACAACTGCAGTTTGAGTAGCTGTGTAGTTTGGCAGAAGCTACAGATACAGCGATAATGAAAATCAAATTTTGGACTGCATCACAAGAACTGTGTTTGTGAACAGTAAATGAACAACTTACATACTATTCAGCAAAAAGAAAAAAAGAGAAGCACTAATCAGAATCAGCCAGTTCTCACAGGCTCCCAGTGTGCAGGCTGAATAATTGTCTCATCATGATAATAGCCTTTATGATAACCATGATCTCACCACTGCACTCAAAGATCCAAAATGCTGCTGGTACTCTCACACCCACAACAAGGCACACTCACTCTTTGCATTTGAAGAAAATCCTACTCTGCAGTTTC
Organism: Cnemophilus loriae; assembly: GCA_013397755.1. Classification (NCBI taxonomy): domain Eukaryota; kingdom Metazoa; phylum Chordata; class Aves; order Passeriformes; family Corvidae; genus Cnemophilus; species Cnemophilus loriae. The sequence goes on from VZTF01003395.1 coordinate 657,014, forward strand.
AACCCTTAGCTGTTAATGCAGGCAGGGCATAATCTTGGGGGTTTTTATGCCTTTGCTTTCAAGCCACAAAATCTATAGATTTCCTCTGTAGACAGAAGAGCACGGACTAGAATTCCTATGGTTATGAAGACATCTCCCATTCCACCATTCATTCAAAACAAATAGCAGAGTTATCCGCAGTAATAAAAACTAGCAATATGCATCCGATAAATAAAATAAAAATTGAGACGCAATTTTATGTTCTGTAGCTCGTTTTCTCCATCTAATTTCTGCTTCACAAACGTAGCAGGTTACAGTCTATTTTGCACTGAGAGCAGGGCATAAAACACACCTTTTGCCACCACTTCCCCTTCCCTCCTCTCTTACAGGAGGCCTGGCACCATCTGTTTTTAAGCATAGTTATATTGTTTCCTCTGGCTTAACAAAGCAGTGAAAATTAGCACCAGCCACAGGTCTGGTTAAGCATGTACACTCGGGCAAAAAGGAAGGGAGCATTCATGAGTGTTCCATCAACAACACCCATGGAAAAACCCAAGGTACGAAAAAGGACATCGCATGAGAGATTCCCGTTCCTGATGGACAGGCAGCAAGAGCACCCTTGCTGCAGTGTGTTCTCTGTGTACTGACACGTGAGCTGTCACTGTCTCTTCTGAAAAGGGCAGAAACTTCTGCCCCTATGACAAAGGTATTACAAGCAGCCCACCCACAGAACTGAAGCATCTCTATTTGCCTTAGTAAGATAATGTATTTCGTGGTGAAGCGACTGGGTTCACACACAAGGATAGGTCAAGGGAGAAAGAAGCACTTGCAACAACTTAAAAGCACCAGCCAAGATTTATCATCAGTACAAACTAGTGTCAGGGAAGGCTGTGGACTGCTGCCAGCTGGATTTCCACCCTACAGACTCCTCCAGTCTCCCTCCCACGTGTTTTAAGCACCGGATACGCAGTGTCACCCTCCAAAATTTCACCAAAGTATGTCTATCCTTTTTAGTTTTTACAGCACGTGAGGTCTCAGTGCAGAAGAGACCAGCTGCCACAGCACCAGTGTGCGCCAGTTCCTGGAATGCTGCTGGAGCCAGCTCCGGGACAGCCCGACCTCCCTGACAAAGCCTGGCTACTGCTGTAGATGGGGAAAAAAGAAAAGCTTGCTGGCAGTTTGTTGTCCTGCTGCCTGGAGTAGGGGCTGGCCTGCCAGGACATGAAAGATATGAATAGAAGCCTCTCTGAAGGACACACTTTTACTCCCAAGAAGTAGTAAATCACTGTGCCATGAATGGCATACTCAGTCCAAGTGCACGTGCATGTGAATCTGCTCAATCTGTACCACAGGTGAACTGTCTGAAACCCCACATAATGTCTCAAATTTAAACAAGCTGCTTCCTGAAAAGCAGAGCTGATTAAGTCTGATTTTCCATATCCCTGTGGATGATGTGTCTCCACAGTACCCACTGCACAGCAGCTTTAGGTCCCCACCATTTCTTGCAGGCTCCTGCCACAGCTCCCCTGCCGGCCCCTGCCAGCACACTGGTGCCTCCACCCTGCCCATGCCTCAAGGTCCTTGCCCACACAACTAAATCCCCACAGCATCCTGTCCTCTGACACATTCCCCATGGCTCTCAAAATGCCTTTCATGATTGTACAGTCTTACATTTCCTCGGGAAACTAGAGTTAAATTGCACACACACGCAAACTGAAAAGCAGAAGCACTGTGGAAAACTGCAGGTATTTTGTTATAAAAGGTATAAAGAATCAGTTTTTCTCTGTACTTCAATACTTCCCCACCACAAGGCACAATGACAGCAACATCAGAGAGAGTTTGTGAAGTAATGGCTCTCTGAACTTTTTAAATTTTACTTAAAATTAATTAGCCCAGTAATAGGTAAACAGGAAGATGAATTTTCAATTTCGTGCTTGGGTAATCTTCAGGGCATTTAGAAAAGATCACAGTGAGTAAGGCTGAAGCCCTCAATGTTCTCCTTCAGTTGGCAGATTTTTGGACAGATCTTTATTCTCTCAGTGGGACAACTTCTAGTACTTGAGGCTATAAAAATCAAAAAAACTTACATGACGACAAAACTGCAAAGGCCCAAAGGGGATTTTGAAGTCAAAACCTACGGAGATTCAGAATAATGCAATCTCTCTTGTACAGGAAAAACCCAATTTATTGATACAGTCAATATTACCAGATAATACAAAGTACTTGATAAGAAAAATTAAGCCTACCTACAAAGGGCACTCTTTCCATGTTCTACTGCTCTCCAAATGAAAGTTGTGGAAACAGAGATAATTACTGCCTTAAAGTACATCAGCAAAAAGTGCAACAAAGTCAATTAAGTCAAATGAAGCAAGGACTTATCAACCAGAACTGGCAAGACATCTCTGCCTGACCCACAAGAGGAAAATAATAATTGCCTTCTACATTGCTTCTTGTGATGTTTTGACACAACAAAACCATTTTAAGAAGTTCCAATGAAAGAAAGAAAGAAAGAAAGAAAGAAAGAAAGAAAGAAAGAAAGAAAGAAAGAAAGAAAGAAAGAAAGAAAGAAAGAAAGAAAGAAAGAAAGAAAGAAAGAAAGAAAGAAAGAAAGAAAGAAAGAAAGAAAATATACCAGAGACCCCATTGTGAAAAGGTGTCCTATTTAAAGAATCTTTAAAGCTGCACAGTGGTGTACTGAGTAAGTTTTAATGTTTTTTTTCTTTTTTAAGCTGCAATTACAAATCAAAGATGTTCTTCACCTTTGTTATCAAGTCTGCTAAGGAAAACATCAGACTTACAGACCCAGATGTGGCGATCAATATACCCAAGTATACTGATCAGATTATTGAACATATACTTTTAAAATTATGGATGAGGACACAAATTATTACCACAGCAATCTGACCCAGCAGCATGAACCTAAAATTCTCCAGAACTTTCATTTCCAAAGTGCCAAAATACTTTTGCTTCTTTCATATGTCTTAGCAGTGAAAATAATTTACTAGGAAAAACACATTTCCCAAAGCCATGTTTCTCTGGACAGCTTTTAAAACCTTATGCAAAACTTTGCTGAGTGAAAGAATGCAGTTTTGGAGAACTATTTAAAATTTTGGAAAATTAACATTATCAACATGACAGACAAAAAATTTTAGCTAAGTGATATACTTGTCACAACAAATGGTTTTGATAAGCAGCAAATTTTGAGGCCTGGGTTATCTCTGTGCATAAACTAGACCCTTAAATCAAGGGAGAGCAAGAAATAGCTAGATAGCACTTTTGTCTAAAATTCGTTTCCAAGAAAGGAAATAGGAGCCATATTCACATGGTTTAAATTCTATCTACATGCCTGTACCTAGTGTGTCCTGCCCTTCAGGAAGGCCTGGCCAGGAAACCACACTATGTTCAGGGACTTGGAATAGGATTTTGCCTCTCTGAAAATGACCTTTGGTCCATTTCTACTTAACCTGAAGAGTATAAGCTACAATAAAGGCAAAAACAGCTGGGGTTTGAGGCTGGGGTGGGTTTTTGGTTTTAGTGGAGAAGACCCAGCAAGACCAGAGCTGAAGAACAGTAAGGCAGGAAAGACAAAGCTGAGTATACTTGCAGCCACCTGGCAGGTCTACGATGAGGACCAGAGGTAATAAAGACAAACTTCTCTAGGATCCCGTGGGAGTCTTGCAGGAAAAATTGAGAAGGACCATCACGGGCATAAGAAAGCAGGTACTCCTTTTTTACTCTCCATTTGTCTAGAAGGGATGGCAGCCCCCAGGACTCTGCAAGGAAAGGAAGCCTGATGCCGATGCAGGGCTTTGGCTGAGGTGTCTGACAAGCACTTTCAAGGCCTGTGGTTATGAAGGGTTGCATGAACTGACACCTGGTGGCTCCCAAGTGACAGATGTGACTATACAGAAATAAGTAGGCGCTAAGGCTGGAAGCAGGAACTGCTGCTGGAAGCACAGACACTTTCTGCATCCACACCCATACAGCAAAAAGCTCCACAATTTAACTGTACCTTGCACATGGAAATGCTATTTCCTTTAAACTTTATAAAAACACCAGTGATTCATTCCTGCTCATTTTCTCCATGTCAGGCACGACTTTATTCAGCTTTATCACGTTCCCCTTTATTCATTCCTCTTCAAACTGTGCAGATCTACTCTATTTAATTTCTCCTCACACAAGAAGCGATTCTTTTGCTATTCTTTAAACCTATTCTCATTTTACATTCTTTTAGTAAGTAGGATGTGGGGTAGTAGAGAAACAGAAGCTCTTCTAAATACAAGAATCAACAAAGGAATAGAACTTCATTTTGTTTTCTGTTTTCTTCCAAACTATTCCCAGTGTTATTCACCTGCCTTTTTGATCATACTACTGGACTGTGAGCAGACACATTAACGAGATACCTGCATGTTCCAAATTGTTGTTACTAAACAAAAAAGTAAAGAAATCTAGAACACAAAGGCTCTGTTCAAATACTGAAACGTACCAGATGAAGGAAGACATGCGTTAATCTTGCCCAGTTTCCCCTCCAGGAAAGAAGAGTTATATATGTTTACACTTCATCTGCTTTATCCAATTCTGATTTAACTGACTGATTCTCATCTTTTCCCCAAGAGTACAATGTATTTTTCAGTAGTAGTCAAACTTCACAAAGGATTTGAAATCGCTGGAAATCCTTAAATGCTTTTATGGACAAAGGATGCAATTCTGATCTTACTCTATGGGTGCACAAATCAGGAGTCATTCTACAGAGGCAAATGAAGTAATAGCTGAGTAACTGACACAAAGGAAAGCAAGGCAAGCCTAAAAGCATGTTCCCAGAAATGCCACCAAGTCAAGAAAGCCATTTGCAAATGGCATTACAGAAGAAAGGGTGAGCACCAGACAAATGCTCATTTATTTCAGGACAAGACTGAGTTAGAGTTTCTGGAACTGACGTAACAGGAGCTAGTAACAGCTTGGCAGAGGCAAGAGCAACGAGATATTCCCTCATCCAGGGGTCTGGCAGCAACCCAGTAAGGGCCTGAAACTTGCCTGTATTGTTAAAGCATCAGTTAAATACAACCCTGTTGGAAAGTCACCTTGAAGTTTAAAAAGCTTTCCCAATGATCTGCTGAAAGAGGCGGCAGGGTGCAACACATCTAAAGGGAAGGGGGTTTAAGCATTTCCAAAGGTAAAGTGATAAATTTTGGCCCCTATTCCAAGAACAATCTCCTTGCTTCACAATGATCTGATTTCTAGATGACTGAGTGTAAAATTGTTCTGAGTTGATTCCAGAGACTTATGGTTAAGGTGCTGCAGTTTTATAATAATGACCAACCATTCACTTAAAGTTCAAGACCTTTCTTTTCATAATTGCAAAAGCTACCTGATGCCAATACCATTAAAAAAACCCCAAATCAACAAAACACAAGTGTGAAAACAGAAGTGGGCTGAAAGTAATTATTGGAAAAACATAGCACAGCATAACGGAGTAGGACCTGCTGAGATTACACCTTAAGTCTTCCCTGAGGTGCAAAAGGGAACCTTGCAATTCCACTCCAATCTGTTTAAACCCATGTGCTTCACTTCAGCCTTCTCCACTACGAATCCTTCTCACAAGCATAACTTCAGCCATCATGGATCACAAGACACAGCTCTGTATTTGGAATTAATAAATCCAACTCAGGATTTATTTGCTTCATCAAAGCAAGAAATAAAGTTATTTTCATCACTGGAATTTCAAACTCTTTTCATTTCATTTCAAACTCTCTTCTTTTAAAAGAGCACTGTAGCAAGAAGTGAATAAACCCAGTTCTCTCCAGCTCAAATTTCAAGGCAATATATTTGGTTGGGTTTTTCATTTTGCTATTATTGAAACAAACTCACCCAACTTGGATGAGCAACAGTTTCATGTTTTACGCATATTTTAAATCTTCCTCAAGGAAGCTGTGAATAACCCAAAACATCATTTATCATCCTCTTTTTGGCAGGGGATAAAGTTATAGCACAAGTACAAATCCAGGCAGAAGAGACATTAGTAAATGCAGGCAGCCCAGTGACTACTACCATTTTATATACATATGATAATGGAAAAGGCTGACTTCACCCAATCCCTATGGAGTATTTGAATTTTCAGGTCACCTGTTCACCATGGTGATGAAAATACAGCTCCCATGATCAGAAGGCAAGCACTGGGCACCTTAAAATAAGTAAATGAATAAATAAATAAAAGTGAGGCAAAGGTCTCAAAAAAAAAAAAAAAAAAAGTCTTCAGTAAAGAATATACTGAATGCTTCTGCAAAACCATTGCAAGAGCAGAGACTGGATTTTAACAAAGCCACTCAAAACCTGGCCCTGAGCAGAACATTTCCTCTCCTTTTGGATCACACTGCTTTTAGGACATGCTGTTCACCCTGGCAACTGCAAAGGGTTATGTCATACCTGGCACAGACTAAGCCATAGGCAAACGGTCAAGGCCACGCAAGAAGAGGCAGTAGAGGGAGTCAAGCATGTCCAAATATGCCTCAGGGGCACACTCACTGAACAACAACATTAACAAAGTATTTCTAGTTGGCACTGTAAATTAACCAAAAGTAAGGAATGCCACCCAATTCAGGAGCAAAGCTCCTAAAAAAGTCCCAACAAAACCAAGCTGGTTTTACCATATAGTCTTCAAAAAGATGCACTAAGGATATGGTGAAATTACACACCATACCAACTACCTTCTGTCAATACAGATTTTAAGATACCTGTGAAAAGTGACTTTTCACTTTGATGATTCACATTATTGTGACATTTGGCTGGAAGGGCTAGAGTTAAGTGTCTGTTGCTATTTTCATTAAATACTATTTTATGCCTCAATTGCTGGAAAAAATGATTTTACTTTAAAACTAGACTTGGTAGGCAAATACTGTAGCCAAACATGTAGGTTAATAGGTTTGTCAAAGTGAAAAACATCTAACAAACAAAAAAGAAATGTAAGGAAGCTTACACAGTATCTGACACCTAACACTAACCCGATCCACAAAGCTGACATTTAATCCACCTATCACCTATTTAGAGAGACACAAACTGGTATTTATTAACCAGTTTTACTGTCTCACTGCTACGTTATCCATCAGCAATCTACTGATTTTTCCTTAAAATTATAAACATTCAGACAGGTCTAGAAATCAGCATTCTTCCTCATGTAGTAGTTTATGCAGTCATTATATCCTTTCAACAGCACGTCCACAGGCTTTAGGCTCACTAAGGCACTTTATGTCCCCAAACCTGCAACTCCAGCACTTTAAAGACTTAAAACCTTCAGGCCATTGAATGGCCTGTGGAGCACAGCCTCCATGCAGCTCCAAGAAAGGGTGTGGAAAAGCTTCCCTACAGCACATATATCCCTGTCCAACCCATACAAATCCTCTTCTTGTTGCAGGGGACAACTGCAAGCTGAGCTGCTTGGAGGAACTGAGATAAACGCAAGTTGCTGAGAGGGAGGCAGTGCCCGTGAGCACCCCAGAGGGGAACACTTGCAAGGCTCAGCAGGACCTCTTGCTGCAGGACGACTGGATTTGACAGCTCAGCAATGGAGCTGGCGGCCAGGAAGCTGAGAGCAGGGACCATTCACACCAACACCACCCACTGCCGTGCTTCTCCCTGAATCAAAGCTACTGGAGAAAGCAATTCCAGTCGCTAATAAGATGGGATTCCTTTTCTCCATATCCAGGTTAGACAGAACTCAATGCCGCTTAGACCCTGTGGAGGCCCAGAAAGAGACAGAGGCACTACAAGTCTGTGAGCATCTGTAACTTGCATTTCTATTTATTCAGGAATTATTGTCCATTTTACCATTCCTGGTATCACAGGACTCCTTTTCCACCTGTGAACAGTCTCAAGCATCAAACTTTGTTTTCTGGAAGACCAAAGAGGTACAGACTGTGAAGAAAAGAATTTGGCTCCTTCCTTCTAATGACAGCCTGAAGCATAATCACCAGCCAGCGGCATGCTCACGGATCTGTCAGGAGAGCTGAACTAAGGATCAGTAAACCAGTGCAGCGCAATTACAGCAGCCAGAACCGGGCATGGGGCAAAACCCTAGCACCAATGAAAAATGTTGGCTGACTTCACTGCAATCACATGAGAAAGCCAGAATCAACTGAAGCAGCCACAGGAATGGAAGTTTTGAAGAACAAGAGAAAGCAGAGGGGTTTACGTCTATCAATTACTTCTACCCCAGCACAACAATTTCTAGGAAACTAACTTGTAAGCACACGGAGTGATCAACAGTGTTTCCCCAACAAGTGGAAGCTCCAGTCAACAGAAATTAGCAAAGTTATTTCCTATGAAATTTTTCATACCCATCTTGGTATCAGGAAATTTTATGAATATTTTGAAAGTTAATACTTTTTATGAACATTAAAAGAAATCAAGTAAAAAGTTAGATTGTCAACAAAAATATTTACAGATTAAAGCTCTGACACACAGAGTGTACACTAGTGAAAAAAGCAAAATTAGGCAGTAACTACCCAAAGTCTCACCAGGTGCCTGAAGCTTAATTGTTAACTGTAAGCTTTTCTCCCAAAGGCATAGAATAGAAGTCCATCTCAGAGATGCACAGAGGCTTTTGAGTTGATGCATTTAACTCCATGACAAACATTAATAGGAGTTACCCAGATAAATTCCAATATATCTACTTTCAAAATATATTACTTAACCTAGCTGAACCCACAATCTCTTTTTTTTGTTGAATTGCCAGTAAACAGATACAAGTTTTAAATAAAATTCTTATGCAGCATAATATACAGACGCATGACTTTGGTGCACTACCATCTTGTGGACTATCTAGGAAAAACAGTAAGTGGAGTTTTATATATACAACCAGTTCACACTGAGAGTCTATACATTCATCTGTGAAAAGAGCCCTAAAACTGCGTTTGGGTAAATATGACATAGAACTAGGAATGGTTCTTTGATTTCTTAGGGCTTGGCAGATTGTATCAAACTTCTTTTTGACAGCTTAGCACCAACGTGTGGTGTCACCAGCCTTTCCTGGGAGAAGGCTCTCATGAAAACTGCAACATTACACAGAGCAGCTGCAGAAGATCAGTTAAATACTGTGCTGGCTCCAATCCTCTGCTGCACAATTCCAGGCTCTCACCCGCACAGGTGTGGGAGTTTCCCTTGCAGATGCAGCTGCACTTTGTGGCATGAGGAATAAAACCATAGCCTGGTACTCAATGCCAGTGTTAGAAGTTTGCTTAGGTTGGTTAAGTTAGCAATGTTTTACCACACATTCTTGTGTATAAACATGTGAATGTACATACGTTATATTTGTGAAAATGCATTTTAAGACATTATTTACATGTGTGTAGGTATACAAATGTTGTGTGTGTGTAAACACACATATATATTGTAAACACTTGAAATATGATAAATTGCCTTCTGGAACTCATTATTGTGGGTGTTACTTCTCTGCAATACAGTCAAACCTCCATGATGATTCATTCTTCTGCATCTCTCTCTCATAAGATATTTCTTGTGAGCATCCAGAAAAATGCTAACAAATTTTAAACTGTGAAGAATGACATGATCTAGGAATTTAACTCAGTGTAATGAAATAAGTATATAAAGAACAAACCCACATCAGACTTTTGGTTCATTGCCTGGTTATATTCATTACCAACAGCCTGCTCCCAACTCAGTAGCCTTAACAACCAGTATCACATTCGGGGATTTAACAGAGACAACACTATTTCTTTCCCCAGTATAGAGGTGATACCCTAAGCCTTTTTCCCTTCGTGATACTTCCCAAATCCAAAACTTTCTGACTATTCCAAGCATCACTGTTCAGACTGTTGTCAATTTTTAAGAAATGCTCTGGTTTCCTTCTCACATCAGTCCTAAAAAGTCCATTGCCAATGCTCCCTCATCCTACTTGCCACGATCACACTGTTCTCTGGAACCCATGACCAGCCCTCCCTTTCCCCCAAGCCCTGTTTCAGGGCAAGAGGACATACTGAGCTTGAAAACAAGCAAAACCTTTAAACTGTTGACCTACATAACTTACATTAATCGATAAAGTACAACAGATCTTTCATTGTGAGCTTTATAAAGCTGGTGACCAGGATACCTTAATCTATAGCTCTAGGAACACGCAGAATTGGTACATACACAAAAAAAAAACTAAACAAAAACCAACCCAAAATGTTCTCCTTCAAAAATCCCATCACCTGTTGCAGTAGCATCAGTTTCCTGTAGCTTTCAGACAGACCCCCTTAAGTCACAAAAAATCACTTCAAAGAGAACAAATTCTGATTAAGAGTCCCTGAACAGAAAGGTGTGAGGGGGAGGTGTAACACCACCTATCTCTGTGAGGACAGCTTTCCTAGACTTGCATCCTTTCAGGTTATCTAAAAAAGAAAATCATAAATAGCACCGTTTAGTAAGAAAGAAATGAGCATTAAGCAGAGCTGAAGTCATCAGAAAAAAGAAAGTTAAAACATTTATAAAGAAACACGATACTGCATCAACAGAATGTGGTCACCAAAAATAAAGAAAAATATTTTTTTGGAGCAAATGCAATTGTTCCCAAAATGACATTTAAACCACATTGTAGAAATGTTTCTCAAGGCCAGAAATCAAAAACATACCTGGCAGCTCTTCCACAGCGAGCAAAAATTCTTCTAGGATTAGCATGGGTAATGAGCCATCTGACAGGTCCTACAACTGATCAAATATTTACAGGGGTCACCATCTGTCACTAAGATACAGCTGCAGATGATATTTATGGGAGTCTCCACTTGTGATTAAGGTACTGCTACAAATGCTAATACATAAGTGTGGCTTTCTGCTTTCAGTGATGTGCTGGGCACCAATCAGTGCTAAAGACCAGACTAAAATCACAGATCAAAACTTCGCACTACTCTGTTGACTTTTCACTTTATTTGCAGGGAAATAGAGTAACAATTCAAAACACAACCACCACCACCACCAGAAGAATCAATTCCACTGCAAGTTAGAAGATGCCTCAATTGTTTAAATTTTTGTGGAAGAGGAAACTTTAAAAAATATTTCAGATATCAATATTGTTATGGAGAAAAAGTACAGCATCATTCCTAAAACTTACCCAAGCCAGAAAAAGCAATGGTAATCAACATACATTAACACTTGACTAACGATATCAAAGGGGGGGGGTGGGAGGAGCTCAAGTCCACCTCTTAATGAACAAGTGCCTCCAGCACTTACAGATAAAGACTGGAAAAGATAACCTGCTCTCCAGACCGAAAATCACAGACATGAAGACAACAAAACCAGCCTGACTAATCTAATCAGCCTGGTTTTCACCCAAACTGAAATGAAATTACAGTTCCTGTCGGCAGTTTTATACCTGATCCAAAGAGGGATACGGACCTATGTGTTAGCAGGGGAAGAGAAATGCTGGGCAGCCCATGGGAGCCTTCACTGCTTCTGCATGCCCTGGATCTGTCCTGTGAATCAGCACAGCAGGACAAGCCAGTCCCAAAGCCCTGGTTTGCTCCTGCCCTTGTTTACAGCACTACTGACTGAGAATATTTCATGGCATTTCATAAACCCACACTATTATGGGGGTTTCTATCACGGATGTGGGCGGCTAAAAAATACCCTCCTTTGAAAGCAGCTTTCACGGCTCAGTCATTAATGCAGAGTTAACAACACGCCTGCTTTTTGAAACGGTTTCTGAATTTATAAAAATGAGGGTTTCTTAAGGGCACCCTGAACTATCCATGACATGAGAGTTACTGCAATGGAAGAGATGGCCTGTCCTGTAGCAAACTGTGCTACAGCCAGTGATCAGTGTGAGAGTGCCCAAGAGAAGCCCGTTCTAATTTCAGAAGCCTGGAGTCACTAAATTCGATTTAGCTGCAGAGATGATGTGAAATGCTGCTAGAATTTATATTTGTATCTACTGAGAAAATTATATGTAAATTTTAGTTTGAGATTCGAACCAGTGTCTTGATCTGATTTCAGATTTTGATGCTGTTCCACTGAGCTTTGTTAATAGAAATGCCCTTGAACAACAGAAACAGTGAACTGAAGTAGAATACATTCATCTCAGTAGTTAATCTAATCTCTTTTATACTGACATAGCAATTCCAATATGTCCCATAAAGTGGGGAGCCTTCAAATTTTCTTGACAATAAGATTTTTTTGGTAAGAACAAAGCAGTCCTTCTATTGAAATATTTTATGTAGAAATGCCCATAAACTAGACCACAAGAAGTTCCACCTCAACATGAGGAAGAACTTCTTTCCACTGAGAGTGGCAGAGCACTGGAACAGGCTGTCCAGGGAGCTTGTGGAGTCTTCCTCTCTGGGGACATTCCAAACCCGCCTGGATACACTCCTGTGTCACCTGCTCAGGTGAGCCTGCCTTGGCAAGGGTTTGGACTGGATTATCTCCAGAGGTCCCTTCCAACCCTAACTATTCTGTGATTCCATAAAAAAAAAAAACTTTTTCTTGTTTAGGGATCTTTTTTTCAGAGCTGCTAAAATTTGCCATCTGCAACTTCCTGCTTTTTGCAAAACATAAGTGATGAATTAAGTATGTTCTCTTAAATATTTTTATTTTTTTTAATTTACTGTCTTTTAAATATATAGAAATTCACTTTGGAGTGAGGTCTTCCATCCCAGAGTTTATGATAAGTATTATCTAACGATACTTACTGCAAAGAAAAGTTTCAAGTATAAAAATTCACACATCTATCCTTTATGTAGCTATACTTAATAGAGAGTATCAGCACTATGAGCTCCAGAGCACAGACATTTGCCATCCATTAACTAGAGGCAAATATAGATGTGAAGACATTTAACAGTTTTCAAAGAGCTCAGCTCCTTTGGTGTTCTGACATTCAAACAAAATGGTTCAAGTTTATATTTAGAGTTGATGCATATTTGTAATGGTTTACTTCTAGAAACATTTTTAAAACATACCTTTGAGAATTTAAATTCTTGGACTTTTAAGGGGTTTAGTCATGAATATATCACAATATCAATGTTTAGTTAAGAGATCTGATAATACATTTCTGTAACTTTTATGTAATGTCTGTCTTTAGAAAGAAAAAAGTAACTGTTGACTAGTGCAAGCAACAGTAATTTAATATCTCCCAAAAGAAATGGGCTTGTTAGTAGACAACAACAACACCAAAAAAAAAGGAAATAACTTTCATGTGAAAATTATTTTTACAGTGATATGATCTCTCTGTTGAAAACCACAAAATGTCCCATTGCCAATTAATGGCTACTTCAAAACTCAGACAAATAACAAGCAGGAAGATCACAGGAAGTGCATATGGCAAACACATCCTGACATCTGACAACCGCTCGAGCCAACGCAACAGAAAACGTTGTTCCCTAATGAAAACATGGCTCCCATTTCCCAGGAAAATCAGCTCTCGGGTTCTGAGGGAGAGGGATGGTTTCCAGAGGGAAACCAGTGGCCATGAGCAGGGCTGGCAGGAAGTGACACTGCTGAATCAGCAGGTGAGAAGCAAAGCAACATCAACACACTGTCAGCAGTGCTTCCAAGAAAAATCAAAATCACATGAGGAGATACAGGAGAGAAGAGTCTGGCTAAAACCTACATTCTACCTAAACACCTAAAGACAAAATATCGGCGGATTCAAAGCTGCTTTGAACAGAGTCACCAACAGTGTATTACTCTGCTTTGGGTTAGCTGCATATTTTAACAATATTCTTGTATATCAACACACGAATTTCATCCTTCCCTCTGTAAGCCCTACCAGCAACTACATTTAACTAATTACTGACTTCTTGGGAGCATTCTAGTGAAACCTTCACTATGGCAGCATTATAGCAGCAGGCTCACAGAGAGCACAGGTTCAAAGAGGAAACTGCATTTCTAATGCATGCAAATAATTCAAACATGGCTTGTTTCCCTACAAGAAAAGTCGCTGTTGCTTATAGCACGCTTGACACGCTGTCACTTTACACCATTCAAACATACAGGGGGTTATTAATGATATTCCTAACAAGAAGTAAGCTCTTTTTAGCAGTAACTAACAACATGACACGACACATTGACAAGTAATGTGACAGCTCCTTTCTGATCAAATGTACTCAACGTAAATAGCAATTCAAGGTCTGACACCCAGTGACAAGCTAAGCCATCCATAAAAGCAAAAGCAATGCTCTGAGAAGCTCATCAATGCACTTAAAAAAATAACTAATGCTCTTTTTCCATCAAAGATGGTCTGTTCTGTAACATGAAATCTCTATTTCTCTCATGCCACACCACAGTGCAAAGGCTGCTTTGATCCGCTGGTACAGCTGCCATCTGTCACTAGAGGGTGCAGTTGTTCTGTGTCTTAAACCGAAATTATTGATGTAATTATTGAATAATAAAATGCTCCTGTATGACTCAACTCTTTCAGTGATTTTGTTGAGCCACATATGTACCACATTTTTAATTTACGTTCAGGGGGATTATTTCCCTTCAAGCTCTCCAAATAACTAAACTGGCAGACAGCATGCATTCTCTAGAGCAAGGGAGACTGTCTTGGTTTAGATTCCAGTTGATTCCAATACTTTTGACTATATAGAGTGGCAGCTAAATATTTGCAAAAGCAGAAGTTCCATTACTGGATTTACCAAGTTATCCAGGCTCAATCATTAGGTTGTTGCTGTTTGCATGCTTGTTTTTACAGCAGTTGCATGACTGACTTTCTACCATTTCATTCTTTTGTCGTCAAAAAGACATGATGTTCTAACAGCAGCCTGGCTTTAGCCCTGGATCTGAAAACCGAAGTGAACTTCAGAGCGCGCAGTAGACATGGATAACAGCTCAAGAGAGCTCTAAGCAGCTCACCTTCTCATTTCTCTGCCCGGAAAAACAAACAACGGGAGTTCACAAGGTCAGCCCTTTGGCAGGACGGAACTGCAAATGACCTGAGAACCAAAACACTGCCAAGTCTGGGGTGGTGGCCACAGCTGAGTGCTGAGGGCAGGAGCAACACCCCGGGACTGCAGCAACTGCTCTCCAGGCAGCTGGAGGTCATGGACTGACCAGTGGTTTAGTGCCAGGGTTTGTAAATGGAACTCCCAAACTCGTGCCTTGCAGGAGCTTTCAAATCCTTTCTCAAAAGAAAAAGGAGGAGGGACACCTCTGCTGACATACCTAGCAGATGAACATCTGGAAGAGCAGCCCCAGGGCAGGGAGAGACACCGGGTCACAGAGCAGGCAGGCAGAGATACATCCCCTCTGGGGCTGAGAAACACGCTAAGGCGGCCGTACACACAAACTCTCCACATGAGTTTTTCAGTGGAACTATAGTGGCAGATTTAATACAGGAGCAGCACTGTTCATTGCACTTACAAAAGATCATACAGGCTATGTCATAGATCATGTATAGTCAAGTCAAAATTGCCTCTCAAAATACAGGCATTTTCCTTACCAACACAACTCTTCTCTGAAAACTGAGACACTATTCCCAGCCTTCTACAGCCAGGCTTACATTTAGGGTTTGGCTTCTGAGAACAAATCATGTAAGACAGACAGCGAGAGGGGCTCAGGAGCAGTCAAATATCAGCAAGGGCTTTGACTGACATTATTCCACAAGCCTAAGGTAGCCCACAGCCAAGGGAAATGGGGAAGAGTCCTGCTGTTAGGATGGACATGTGGCCTATTGAAACAGGAACTAAATTCAGCTAAATTTACACTGCTGGAAAGGCGAGTGAGTACCTGAGCAGCCTGAACAGCACCCCAAGGCTAGCAACAAGGGAGAACTCCCAGCTGCAAGTTCTGCCAAACTCAGCAGCAGCAAAGGCAAACCAGCATGTGGAGCTTCCAGCAGACCTCCAGCACTGTGAAGAGTGGGGAATCTGAAGTGGGAAAGTTCATGAGGTGTAAGTATTTCTGAAAAGTTTAACCCACACAATCATCTCCGCATTCAACCGTAAGACTGTATAGCAGTTTTCCAACACTTAAAAAGGGCTTATAAGAAAGCCTTTTCAGAAGGGCCTGTAGTGGTAGGAAAAAAGGTGATGGTTTTAAACTAAAAGAAGTCAGATTTAGACTAGGCATAAGGAAGATATTTTTCACAATGAAGGTGGTGAAACACCAGCAGGTTGCCCAGAGAGGTGGTGGATGCCCCATCCCTGGAAACATTAAAGGACAGGGCTCTGAGCAGCCTGATCTAGTTGCAAATGTCCCTGCTCCCTGCAGGGAGGGTGGACTGGATGGACTTTAAAGGTTCCTCTTTAATCAAACCATTCTATGATAACACAGGTCTGAAAAAGGAGGAGAGCTCCTAAGAACACAACATTTGTGGATGCAGTACCCAAAAACTGTGCAACATAATCCCGGGGAGCATGGATGAAGGAGGAGGAAGGAAGATGCTTAGTCATTCTGGGGCAGCAAAGAGGAATTAAAAACAGACTAAACTGTCATTTCAATTTGAAGTAGACTCCCCAAATCAGAAAGCTGAGTACTGGCTGAGGGGTTCTGAGAGAAGAACCAACCCACTGTTAATGATGGTGGGTAAAATGCAAGTGGTTGTTTTTGGTTTGTTCCTGAACCTGGTTAACATTTGCTTTATCACTTCACCAAACTGCTGCACTCAAACATGTTATTTTCCACCATTTATTCAGTTAAATGTTTCGAGATACATTTTCAGTGTACCAAGCCCAGTCTGAAGGCATGAGAACCTGTTAAGGGGATGCATCAGGTAGCTACAATAAACAGCAACATTCAGGGTGTTTGGCTTGAACTGCTTGAAAACAAAGATATAATCTTTCAATGTTACTTCTAGATAGAATTAAAATCAGGTAAAAAAGCATCTAACACATTGGAGAGAAAGAAAGGAGGGAAGAAAAATTAACCTCCACTTTGTTTTCAGATATATATATATATATATATATAAAACCCAGTATGCATAAGGAATAATTAATGGCAATATGTCAAGTGAGAACATTTTTTGAGTTCTGTGCAAATTATTCATATATAGAATTATTAGGGTTATCAGTTTTAGCAAACTGTTTTTTACCAGCAGTATTTAATACTTGATGTAATCTATAAAATTCTTCAGACAAGAGATTGTTATTAACTGAGAAAACTGGCAATCCACTGAGATTTCATGACAAGCCTCACTAACCTGTAAACACCTGGTTATTAAGGCACATCCATTAGATGTGGGCTTTTTTCACAGAACTGTCACTGGCGTGCTGAAACAGCTATTGAGAAAAGTATGTGGCAATGCAAAACGAGAACCCAATCAACTTTTATTTTTTAACTTGTCCTATGAATGTAGTATTGAATGTTACATGTATGTAGTAATCTAGGCTCGCAAATTATACCTGACATTTTTCAAAAATGCTAACGGGGCAGCTACAAAAGCCACTGTCATTGGCTACAATGTCTGTAAAACCTATCAGAACTTTATTTTTTTTAACGTTATAAGCTGCATATATATGTTAAATAACACATCAGGGAAAAAAGGAAGTGAACTGAGAAAAATCTGGAAGCCAATTCCAGAAATTGGCATAGATGAAATCGACTATTTTTATCACGTTCAAGCTCATTTAATAATTCTTCCTACAAAGCAACAGAGATGAAAGCAGTTGATCAATAAGAAATAATCAGCATTTGAGAGAGCACAGCTAAAAGAAATTGTGAGAAAACAAGAAACTCAGTAGACTG
Source organism: Cnemophilus loriae (assembly GCA_013397755.1). Lineage (NCBI taxonomy): Eukaryota > Metazoa > Chordata > Aves > Passeriformes > Corvidae > Cnemophilus > Cnemophilus loriae. The sequence goes on from VZTF01003395.1 coordinate 674,657, forward strand.
AAACATGGAAAACACTGTTAGTTAAATATAAATATTGTCAAGGGCTGTTAAGAAGCAAGACAGAAGTGATTCATGTTCATCTACAAAAAAATGTGAAAAGCCAGTTTCTACTGCTTCATTTTCTTTTTAAAGGCTGGCTAGGCTGCAATGAAAGCTTTCTTTTTTTCATTAAAGCATCAGAGAGGAAAGCTGAGTGCAATCATCAGGTTCACAAGATGTTAGTGGCATGGTTTCTGCCTTCAGAGCACAAACAGAAGGGCTGGCCCGTGGCCTCCTGGGCTTTGCTGTAGTGTTGGAGCCAAATGTTTGTGGGGGCAGGTGGCAAGAGGAATTAACACTTGCTTCATTCAAGAGCAAAGTCTATTTATCTGTCTTCCAAGCTGCACTGTTGATGAACAAGGACCTAAGGCACCAGCATAACTGAAAAACAACATATTTAAATTTAAGGTTATATTTTTATAATTAAGCTATCCCCCTCACATAAAATAAATCATTTGATTAAAACAAAAAGAAACAACTGCAGTATTTGATGTGTTGTTCCAAAAGTACGTCGCTGCAATCACAATCAAACACTGAAAGTGAAAAAAAACCACATGGGGAAAACAAGAGGGAAGCGTGGATAAATCAGTGCCAACATTAAATACAAGACAGCTTGCAGAACATGAGAAATTACAAAGAAAAGGTCAAAAAAATCCAGGGTGAAGGGCATCATTTCTACAATCACGAACAATGTAATAGTTGCACATTTTTAGAACTTTTAACTAAAAATGACAGGAAGATGCTGAAAACGCACCTTAACGTTCATCTTGGGTAATTTTCACAAATGTTTTCTCGATATTTATATCCATAAATATTTTCAACTTTATACTGAGCAGGATTTAAACAAAAACATCATTTCACACCCCCGCCTCTCAAGAAAGGCACTGCAAGCTTACAACAGCAACCAGAAGATGTTTCAGAGATTCTAAACAGATTAAGCATCTGAAACCCTACAGCCAGAGTTTACAAGAAAATCTATTCTGAATCTCTTAATGAGAAAGGTGAGGGAGCAAAGTCTGTGTGGCACCTAAGGGCAACTAATAAACAGCAGAGAGATGCAGCTGAATTTATGCATTCCTTTTCAAACAGAAAGGTCACGGGCTAAGCTGAGAAAAGAAAAAAGCTACAAAATGGATGATTGAATGCAATCACGGGCTTTGACTTTCCTTCTAGCACTTAAAATTGAAGATCTAAGTTTCTATATCCCCTCTCTGTTTTCAGAGCAGGCTGTGTCACAGTTCACTGAAGTGGTGAGAAACTATGGAAATAATGCAAGACAAACCAGATGAATCAAGAATTTGCATCCATTTCCAGAGAGACCCACTTTCTCTACAAGTACCTCAAAACAAAACAAGCACGCTTTAAGCCTATTACTTTGCTGTACTTGGGATTCATAAGACAGGAATATTGAAAAAAAATGAACTGAACTATTCAGAGTGAGATGGTTATCTAAAGGATTGTATGTTTATTTTATGGACCTTCACACGCAAGGTCAAATCTGAATTCCAATCACACAAAAGGTTTTGTTTTGGACAGTAAGAGTCACTATGTTTGAAAAATAAAATCCTCACAAAAATAGAAGATTTAATCCCTCAGCAATAGTTTATAACTTCCACATTCTTTTTCCTTGTTTCTGTGAACTGTTGACTTCAGCTCTGTAGCTACCTGTGTAGGCAGGCAAAGCATCTAAAGGCATCTCTCTGTCATAGAGCACATAGATGGCACAGGAGAACAAAGGTGATGTGCACAAATTATCTTAAAATGATGCCATCACTGTTCACCTCTGGCCACTGTCAGATATTTCAACTGCTAACACGTTTCTGCACATCAATATTTTTTCTATAATAACAGTCACAGAACTTGCCTTTAGTAATATTAGAAAAGAATCCTTTTGATAAATAATACGACTGTTTGCTATACAGAGCATAGACACCAGACTGCATGCTGCAGCTATCCCGGTTGTTGACGTCCTCACTGGAGAGGAGTAGCTGCAGGATCTGAAATGACTGCCAGACTTGCTCATGAATAGCAAGACAGGAATAAAGCATCATATAAATAAATAACTGCCTGAACAACAGTTTGACAAGTGAAGTATGTCTGACAGTCATTCTGGGACAGTGTGACTTTGGAAGGAGAGCAGTGTCCATGCTCACCAGCTGGCTAGTTTAACCCAAAGGATGCTGAGACTGTGTCAGTGTGCGCTCTGACCACCAGCCCTCAGTGGGCTGGGTAACAGCCCTTTGGGCTTAGACACCACCAGTACCAAAAGGCAGTGTCTGAACACCAAAATCTACTTTGGAGTAACACATCATACATACATTACCACACTATTCTTCTTCCAAACTTTCCTGAGCACTGGTTTATGCAGCTTCTCGAGGGAGACTCTGCACAAGAATGCCACTCAGTCCTGAGAGCTGTGTGGAACTGAACAATTACAAGCATCTCAGGAGCACACCCATTGGCTCATCTGTTCTTCTATTGTTCTGATTGCCTGTGAGGAGGGGACTTCTTGATCCAGCTGGAATACTTTGTGCTAGTCACATTTTGAAGCCTGGTTGGGTTTTCTTTTACCCTGAAAGTCTGCTAACCCTCCTCAAGCTGCTTGCAAGCCAGTTCCACCAGCTGTGGCTGCCTGCTTGGGCTTAAGCTCCAGGGTCCCACAGGACTAAAGACATTTCCCTTTGAGCTCTGCTTTTGCATTTTGAAATTGCTGCTGAATTTCTTATCCCCACCTCAGCTTCCCAGTTCCCAAATTGCCTGCGGGAAAGGAATCCTGTGCTCCTGGCTGATGTAAACAACCCATGCAAAATGGGCATTTTTTGCTCTGGCTAGGACTACAGATTGATAAAAAATACCATTCTCACCACCATCCCTTTTTGTATTGCAAGTATTAAAAAAACATGTGCAAAAGAGCTGAACTGGAGATGCCGTCTGGCACAACATATTTTCCCACTTAATTTAAATTCCGTTTTTATCTGTATATTGGCCTAGAGCTACAGTTTTTCTTTCTCTTCCTATTAGCCATAAGTCATCATCTCAAGACAAATGGCATCGCTCACACAGCATGTTTCACTACTTTACCATACTGCCTTCATGGGAATGAATCATGCACAAGAAGGAAGCAGGAAGCAAAAACCAAAAAGAATGGCCAGCAGCACTTACATTTCAGAAGATACTGATACAGTTGCTGTGATATAGCAGTAGCAGAGGTCAGAATTTGAACCGTGCATGGAAAGAACTTGAACAAGCTTTGGTTTGTTATGGGAATATACATAATTATCATGGTGAAGTGTTAAGCACCCACCCAAAACTACAAGAACAGCTATAATCATCAAGCTTGCAAACATTTAATTTAACAAATTGAGACAAGGTGGATATAGCTTTAACTGCACATACCTCGCTGGTAATTGAACAGTGCTCTTCCCTTCAAACCTGCTGATGCAGTCGAGTAGTTTAAGTGGATCAATACAGATAAATAAAACAATCACAAAAAATCACCGTTTTCTCATCATTCAGATTGGGCTGAGAGAATACATACCTCAAATAGCATCCACCCAAACTTCAGTATTCTCAACACCCTTATAAACAAATGGGAATTAAACCAGAAAAGAAATGCAACATTTCTCCAGAACCCCTGCTTCACCCTCCCTGATTTTTGTCACAGTTCTTCCACCCTTCAGAAAAACAACGAACAAAAGCAGGATGCATCTTTGCTTTGTTATCCAAGGTCTCTTTGCTTTCAGGCAACACACAAAACTGGGATCCTATTTGGTGATGATTATAAGAAAAAAACAGAGACATCTGTCAGGACAAAATTTGCAACAACACTCCCCTGTCAGTTTGAGAAACAACTCTGTAGAGGGATAGCAATCCAATGACTGGATAAGAATGGACAATGTTATGAAGAAAGAAAATTTTTGTTGTTGCTGTGGCAGGGTTCTGGAGAGAAGGCAGAAATGTGTCAATGCAGAAACATGTTTACAATATGCAAAGCTTTAAGATTTCTGAACCTCAAGCCCAATCACCACCTTCATATTTGTATCATGCCCACAAAGCCAGACAGACAGCTGAGATTTCCTCAGAGTGAGTCTGGTTTTCACGTGCAAACATCAACTCGAATACCCTGCAGATATCTGGGAAAGAGGAAAAACAGTATTGCTGTACAACGAATAAGCTGCAGTATAGGAGGATTAGGGGTGGCTGGGGCAAAGTCTGTGTCCATTCCACAGGAGCAAAGCCAGGAAAATGTACGCGCATGAGGCAGGGACTGTAATCGGCCTTACGAAAGGAGGGAGCTGACCACTGGCCTCCCCAGCCGTCCAGCGCAGGCAGCAGAGGCTGGGCAGAAGCTGCTGCAAACACCTGTGGTCAGCGCTGGAGAACAGCTCACGCCTCGCTTGTGCCACGCTCTTCACGACTAATTCGTCACCGGGGGTTTTTGAAAGGGAGGTACAAAAAGGAGGAACAGGAAGAGAGAAAGCACAGCATTTATCAGCATTTAAGCTGTACCTCCAAGGACAGTTCTGCCACAAGCCGGCAAGGAGCACGGCAGGGAACTGCCCTCAGTATCGGGCTGAGGACAGAACTGCTTCGGAGTGGCCCCTGAGAACAGCAAAGCCGCATCTCAGAGGTCTGCCAGTGCAACGTAAAATAAAAACACCCAACTGTGAATTCAAACGATATATAAGGTACTACAGAGCCTATGGTTCAGAATTTGTGGACATAACTTACATTTTCAGTGATTTCAGCCTCTCCCACGTTTTGGAAAAATAAGAAAAACCGGGCGCCACGTTTTCTGTCCACAGGGGGGCAGAAAGGGGCCGCTCCCGTCAAAACCCTTCCCTTCCTAACCAAACAGGTAATTGCACGCAGTTTGTCACCCCTTGTTCTATTTCCTTATTTCTAATCAGGAGACTATATTATCCCATTTTCCAGATTACCCTTAGCTCTTTAATATAACATATAACAATCTGATAATATTCTCATCAAGCCACTTTAACTAATTCAAGTGTTCCTTTTCTTTACTCCTCACAATGCTAAACCTTTTGCTTGTTTCTGTAAGTTCTGTGAACTAATGGTTCATGGAAGAAGGGCAAAAATTGTTTCAATTGTCTGTGAAGCACTTTAGCAACACGATGTGTTTATGGAAGGCTTTAATTACCCAGCAACAATACGACACAACCTAAACATATACATAATTTTCCGGCATAGCTTACAAAAATACACTGGACTTACTTGTATCACCATATATCCTGAAATCCAGTTCAATAAATTGAACATTATGTTTACAGAGTTTAAAGACTGTTAAGAATACTTCTCCCTGGGTGTTTACTTTTGGGAGATTTTTTTTTTTTTTTTTAAAGATTCATCTTTGAGGTTTAATCATGCATGTATAGCTGCACATAAAATAAAACAGTTTGTGTCCTAGCTATCAGAGTTAGAACTGATCTACTGGCCTTCCTGATTACTTTCAACTCATAGATATGAAAGACGCTTCTTAAAAACATATTTACTAAGCATACCTTACAAGTGAGTAAAAATTTGCTGTTGATGCTAAGATAGAGAACCAAAAGCCGGCTGAATTTCAAGACACTCATGTTTTCCACTGCACAGTGCTACCTGAGGCTCACTCTTTACTACACAGCACTAGGTACAATGTGTTAACAGTTCACAAAGCAAAGGACGCTGACCAAACATCTTAAAGCATGAAACACACTGCAAAGTGAAAAGAAGGGCAGAAAAATCCTAAATAGACAACAACAGCTTGCCTGTTCACAGGTGAAGATTACAATGCACTGAAAGCCACTAGCTGAAAAGAAAACAGTCAAGTTCGGACAAATAGAAAAGCAGAACTCCAGTCTCTTCCCATAGGATTATACTTTTCAGTTCAGGAAAGGAAGGTGAGAGCTATATGTGAACTTGCTTGCAAGCTAGGACCTATTTAACAGCAGGTGTTGTCACACTAGGAGACTAAGGGTGCTCTATTCATGACTGGTTAGAGGATTACAGCAAAGTAATCTGAAGGAAGGTAAGAAAATACTCCTTTCTCCCAAGATAGTGACCTTAGCATTCAAAACCCTTATTACTTGTCAAAGGCTGCACCAACTGCTTGACCACTCCACCAGGTGCTAACCTGGTGTGCAGCCCAAAAGTTGAGCAATGGCCCTAAAATTAGACACTGCTTTGCAGTGGAAGCACGAAGACCAGAATTCAAACTCAAAAACAGCTGAATTACCATCCTGCCATAAGTCCTTATCCCCATACAGAGCCAACCTGTATCATCAGCGAATGTCCACAGTGCAAAAGCTCTTCGTCTGACTAACCCTGGCCACTCTCTGGACATGTAAATCCTTCTGGGTTGACACCACCTGCATTTCCTGGGATATTTGTGGAGCTACCAGAAATTCAGCAGCAAGGACTAAGATAAAACTATCCCCAGCCGAGCCCATGGATGCCCATTATACAGATCTCCAGGCCAGGCCAGGTGATACCACAGTGCTCTTTGGTGGCACCGAATGCTAAACAAGAATTGAGGTGTTTTCCGTAAGACTGAGTTTTAAACACATGTGCAGTCACCATTAATGCAGCCAGTAATATTTCATTGTACTGTGGCTCACAATGAAACATGAAGATGCATTATCCTAATCATCATCTCAGTAAACTACAGGGTACACTGATGCATCTTGTCAATTCACATCATTTTCACTGACATTTCTGGTTAGCAAAAAGAAGTCTTCAGGCAAAAAAAGCACACTCACAGAAACATCAGTTATAACAAGCATGTGGCCTTTTTCCCTGAAGACCCAGTGCTATGTAACCATTATGTTTGTTCAAGGCATCTTTTCCCCGAATTTGCTTCACGAAAAAAAGCTTGATCTTCCTAGTGACTTTTCCAATCAAATTGCATCTAGATCACTTTTACATGATGTGCAACCATTAATTTTACTGGATTATTCAATATCTATTTTCAGCAAATTTCTCTATATACAAAAGAAATGCACTTAGCTGAGACATCTCCAACAGCATTTTGATTGTCCATTGCAAAGCTTAGCAGAAATGAGACTTAGCACTAGCAGAATAACAACATTTCAGCTGTAAATCTCAAAGCAAACACGACTGAGACATCAAGATGAGACTAAGCTCACCTTAAGCATGCAAGTTCTTTCAAGTCCCATAAAAATACTGATATTTTGAAGTACAACTGAAAAGAAGCACTTAAGCCTACAAGTCTAGAGCAAATCTCAAGTCTCGATCAGATCTCAGGTCTAGATCTTCTCTGCACCCAAGCCACAGAACAAGAGTAGCAGCTGTTCTGCAGAACCTAGGCCTGTAAAGAGTTACTCACATAGAGTTTCATGTGGAAATGCTGCACTTGGAAATCAGTGGGACTTGCACATCCCCTTAAGTCTTCCTAGGAGTGAAGTCTACAGGGAATTTAAAGTGTGTTTCCCAAGAAACGTATCTGCCAAAGCACAGGGATCCACCATCAGCCTTGTTCATTCAGGCTTCCTCCTCTTTGCTATAAAAACCTTATCTTCAGGGTTTGGTTCTCTTGAAAAGTATGACATGTACTCTTTTCCCAGAACAATTTGTGACTGAAACATTTTAAATGCTGTTCCACCGAAGTGAGCTAAGGCATCACTGTACACCAAAACCACGCTGCACTCCAGTGACTTGCCTTTGCCAAGTTGCCTTTGCTGATTTTTGCTCCTTAGCAAATCAGGGTTGAGAAGTTTTTCCCCATTTCATAAGAGTGAAGGAATTACTCTTGTTTTGTAACTCCATTTTACATCTAGCATGTAAGCCATTAACTCTTACTTTGCACCACAGCATTACATAATTAACTGGATCCTACAGTCAGATTAAACTGTGTAGCTGTGATACTAGCAAAGTGTTGTAATATTCATTACAGCATTTGGACTAATCCTTTCTCCAAATGGTATTCCCTTGTCTATCTTGGATATCAATAAAACACATCTGAGTTATAACAATTCTTGAGTTGCCCCTTAGCTGAAACTTTGCCAATACTTCTGGTCCCTCCCATTAACATAGTACCTAAAAAGATGGGTATCTCAAAGAGTAAAACCTTCTATGCCGTTTGGATTCCTTATCCAGCACAGGCTATACGTACTGATATCAGCTAGTCCAAGGGCTAGAAGTGCTCCCAGTCTAAGCAGGACAGATTGTCCCCTGAAAAAAGGTATTTGGATAGAGGGAGAAGATAGAAGCATGGAGCCTGATCTCCACAGTTAGAGCTTCCCTTTGCAAATCACATACCAGTTTCACATTGGCAGCTAACTTCAATCTCTTTTCATGTTCAAACACCCCTGATCTTGGAAAATGAAGAAGCCAAATGTAGCCCTGCAGTCACCAGGAAAAATCACCAGGAAGCTGAGCCTTACAAATATACAGTGCAAGACAATACAAAGGCATCCTGTTCAATCTTTTACCAACAGCATATTTTTATTTTCCTTCCATAAAATCCATCAATATTTTCCTAAACAAGGCATGAAGTTAGTTATCTTTTACCCAACACTCGACATTTCTTTGCTTAACCCAAAGCCTCTGGTACAGAGGAAAAATCATGCTTGAGGCCACTACAGTACACTGGGTTTGTTTGTTCAGTCTCTGTGCAATTGCTGAAATATATCAAACTGGGGAACATTTTAGCACTTGGAGAGAGCAGATTAAAGCAGTAAATTACAGAAATAGTGTCCACACACCTGTAAACTCTGCAGATGTCCAGCGATAGCCTGGCATATCATATTCCCATCCAACTTGGTGCTCACTGGTTCTTTCGTTTAAAGGCACCATGGGATGTGTCATGGAAAATACCAGGCATGCAAGACCAAGCATGTTCAAGTTCCAATTTTTTCCCAGTAGCCATTAATTTTGCCAGCATCATTTTCCAGGTCATTTTTGGCACTGCAGTGTCCACAGAAGAGATGGATGGGGGCAAGATGAAACACCTGTGTTTGTAGTGGTAAAGGGAGCTGGGGTTGGCTTGGCCACTCAAATGAGCTTTCGGTGCCATGTACCAGTGATGGAAGCAGTGGTCCAGAGGGTTTATCTCAGCAGCATGATGGGGAACACACAGCACTGGTGCTGGGCTCAATCAGCTGAACACTGGACAGAGGGGACCACCAGCATCGATGAGATTTAAAATTTATCTTTCTCTAAGTTGCTTGCTAAACTATGAATTGATTAAACCATTTCCACAGTATGGCCACCTCACTGGTGAAGCCTTGCTGTGAATACAGCTGCTTAGTGGAAAGTCAACATTATTAAAAAAAAATCACTGAACAGTGATACTCAAAACCTGTTCACAAAAATAAATACATCAACTGCTTCGAATTCACATTTTGTAATCATAAACTGGCAGAATGGGATCATTTAATGTATTTTTGCTTTAGTCTTTTCTAATGTAAACAGTTCAGGAACACTTAAAAAACAATTTGTACATCAGCCATTTTGAAGCAGATGATTCAAATATGGTTAGCAGACTTTATCTAGGTATGTTAACAAATACTCCTTCTGTGCAATTTATTAAGTGAAGTTACAGGCAAAAAAATATTAAAAAGACTGAAAATGCAGAAATTAATTACCCTGGATTGGAACAGAAGAAAATGCATTTTCAGCAGCCTCACTAAAAGAAGACATCAACTTCCCATGCAGGAACAACAAAAGAAGATTTCATGTGCGCCAACACTGCACAGGATCAACAGTAATTTGCAGGACCAGTTTCACAAGGTCCTTTCCAGAGGGAGAGAGAAGGGGCATGAGAATATAAATGTGACTCACTATATATTTACAGACATTAAATATGATATGTTATATTTACTCCTCCTACATGAATATATTCATCTGTATCCATGCTAAAAAAAAAATTGTGCTTATTTTACAGTGACTACATCTTATTCATATATGAGTAGCTCTTGGAGACAGGTGGCATTTACTAAATAGATACATAATGGAAGCCACACATCACATATGACAGTAAATTTACTAACCTTAACACACAGATAATGGCATATACTGCATCATAGCTGATGCCTCTTTGATAGTTACTTGCCTGCAGTATTTCTTTTATAATATCGTGGCTTATCTTTATATTCAGAATACACAAATGTGGAGGGTAGGAAAAATTTAATCTAAGAGCTTCAGACATTTTTATTATTAATGCTATTTTATATTGGGTTGGGTGCTACTAAAGTACTTGATTACTTGAGATACTGATAACAGCTATCCTTTTTGCAGGAGAAAGAATCATCCTGGTGCTCTTTCATTGCCTGGGATTGGGATAGACCCAGAAATCCTCTACCACCTCTAACAAGGATTTTGAAGCAATCAGAAATTCTGGGTCTGGTACGTTGCGTATATCGCCAACCGTGTCAAACTGACTGCAGTGGTCTGTGGTATTAAGCTGTCACTTAGGAAGCTCCAAAGGAAAAACCTCAAAAGAAACCCACGTGATTTCACTGTCAAGAAAGAAGAAAGAGCAATGCCAAGATGTTGCAAGTATTCTAAATTTGACTGAACATTTGCCCCCCTCCATACTCTCCTCATCCCCTCAAAAAAATCAGAAAAAAACCAAGAAAACCAACAAAGGGCTTTGTCTTTGTTCCTGCCCTCTATTCCCAGCCTGAGGTGTGCAGTTGATCCGAACAATAAATTGATCAACTCAAAATTAAGCAGACAGGTAAGCTTTCTGCCTGGTCATTTCCTTCCTGATAAGCCAAACAACACACAAACAGTGATAAGAACATAAGGAAAGCAGGAGTGAGGGACTACAGAGTGGAAGAACAGCAAGGGCAGAACTGCTGTTTTCAACAGTAGCCAAATATCATTAAAATGGTGCTGAAACTCCAACCTGAGCACATCTGAAGGCAGAACAAGGCTCCAGGTTCTGTACCTGGGATAGCTGCAAGGAAGAAATGCACAGTCACACGGAGCTACAGGAGACAATTTTCCTCTGTGGGGATGTGCCAATCTCAGCTATGGCCTCTTTCCCCCTCACTGAGCCTTCAGGTTTAACAGTGGCAATCACTGAGTGTATCTCACAGTCCCGCCTCCAGAAGCTGAATGTCATTCACAAAACCTAGAGGCAAAGCATAATATTCCCTTGGCAGATGTCAAACAGTTCCTCCCACAATATCCCACACACATCAGCTCCTCTACACTCTAAAGCCTATTACCAAGTAGGCTTCAACAGGCAGAACACCCAGAAACTGCTTAATCATTGACTGTATAACTTCATTTTCTGACCTTCTCCACAGCCAAAATATTAGGCAAAGATCAAGGTAACTCTTCCCTTGACAGTATTGTGTCAGTCAAGTATTCTTTACCATTTAAGATGTCCTAAGTGCTTGCTAGCACACACTCAGTTCTCCCAAATACATGTTCATTATAACACAAACTGTTTACTTAAAGCTACTGGACTGGGCCAGATGAAGGGAATATATGACTTCGTGAGCTGTAGGATCATCATGGGGAAGGTGAAGGTGGGTTAGCTGGTGCTAAGAAACACAAAAAATATTCCAATATGATGACCTATCTTCACATTACTCAAATCTTTGACTTCTTTTTCCTTTCCTCAGGAAATTCTAACAAATTCTCTCCCAAGTTAAAAGATGAAAACTCTATTTTATTTGCACAAGCACTTACCAGAGCACAGATCCACAAAGTTTCCCAAGCCCTGAGTCATTTTCAAAGAGGAAAAACATTTACCAGCCTCTGAAAATCATTCTTTTCAACTCAGTCACTGCAGAAGAGAAAGTACTTACATTACAAGCAGAGGCTCAAAACCCCCTAGATAAAAGGAACTAGAAAAAGGCAAACAGAAGGCATAAAACACGTGATGTGCATTTCTGAAAACAACTTTGATGTAGAACACTAGACATCTGGGAAATAAACCTTGATAAAGAAGGGGAACAAGAGGAAAGACAAATACTGCAAAGAAGGAAAAAGAAGAGCTAAGGGATTTGCATCTAGAAAGGAGTACAAGAGCCTGAGGCTATTGCAAAACAGAGAGAAAGCAGGGCGGGGCTTGCCTCAACCACGGTGAGGAAGAGAAGATAATTCAATTTAAGCAGAAAGGGAAAAAAAAAATCCACCATGCCTTCCAAAGCAGACCTGGATTTTATAGGACACAGACATGAAAGAAGAGAACCCTAAGCACGTGATACGGGAGGATTTTCCAAAACTGAAGATAAATTGGGATCAAAGGGAGACAGGCACGGCAAGTGGTCAGTACTGAAGCATGAGACAAGAAACAGGCACTCAGGTAATACTTCTTCCTTTAGGGGCATAATCTTCTATTACGGAACACACTCCATCTTTCAAGATTCTACATATTAATCTCCCCATATATATCCTGCTGTGTCCTCCATTATGAAGCTATCTATTATATTGTCCCTTCACTCAAATTTAATTGACTTTGCCAAATTAATCATGAAAAGCATAATCTTCTTACATATTTTATATTCTGTTATACAATCTTAAAGTATCAATCATCACTATACATATATAAATAAAAGTTACAAATTCCAAAATGAGAACTTGAATCTTTTCCTTTGAGCTGGAGAGATCGGCTTTGTCCTGCCTTTCTGTTACACTAAATAACTTGTATGCATTTTGGTTTATTTCTGATTTACTTCCATGGCAAATGTTTTCTTGTGAAAAGAACACAGCTACATGCTACTGGTTCTGGGTACGTAAATTTTGTGTGTGGTGGGTTTTGTTAGATGTTTCACCGATTCCTGTAAGTTTCTTATCACCAGACATTCTCTGGTTTTCTGATTATCACATTCACCAGAGAAAAATTTCCACCGAACTAGAATATTTCATCACTCTTCCACATATTTCATCTGCGGCTCTTCTATCTGTAGCAGGTAGATTTAGTAAGTGCAACTATTTGAAGTTGTCTAAAATGAACTAAGATTTACTTGTTAAACATGTAAGACTTCCTTCTAGATTTGGAAGCAATAGTGTGATCCAAAAGGTGTATTTTGGGTGTCATCTGGAAAGATAAAAGTTTCCTGAAGGTAGCCAACGGCAGTTTTTCACGTTTGGCAATCAGTCACTGTCAGCTGCCAGAGGTAGAATCTTCGCTCTCTATTCACATGAAGCTTTCCCTTCAGCATTACTCACAAAAACTCCCAAGGGAGTTTTTGATGAGCTAGTTGCAATGTAGTTTCTCTGCTTTTTGACAATTTCTTGAGGAGTTCCATGGAACAATATTGATAATTGCTTAACTGTTTGACTGGCCATAGCAAGCTGATGTTGCAACATGCCCAGATTCATAGACAGCTTCCTGCCTGCCAGTTTGCTTGTCTGCCCGATTCCTGGTGTTCAGTGTCACTGTCTGACAATGCTTCCCAGAAGTGCCTCTGCGTCACAGTGCTTCTATAGGGACGGCTCAGGCCACGTGAAGACAAGCGCTTGACCACCTCAGCATTTGGGAGCACGAGCAGTGGCTTCCAACATCAGCTTTTTTATCCTCCTATCTGGCAGAATCTCTATCCTTGATTTTCAGGCCCAGACACCATTTTCAGCTCGGCGGTGCCCCTGTTCTACTGCTGTGCCAGGACTCTTAGCACTGCTCCTAGCCACTGCCTCAGCAGAAGGAAGCCATCATGTTTTTAACTGGCCTGATTTTGCCTGAAATTTTGCTTTCTTTTCTTGCCCACTGCTGAGGATGACTTTGTACCCCAGCACAGTCAAGGATGCCCTACCACATCTTTGGCATTCAATTTCCTGTTTGTTTATGTGTCACTGACTTGTCATTGCATCTGATGCTAATCTGAGCTTGACAAGTAATTTAATTTTGCTGTTTTGAACTGCTTTCATGTCACATACATGCTGTCTCATCCTCATGAGTCACCACTGCCTGCCTCCTGAAAATAATGCACTTCTCAGTGTAATGATTTCTTCTGCTACAATTACTCTACTCTGCTACTCTGAGGGCTATCTTCAATTATGTTGTTTTGCTCTGCTGGACCCAGGTTCCAACTTTCATGCAGCCTTTGTCTGTTTTGCTCTGTACTTGTACTTTTACAAAGAAAGTAATTCCTGCAGCAGCATTTTCATCCTCATCCCGCAGCATCTTGTGAAATTCCTGTCTGCCACAGATACTTTATGATTGCTGTCCCCATTGTCTTTGACTACAGCTTTCCTCTGGAGTTTCTCAGGATCTTTTGCATGATTTTTGTTTGCTTTATCAGTTCATGAATTTTTCATCCTTGTTACAACTTTCCATGAATTAGCTTAACTTTGATGAAGACATAATTGCCTAAAGCAGCCACCCTACCCGGAGTAGGGAGCACAGTGCTCTATTCTTCATTTGTGGATTACAACAGTTCAAAAGATGCCTCTTGTATGCATTTACATAGGAGTGCATATTTTGTCCCAATTTTTCTACTGTGATGCCATTTGAACATAATATCTTTCTAATAGTAAGACATTTGCAGAAAGCTTCCTGAATTTTGTAAAGCTTTTCCCAGCTTACTGCTTGTGAATCGCACGCTGACTTTAATCCATCTCAACTAGCCAACTATTCTTATTCCTTCTGCTTCTCCCAATCCATCAGCAGTTCATAGTTCTTGTGGTTCGTACTTCTCACTTAGCTATCTGGGTCTGACCTACAACATGCTGTCTGTATCAATTTCATTGATAAGTTTTGCCAAATTATCCTTTTTTAATTTCACAGGCCTCTTTTGGGAGCCAAATCACAGCTAAAAAGAGCATTTGCTGTGCTGTAGCAGAAAGTTTGTTACAAGAAAGGTTTCTAGCAATATTTCAAAGACTGTTTTGCCTTTCTTCTGCTGTTTGTTATAAAATCCCCCAAAGTGGCAACAACTACAAGAGTATTAGTACACAACTATAAATTCAGATGTTTTCGAATCACAGCCAAAGCAACATTACCATAAGTTTGAGCAGTTGCACTCCTAATCCACACCATTATGTTTCTAAGCAAACAATTCCCACTGCTGAACTAATTATTTGTAAAGGTTTACAGACGGTAAATTGCAGTTTCAGGGAGTTTGTCCATGTGACAGCTCTCCCTGCTGTGGGTAGGTGCCCTGTGAGCGATGTGGCGCCGTGTGAGCGTGCCCTGCTCGGAGCAGCCACCGGCAGCCCCGGGCACAGTGCGGAGGATCCGGCAGGATCCCTCACCACCCACGCCAGGCAAGCTTTTGATTCACACTCACCATCCCTGGAGTACAACTCAGGCACTTGCTGAGATAAACAGAAATGTATTCTTAGCTCCGTGCAGGAGTTCTGTACGAACCGTCCCGACGTTACAGAGATTTCGGGGGTTAGGAATTCCCACCTCACCTCTGCGTCCCTCAAAGTTCATGAAGATGCTGAAAATGTGAATGAAAACAGAACCATATCAAGCAGGGAGGAGTATTAATCTAAAATGTACATAAGTCTTCAGGGAATAAGCATTTGATAATTAAGACTATGGCACTGAACCAGCCCAAAATCTGAGCTATAATACTTTATATCTATGTTTGTGGTGCCTTTTCAACTCCCCCTCCCCAAATTATATTAGCTTGTGACTCAGATTCGAGGAGGTAACAGACACATTTTAACACAAAAGGAGATGGCCTAAACCTCATGTAGCAGTACTTGAGAAAATCCCGTACCATTTACCCTCTACAGACTAATGGAGACATGAAGATGTAAATCGGGACCTGTTTTGAAGAGGCAATGTGCCACACTGATAAGCACATTCACTGACTATAATCCTTATCACCCAAATACATACGGTGCAAGCTGAGACAAGACCACTCTCATGCACTTGTGTATAATTTCGTGTTGAAAAAAATAAAATCACATCACACAGTAGCCATGGTTACCCATAGAAGATAAGAGCAGCGTTTTTCATCCAACAATGTCAGAAATGTGCATAAATTCAGGATCTGCACTTGATGTTTTTTCAGGCCTCCCCATCTGCACATTTATTTTCTGCTGCCTGTGTATATCCTTTGACATACTAGGATTCTGGGTATTTCAAGGAACAGTTTTTTTTTGCTCTCCTTAATCTAAAAAGCAGTTTTCAGTTATCCCTAAAGCACAAATTAATTCAAATCTATTCTGAAAATCAGAATCTAGGGCTTACAGAAAACCTTTTAAAACAATTGCCATGCTGATAGTAAATATCAAATGTTAAATGGAGCCAGCTATTTACTGAAAAAACGCCGACTGTCACCTTACCAACTGGTATAACACTGCTTTCTCTTGTCTTCACCTTATTAAAAAAAAACCCCAAAACAACAAAACAAACAAAAAACCAAACAAAAAAAGCCACACCTAAAAAAACCCCAACCCCACAAGTGATGCTAAAAGAAGACAGTAACTTATTTCTTCTACCAAAATCATGTTCTGTTTCATGCTATTTAATAAAGCTCTATGTTGTTTCATGGCCTAACTCTTCATAAAAGTAAAACACAAAAAAAAAAAAAAAAAAAGAGAAATTAAAACCAGATTAGCCTACTGCAAATTTTACAAAAAACAAAAAGCACGATTATCTAGTCCGAGCAGTGCTGCCTTAATTTTGGGTGCCATTTGCAAACGTGGGACACAGGTCATATTCTTCTCATGCATTTCTTCTGCGGGGCTCTTCCCTTTAAAACAAAATAATCTAATTCACCAAAAGCAGAAACATCCTGCAGAAATGGACAAGATGCAATTACCATTCTAAGGACACACAGGTTAGAGAGTTTGTACCAAAGAAATATTAAATAAGACTTTGCAAAAGGTTAAAAACCTCACCTGCCAGGGAGATCCACTATCAGCTCGCCCCAACCAGCTCTCCAATTAAACCACTGAGATCACCACCTAGTAATTAAGCTCCAATTGTTTCTAAGGATCTCTCGTGAAAATAGGACTCTCAGGATTTAAAAAAACAGACCAACACAAACAATAAAACCAGGCAGTCCAGTACTCAGTGGCCTTGTGAAAGATACTGGCAGTCCTATCTCCGTGAGCCTTGACGTGCCAGGGACACACATGGAGCTGCCCAAGGAGAGGGATACAAAACACAGAATAAACTACTCTGCCAATAGCAGGACGAATCCCCTGCCCCCGATTTCAGGTTGGCTGTGTACTGTCACAGGATCCCTGGTGACAATGAACATAATATATGTAGCAGTGTAGTAACACGCAGCTGAACGAGTTAAAGGTATTTGAAAGACTTGGTAATTTAAATCCAAACAATTCAGCATCAAGGAGATCCTTATTATATACACAGTATTCCATGCCTAGATCGGACAGCAGCAGAGAACCAAAGCAAGACCTTGGCTGAATGGAGAATTCTTAGGAGTGAAAAAGCAGCTCATTTCATACCTTATCTAAATCTGACTGAATGATTATCAGTTTTGGTGGGATTTAGAGGGAATGAAATCCCACACAATTAAAACAAAGCTGTTTCAGTGAGATACACAGACATAAACCAGCCTCTGGTTTGGCCCACGGTGGCAGGGTGCAATGAAGAGAGAAAATCTACAGCCAGGATTATTTGCAAAAGAAAAAGAGAGACCCATAGGAGCAGCAAAATCTATCAGTGAGGTGCCCCACACATTGCTGGGAGCCCAGCATGCAAGGGTGCCTCGAAGGACATCCTACTGCTGTGCTTTCCAGAGGAGGAGGGTGTTGTTCTCACTTGTGCAGGGCTGAAGATGCAAGCCGTAGATGTTCTGGCAGCCAGAGACTGAAATGCTGGCTTGGACAGTATTTCACCTTGGAGTTTTACCTCCAGAAAAGGAATGATGGCTGTAGTACAATGTTGCTCCCCTAGATGTGGTGATATTTTCACAAAACATTAATTTCTACATCCTTTTGTGTGGCCCTCTGTTTGTAAAAGATCCTGAATTCTTCCTACACTAACATTCAAGTACATATTGTTTTATTAAAGAAAAAGATGATTTTTTAAGAAGTCAAAATAAAGAATATTACAAAAGAAATCATTTCCATATTTCAGACGTGCTGCAAAAAAGCATGCGTTTTAAGGATACCTACTTTAGTTTTAAACTGGGGGCATCATTCCTGGAAGAGAAATGCACTGGACCTGTAACAATTCCAGCACAACATTCATTCTCCATCTCACAACTGAGAAAGTGAGGCTCACTCAGCCTATGACATTTGTTTTAACTGAGTGGATTTTGGTGAGAGACAAAGCTTTGTAAAATTTTTTTTAAAAAAATCAAGATATTCATAGTCTAAACTTAAACTCAGACACAGTGGCACTCATATCTGTCAATAAAAAAGATGAAGATTAAGATGGGAAGGATAAATATGAGTGTTAACATACCTATTTCAAATGGCTATTCGTACATTGCATGCACAAAAGAAGTAAGGACAGGAAACAATTTATGCAGTAATTGCTACAAAAAATAGCTTGATGTTAAAGATGATGTCAGAACAAAGTGTTCACAATAATTTCACACAAACACTACCAATTGCCTTAGTCTCTCTTTAGCTCTCATGGAGAACATCCTCCATTTTTGAAAGTATCAACTTTAATGTCTGCAAAGATCTCCTGTCTACTAAAAGATGTCAGATATCTTTAATTTAATTTACATTGTGGGATTTTTTTCCCCCCAAATGATAAGACTTTTTAAATATTGTCTGTGTATATTAACACTTTGGATATTTACGAAAATTATTATTTGTATTGTGCTGATCTGTACATTGCTGTAGCAGGTCTGTACTGGAAATCATGTAGGAGACAGAAAAGTGGCAGCTTATTGAGGTGGTGGTAGACCAGGACTCTTTACACCTAAGCTCTTCTCTGTAAGATGCCAGAGGGATAAAAAAACCAAAACCATTTGTACTTGAAAGCAGACTAATGGTATTTATTATTGTAACAATAGCATTATGCTACTGAAATCTAACAAAGGGTATCTAAAGTGAAACAATAGTAGAACAAATGTTACTTTTCTTTCAGGTATAGTTCTCTAAGGGATGAGTCAAATAATTAGCTGGTCTGTTTTTTTAGAGAACAAAAGACTCTTTACTGACTCTCGTTAGAAGCTGCTGCCCAAGTCTCAGTGGTGTGTACACACAACAAGAAGGGCTGGAACAGCTGCCAGGGGCTTTGACACGATACACTCCAGATTAAAATTTCTAAATCTACAACAATATCTTAACATGATCCTCCCCAAAAGTAAATTGTGTGAGCTGAACAAGCAACTTCTGTAAGGCAGCAGCGTACAGCAACTGGAGAGCAGCAAAAATACCAGCAGAACTGTCTGCTCCACAACCAAATCCTACTGACTGCAGGAGGAGAGAAAGAACTTGTGATATCCCACTATAATAAGCATACTTCCTTTAGTTTTGTCCTGTAGAAAGTTTTAGTAAAACAGGTCTATAACTGGAGTAGTTTGAAGCTTCTGTCCCTGCTACAAAGCACATTAGCCAACATTACAGCCCTAAAAACACATCTCCAAGAGCCTTTATCAAAACACATTCAATAATAATAATAGTGTAACACTGGCTGCCAAAAATAGGAATCACAGCAGTTTCTTTACATCAGTGTCTTCAACACTGCAGTTTTCAGACATGTATTGAAAGCATCAGGTGCTTAAACTGTGACTCATTGCTATATATATATAATCAGAGTTTACTGCTTGTCAAATTTTATTTGTCAGAATCTGCAAATACAATAGCCACAGTACGATCAAAATGTTAAGCAGGAATGAGTCATGATAATGTCAGAGAGTGACCTCAGGTTTTTTTCTCCTCAGCAGGTCATATGGTGAGTCTGGTTTTTATAATGAAAAATTATTTATGGATAATTTGTTTATTCAGAAATAACATCCTCATCCAGAATGACTGAATTGGGAGTGGAGTGGCTGAAGACTTAAGACACAGTAGTACCTGAAAGCCAAAAATAATGATTGGTCAAATACGCTAAACAGCATAGTACTGTGTGCTGTGATCCTGTTCCCCCAGCAGGGTTGTGCTAGGTTGGTTCTTGGGTGTGGCCTGGAGGAACACCTGGACACTCAGGAAAACAGAGTGAGTGGGTGCTGAAGCAATTCCTCAGTGCAATGTCAGCACAACTATCCTGCTGCAGCTGTAAATTAAACACAAGACAAGGTCCTGACCATCTGTGATCCCACAATACCTGAATGCCAGTTTCAGTAACCAAGATAAATTCCAGCTTAGGAAAATCCAACTTATTTTTTATACATATTCACCGAAGTTTCATTAAAGTATAATAAACTTCTTCCCTCCTTGCTTGGGGTTAACATTTTCAGTGCCACACAGAGGAACAGCAGTTGTTACATTTTTGTGGTGAGGGAGGTCACTGCTATACATAGCTCCCAATCAGGATGCACAGCACCCAGTCCAAGGATAACACAAGTATAAGGTGTTACAATAATTCCATTTTCAAAGGAATACCATAGAAAACCAGCACGACAATGATTTAGCGATTTTCTTCTTGACTCTATTCGTCACAGGAGAATCATTCTATAATTACACTACTCAGTTTTACAGATTTCTGCTGACATTTTTCTAGGACTTCTTTTTAAATTGGGTATCTAAAAATAAAATGTTAGAAACCACCCTCTCTCAACACCATGCAGAAGTAATCAACTATAGGATAGTTTGCAGAGAATTAAAGAGTTAAAAATACAGCATAGCAATTACGTACAGAACTCGTCACAATAGGGAGCAACTAGAAACATAGAAATTCACTATTTTTTTTCTTCTAAGAACCATGGTGTTTTTCTATTGCATCAAAAGGTACTAAATACCTCAGGGCTCAGAAATACACAGAGCTACAAGACAAAAGAGAAAGTTGAAAGGTTGCCAAAGGTTTTATAGATCAAGAGCAAGAACACCTCAAAGCCACTCAGACCAAGCCTTGCTGGCAAAGAACTGCAGTCACCCAGTTCCAGTTGGCACGAAGATATCAGAGTTCAGCATTTATAAATTGCCTGGACTGGACTGAGAGTAGTGGGAAATGTACAATGAAAGCAAAAACTCTAACCCAGATCACAGCAAAACACAAACCAAATATACATACAGAAACATCTGCTTTCATGTCAAACTACAAATAAAGCACAGATCTCTATTAAAATGCCCTGACTTACATGAAGAATATGATTCATCCCATCTCACAATTCCAGGACACTGTGGGGAAAAAGAACACTGAACTGAATAGGTTTTTAATGTATAGCCTAAAATGTTTGCACCTAATTGCCTACATTAAAGTTATATCCAAACAATTTGTACTTTCAAAGGGAGATAATCAGTGAAATGTTGTTTCACTGCCTCGATTAAATAACCCAGACAGGCCACATTCACATGCTCTCATAAATATTGTTTTGTTGATTCTTTTTCAGTTTATTTGTTTGCAATAATTAAGGTGCTTTGTCTAAGCCACTCAGCCCAGGAATTACATGGAGTTATGTTCTATAGGCTAAATAAAGGACATTGCCTCTGATCTGCTGGCAAATTTTAAGAGTGGATCATCCTGACCCAATTAACTTGTCCTGTTAGACTGATTGTTTTCGCTGAGAGATGCAGACAAGAATAGCTTAAAGCTAGGCTGCACGAAGCAACATGTGCTGGCATCCTTAGCAGTAAGGATTAAGAAGAAATGCAGAAAGCCTTGGGTATTTTATATGTCCCTTAAGGTCACGACGGGAATGTCCCAGTCAACCACCTAAATGGTAGAAATTACAATAGGCAAAGCCCAGGCTGTATTTAGTTTTGCAGGTCCACAGCAAATGAGCTTGTCCATCTTCCTTCTGCCAATAACAAGCGTGTGAGTCACACACAGCAGATTTGTGTTACAGTGATAGATGTGACAAAGGGAGGCATCTACACAGCCTATTGTGTGCAGCACAACACCCTGAAGTTACAGCTGAAACACGAATACAGAAATATATCCATATATACTGGAGATATTTGAAATATATATGCATGGAACTTAGTAATGACTGGCATGAAAGCAACCCTGGGGTTTTCTTTACCCCACGTGCACATACGCAAGAGGGATCTGCTGTATATTGCCAAAGTTTGGTTGACAAGGAGAGTTCTCTCCTGCAGACACTTTTCAGTCTAAACTGTGAGAGTGTGAGCAGGAGAAGAGTCATGACGAATGCATTTGAACGGGCTTAAAAGGTTAACTTCATGCAATACCAAAGCGAGGAATAAAATCCTAGGAGAGCTTCTCAACTGCTATAGAGTCATCTTTGATCCACTGCCTGCATCAGGCTTGCACCAATTTTAAACTCAAACATCTCCTGAACCTCCTGCTGTTGCTCTCAGGCAAAGTGCAGGGATAACTCCCGTGGGAGACGCTGCTGAAGGGACCAGGCGCGACCAGCGGCACAGCTCGGGGTACTGCTCACACAGGACAGCAGCACAGTGGCCAGGGACCAGTGACGCTCAGTTACACCCATCAGACCCGAAACGACGCTGCGGGGTAGCGCCACGCTGCTGCAACACAGCAAAACGCGGAGGTCAGGTTTGTGCCGCCTCCACCTTGCGCTCGCACTGAGCCTGACGGCAGCTGCTGCTGCGGCCCCGCTCGAGGGGCTGCCCTCGCCCACGCTGCGGCCTCAGAGCCACAGATTTAATAAACCTCGCTCCAGGCAGCGCTGGGGGGATCCCGTGCGAGGAGAGCTGACTCCTTTTCCAGATGGACGGGGCATCTGTGCCCAGGGGCGGCAGAGGAGTCTCTGCGAGGACAGGTGAGGGCTGCCTCAGGTGGGGATGGATATTCCAGGCAATTCCAGCAGGTTCTGCAGTATCTCGACCCGTCAGCCCCTGAGAACATGGGAGGTGCCTCAGGGGAGCAGAGGCAGAAGAGAAAAAAGCCCAGCAGGAGCAGGGAGAGGCAGGAGCTGGGAACAAAGGAGGGAGGTCAAGGTGGGGAAAAGGTGGCATTGCCCACCCACCCCTGCCACTTCAGCTACTGTTGGGGGAGCCATTACAGATGGATGAGAATAATTTCTGCCTCTATCCATTTTGAATCCATGCTTTTTCAAAGGCAAGCAGCATATGCCATTTGTATCTTAGATTTTTCAAATCTTTTCTGAGCACAAATGGAACACAATGGTGTCTCTGAGGGAGGAATTTTGCTTTCTGAAATAGAAGACTGTTTTTAAGAGTGAGAAAAGCTCTTTGTGAATTCATACTCACAGAGGAGACCTGAAGCTCTAGAGAACTAAAATAATAAAGCCAAATCCTGCCAATAAACACACCTTCTTAAGGATGACAAAAACGGGGAAGGAATTAGCTGGATATTTAAAGCAAAAGCAGATATTTCAGTACGATAATACCTCTGAGGTGGTGAACATTTAAATTTCCCTTGCTCTTTTTTTCCCTGAAGAGCAACCTTTTCAACACACACACACACACTGCTTTTGTTTCCAGAGTAATAAAGCACAGAAGACAGTCAAAAGCCTTTGGATAATTTCCATTAATGATACACCTTGTTAATGTCTCAGTTCAGACCATACATACCTGGAAAAACTGTAACAGCGAGGGTATTTCTTTGACAAAATGGTTTATCAAACCATGTAGTGAACTTCGTCACTTGAAACTCCAAATGAAACTTAAGACTTTATAACAATTGTGTTGCCATTTAACCAGCCTTATGTACAGCTGTTATGTTCTGCTTTGTAGAGGAATCAAGACAGGTCGAATACAGCAATCTTTGACTGGTTTTCTTAATCTTATGTAAAAATGCCGCACCTATTTTCCAACATGAGGTGCTGAACTACAGATTTTGCAATGATAATAGATGGTCCTTTTACTGTTGCCTTCCTTCTCACTTTCTGCTGTGAACCGCTGCCCACCTGGTTTTTAACCTTAGACATCTTTCCATGTCAGGTTTAAAAGTTCAGTGGCCTTCCCTCCATCACAGGAAAGCTGTGCAATTTATGATGAAAAGCACAAATCAACGCCCTGGGAAGCCCAGCAGTATTCTTTTGGGAGGATTTAAGCCTCAGCATTCATAAACATTGATCCCTTCAGTAAAGATTCATTCCACTGCATCTTCTTGGCGAAAGGGCTATTTTCACATTCACTGCATTTGCACATTTTTGAGAATGAACTTTTTACAGTATTTACAACTAATTCCCAAAGCTGAGGAAATTTCAGAAAACACAATATTCCTTCTAGCTTTGTATAAACTTGTCTGTCCTGTATGAGAGCCCTCCAAACCTCACTGTACATCTTGTCCATTATGACTTTAGTAGTAGCAACAACACTGTCACATCAGTCTGAACACCCTATGGCTTCTTCCTCTAGAGTTTTCCCCCATGTCTGACCAGGAGATTAATTTTAGTAGTCCAAAAGCATGGCCACCAACAAGCATATTTCCAGCATCTTCTTGTAAAGGACTTCCTCTTGGTAAGAGGTCAGTAAAGGTAGTTATGCCTCTTCCATGGCTATTGATTCCTATGTTTTGCTGCTCATACTTTCCAGCAAAAATTAAGAATTACTGCTGTCATGAAAACAGTGCCTTAAAGCAACAGTTCCTTGAACTTATATTTTTCTAGCTGAGCTAAAGCGTATTACTGGAATAACAACAACACATACAAACCACTGTCATACTAAAAATAAAACATCTGTAAGGATATACCTCCTCCACCTAATTGCTAACAAGATTAGACAGTCTATAATCAATATAAAATTGTGTTAGCTGCAGAGGCTATTTTCTACCAATATTACCTAAACACAAATGCACATTTCATTTTAAAATCATTGTATTTTTATGTCACCACCATGGAAAATGCTATGCCATCATTATAAAATTAAATTCTTCTCACAGGCAGGAATGATGGAAGAAAAGACAAAACCAGCTGCAGCCGGTAGTCGTGCTAATTAAAAATCAATCCATTGCCAGTGTCTTACACCAAGCTGAATCACAAAGTTAAGACAGTGTGATATGGTAGCAAGACAAGAACTGCATTAATTAAAAAGTTAAAGGTGAGGCAAAATTCCATAAGAACAGGGTGAGAGTCGTAACTGTCTCCAGTACTGGAGCTGAATGCTCTTCACACATTCAGCATGAATTGACAGGATTTTCTAAAGCTCCGCGAGGGAGTCCCTGCAGTGCCACACGGGTGGTTCTCTTCCTCTGTGGGGATCCACCAGGGCACCTCCTGAGTGCACACCTTGGGACAGAGCTGGAGCCCGGAACAGTGAGCATGACAGAGCACAAGCACAGATAATGCACTGTCTTTCCTGCTAAAAGCGAAGACTGTTAATTCTCCTGCCCATTTTCAGTCTCACTTGTCCTTACAGCAAGGAAACCATTAACACTGTGCCTTGGGAATGAGGGGTAAAACTTAATAATAAAGTTAAATATTATTATTAATATAAATAATAAAAAACTTAAAAAATAAGACAGAGTCTCAGTGGCAAAGGTCAGATTAATGTGTCTTCCAAGCCTTGCTCTGAACTTCACCCCAATCTCCAACCTACACAGCACAGCACTCACCTGATCCACCCCCCAATCTCACAGGGCTAAAGGGTAAGGCTGGAAGGGTTTTGCCACTTTGGTGAATAAAGGTAGTCCTAGCTCTAAAAAAAAAACATGTATTTTTTTTATAGATCTACTTTTCTATTTTTATAATTATCGCCCAAATAAGCAGAATACACACACACACAAGTTGCTGAGAATATACAATTCATATAATCATTATGCTAAGCTTATAGCTGAGATTTTCCCACCTTAACAACTTTAGCAAACACCCACATGATTCCCAAACAAGGATTTGCCAGTATTTTTACTGAAGGCTAGAAGTTTACTGGAAAACATCCTGAGTTGGCTACCTCCTGCTTTACCCTACAGAAAACAAGAGGACAGGGTGCCCATTTTTAATATGGGCATCCCTCTAATGAAATAGGAAGGATATAAACTGGTAGCTATGATGTGATCATAAATAATGGTGATCTTGTATATGAAAATACCATCAATACAGGAAAAGAACCATGAAGTAACTAACTGCAGAGACACTTTCAAAACTAAGATTAGAGTGAAATGGAACACTTGCAAATTACCTAACCAGCCATTTACACCTAGAGAGAGCTGGGTGTTATTTTTCTAGAATGAAATTTAACTACTGATTTATTCATTTATCCTTGAAAGATCAGCACCTGCGGGGTCTGGTTCTCAGTCTGCGAATTCTGGAGCAAGTTCTGGAGCTCCAAATTGAAAATAGCAAAAGAGAAAAATAATGAGTCACACAAAATCTAAGCCTAGCCTTAAAGGACGTGCATGACCACACAGCTACAGTAATTCACAAGCTACACCACCAAAAATCTCAGCTAGGAAACAGGTGACCTCAATGAAGTTTCCACTCCTGAGGCAGACAGTGTTGACATTCAGCAACCATCAAAAGAACATTCACCATCAAAAGAATATTTCCATTTTCACTGGAAATTAGCTATGGGGTTGATAGAACACCTGATATAAATGGCCAAATTTGACTTTTTTTGCAGTGGGTGGAAGCCAACCACCCAAAAATCCCAGCTACAAATCAAGATAATACAACCCCAGTTTTTACACCTTTACTGATGACAGTATCAGTACCCTTCTCAGGGTTTTATTCAACCAACAACTGCAGAGTCGGTGTGTTTGTCCACTTTATCAGATAGGTATCCTTAAAAAACAGACTTCCGAATAAATCTGTCAGTCAGTTCCGATGCACAGTTAATGGGTATCCACTACACAGTTAGTGATTCACAAATAGAACTTTGCATACATAAGAACAGAAAATGGAGAGAGATAAAGAGCAGGCAGAGCCTCAAAAATAAGTGCTCGTTTACAATTCTTAACGCAAATAGTAGCTTCTACTAAAGTCACGTTACTTAGTAAAAATTAATGCTAAGCCAATAAATTAATACTTTTTACAAGCACAAAACAAGCCAAAGAAGATGAATACAGGCTAATTTCAAATCTAAATAGTCTGCTTGATTATATATTTAGTACTAAAGAGATGTATTTCAAGCACATTTACATATATAGTCGTAAAGCAAAGCTGCACGCCAAGTTACCATGACCAGAGCAGATTATCAGAAGACTTATTCCCAGAACTGTGACCACTGTTCTAGAGGTAACCAATGAATACATCCAGAAAATACTCAATATATTTTTCAGTTTTGGTTCCAGGGATTTGCCACTTTGCCATGTCCTAGTAAGAAAAGAAGGGAGCAGTTCAGACTGGTGACAACCTGAATTTCTAATGTGACAGCTGGGCAGGTGAACCAGAGATGCTCACCAGTGTAAGTTACTGAAATACAAATACCGAGGTACAAATCTCTGCAAGTTGTGAACCAGCCACGTCAGCTTGGCCAACCAGACACTGATGGTGGTGCCCAAGAACAAAAGTGCCCTCTTAGACTGGACCTCACCACAGCCTCCACCGTCTCCTCCACTTGCTTCTCTCCCTTTTTTCAGTACTAGCTCAGTCATGTTCCTGTTGATCAAGCCAGCTAGTTTTCTTCCCACACACACCCTCAAATTGTTTTACTCCATCAAGTGTTTCCAGCTGGATGTCACACTTGACAGCCTCACAGCTCATGTTTCATTACAAACCCTTCCCTTGGCGTGATGTACACATCAAAGGACAACTACACAACTTCCTGACATGTTACAGGAGGGGCAGGAGAGTAATTGCCCCTAGCTATCTTTGGGACCTCTTGTTTCTTTCACTCACCCTCAAAATATTGAATAAGCGAGAACAATCCAAGCTCCAGGAAAAAAAAAAATCAAGGTAGCTTTACAAAAGTGAAAAAATTAACTTTTACAATCAATCTCTAAATCTTAACTGTTCTCACAATCCTGTCACAGACATGACTCGTGCATGTACTAAAAACAAACCCTTAAACATTTTACAACATTTTGTGAATCATACTGGTTTTAAACAAGGAGAGATTATAATAGAGAATACCAAAGCCTTCCACATAATGTAAACCACCTATTCAACAGATGCAGATAATATGATTAAATATTCCAAAACTATAAATATTATTTCATTTCTATCCCAGGGGATGGGTTAAAACCCACATTTATACAGAAAAGACTAAATTATGCAAATATATTCACACATATATATATACACGTGTATTGACAATAAAAAACAAATTGCCAAAAAAAAAATTCTGTAAAACAAAAGGCTTATGAACAAATAATTACCCCATAAGAATTGCAGTAAGGCGTTCAGGGACAATGGACCCAGGCATTGAGTTCCTCTACTTTTTTCCTTACAAATCTATTTTATATTGTAGTTGATACTCTGGTATTTTATCTCCCATAATGATTCTGGAAAATGGTTATGTAAGTAGTTTTAACTAATGTTGTAAACAAGTTTTCAACTATTTTACCTTATGTTAAAGATGACAGAACATGTTACAACAAGTGATGAAATTCATTCACAAAAAATTCATAGGGTTTTAAGCTCTAAGGGTAGAAAATCATTTTGGCTGTCTCCCAGAATGAACTGTTTAATCACAAAGCAGTTGCACTGAATTAACTAGCAGCTCCATGCAGCACAACTCACGGACTCTTCCCATCATCAAAATTTTCATTCAAGAGATAAACCTCTTCTCAGTTAATTGGTAGAAATAAGGGTTTGTGCAGTTGTGACTGCTGAGGCTACACAATATTGTGACAGACACTGACATATCAGCATTGCAGGAGTTCCTTTTAACCTCCTGAAGATGCCAGGAAAACTCCCCATTTGCCATTGCCACTAGACCGTGGAGGAAGCATCACAGTAGTGGGCAGACTGGCCTCTGCAAGTGTGAAAGGCAAAGAGGAACTAGGAATTTTTATCCCTAGAGGAGAAGGAAGAGGAGTAATATGTCCTTCAGAAAGCATAAACTTCTTAGAATCCCTCTGAGCAAAACAGGGACCTTTAAAGGGGACATTAGCTTTTAAAGGCACTCACTCAATATTACTGCTTCCAGAGATACTCAATGTAAAACATGGCATTTAAAAAACCATCCTGGTAACAGCCCTCGTTCATAAGGATTTAAGCAGACCTGCTCAAAGGCATTCACATGTCAGGCTATGAATAGGTGCCGCCGTAGATAGCAAAATACATGATTGCCTTCTCTGGAAATGCAGCAAAATACTGAGCTCACTTGGAACTCCATCTGCCTTAAAACTGAGATGAACAGCTCAGTCTTTTATTTTTCCTTTAAATACCAGTTCACATTGGTACGTTTCCATTCCACCAAAAATCTCCCTGGCATTTTGCATCTCCTAGAGCACAATTAAAATATACCTGTAAAACCTGGCTAATTTCCAATTTATAAAAAGTAATGTAATTATCTTGTTCAAATTAGATTTAATTGCAAAGCCTCTGAGTGGTCTAAGAATACTTTTTGATACATGCTTAGCTGAAAACTGCCATCATTTTCAGCAGGGAACACAACGTCCATTTCTGGTTGTGTCACTCCCCTTCTAGTTTGATCATCTCTGGTTAATTACACCACCCTGGCACATCTCCTCGAATGGTATCTGGTTTCCAAGTTGAAACATCCAAACCCAAAGGAAAATGCCAATAACCTTTCACAGAGAGCACGTCCAAACCCCCTGCGATCCAGGCAAAACACAAATCTGCAGAAAACTGGTATCCACCAATCCAGCAAAACATCTCCCATTTTTTAGCTCCTTCCAGCAATGCCACAGAGAACTGGTTTCCAAGAGCACAACAGGCTGCTGCTACATGTCAGCGGCAAATTAATCAAAATGCTATCATGATGTAGGTGAAGATGGAAAACATCTCACTTACCATTTCCCTCAGAATATATACTCCAACAGCATCCACAGTACCTGCATGTCAGTATTCTCCTATTGCCTTTATTGTTTTCACTCCATAAACTGGCATCAGAAATAAGAGCCAAAGAAAGTGATAATAATGTAAATAGGGATGCTGAATGCCACATTCACTTACCTGCAAAAGGAAAAGGACAGGGTTTGAGCTCACTAATCACACTAGTTGGCTAATCTTATTAGATGGCTGCTAATTATTTCTGACACAAAGAAGGATTACACGAGGCAGGCAGAGAAATGGGTTTTTTTAAATAGATATAGAAATGTTTTCAATAGACATTGATTGGTTCTATTGGGGAAAGAAACAAATAATATATTTATCCAGAGATCATAAACATTTCCCCTTCTGTTTGCTGAAGAGCAGATGTGACAATGAAACAGGTGGTGGAAATACAAACCCTCCTAAAACCTCCAGGGTGTTTTCTCAGGAAGTGTCTAATGATTGTCACTGGATCTGTTGCAGTGCTTGCTTTATCGGCTAACGTGGTGCAGGGAGTTGCTGGGGTTTTGCCAGTGATCTCCTTGGCAACTGGCTGCTCAAAGGAGCCACAAATAGAAGCAGTAAACCCCACTCCCGATTTCAGTCTCAAAGCAGTTTGCACTTCTAACGTTCACCGAGCAAGAAAATCTACATCCTACAAAGGCAGGGTGCTCAGAAGAGAATGCATTCCCTCTCTTAACATACTACAGCCACAGATGTGGGAATAACAACCTGATTCGTGCAGCAGTTATGACAAAATAGCTGAATAAATTATTTTTAAAAGGTTTCCAAGAGGATCCATTTTACAAGGAAAATCTTGATTAACAACAGTGCAGTGTTCACACAGATTTCTCAGTAATACAAGGTACTCATTTGGGCTCCTCAAGCGTCAGAGAAAATGAGAATTTATTCTCATCTATTTTAAAGATCTATTATAGTGACTTAATATGATTACTTATTTCTGCTTAGCCTACAATACGAGCATAAATTTATTAAATGTAGGTCACCCATGTATTTTATATAGTAAGACAATAAATAGCAAACAAAAACCTAGAAAGAGTAATTTGCTGTCAGCTGTTCTGAATAACCACCTCATATATTATTTAACTGCATCTCTCCAAGAATAGCAATTAATCATTCATGCTTGCTCATTAAATATAAGTTTTAATTTCTTCTGCATTTTCCTTTGTAACTCATTGGTTAAAAAAAGGGTATTTTCTTTAATCAAAAAAGTATTAGTATTACAAAAGAATTATTATAGTTTATCTATATAGCAGGCTTATTTACATAAATACATAGGAAACTAAGATATAACTTCATAATATTTTACAGATAAAATTAACTGTCTTCTAGGAAAGATTTCTAGGAAAGAATTCAGATTAATCCTGACAAATCAAATTAATTTTAAAACATATTTCAATATAAAATGTGGATGCTTTCAGGAAAAGGTATTCCCTGAGTTACTCAAACACAGAGTGCATGTGTTGGATAACACCAGGCATAGATTCCCCAACAAAATAAGCACAACCAAAACATAACAAAATTTCATGCCACTAACTAATATCAATGTCGTAATTAAGGTCAAAATTAATTTTAAAGCCTCCTGCAATCTCTTAACAGAGAAAATACCAGAGAAAAGCATAAGTAAACACATCAGTCATACAGACATTTTTATAAACAGACACAAAGTACATGCTTTGTTCAAGATAGGCCAGACCAAATGATCCTTGAGGTCCCCTTCCAACTTGGTATTCTACAAATCTATGTAATACATATCACAATTGTATACAATTTAATAGTTTTTACTTGAATAAACACATAGTTCAATTTTAAAAGTTGAAGCAGCTTTTCAAGTCTGTAAAGATTTCACCATATAAAAAATGTCTTACAATGTTTTGTTTATGCTAAGTACAGAGTTTTACCAGAACTTGGAACATATTATTTATCTTTTTAATTAGAGTTACAAAGATGTGTGGTTCAAAAGGGACTCATTATATGCAGCTGACAAGATGAAGATAGAAATGGAGGTGTACATGAGCTGGCCCGAGTATCAGACATCACCCAGGGACATCGCTCAAACCCAAGCTCAGTCCAATCTACTTTTCAGCGGTGTTGCTTCTGAGATAACTTGCAGAGATCTTTCTGATATGTGTGCATAATGCTGTATTGTGTCACACAGACACAGCCAAAGCGATCCATCAGATTATCTCATTCAACCTCTACCAATACGGCGTGCGCAGCCTGCAGAGAGGCAGCGTATTTGGAATTAAACTGCCTTATAATGCTCAGCTGCCAAGCTGGGGATCCAGTCTGAGTAGATATACTCTGTCTTTTGACTGTTCCTCAGATGGAAGTGTTGAGCATTTGGAGGCTCATCTTTGTGTGAGCAAATGAGTTATGCTCGTTAGTGAACAAGCAGCAACTCAGCTGATGAGGCAACAAATGTCTCATGAGGCCATTTCCTCCCTTTCCATGAAAACTGACTTCTGTTTGTAGTCTGGGGTCAATACACCAGAGTTAATCTCTGTTTAACATCTCATCTGAAAGCTTCCGCAGCTGCTGATCACATGAAGGATCTGCGCAAGTTGAAAGGAATGGGAGCAGCCAGTGCTCACTGACTTTGAAAAGATCATACAAAAGGTCTCAGCTGGACAAAAGCAATGACTAAAGGATTTAAAAGCTTGGCCTCGGGTGCACACGGTGGTTGATAGCAATTCTGCAGGTATTTCTGTAGAAGAATAACAGACTTGATGCAAGTCCTTACAATCAACAGCAATAGCTATGAAAAGGACAAGGTGTACATATATTCCCTACGCCCCATTGAGGAGGCAATGCCAGCAAGGAAGGCTGAAGCACAAAAACCAAAACAATCTTTGCAATGTGTTATTAGACTGGAGAGAAGAGCAGCTACCCAGAGAACTCACAGCACAACATTTCTCCAGGGTTTAAGACCAAGTGCCTGTGACAAGCCCACTAAGACTTAGGAATGGGAAGTTGTTCTTTGCTATCAAATTTCTGCTAACTGAGGAAACCAAAAGCATTATTTAGGTAAAAAACTCCACAAACCAAACATGCGGAGAAATAGACCATTGTCAAAAGATGTTCTAAAGGACAGAAGAAAATGTACTCATTAATTCAAGGAGAAATTTATGAACAGACCTTACATGTCTCATTAAAGGGACTAGTAATGAAGTTATTTACAACTGTTGCAATTCCAGGGCTTCATTGCTACTAGCACATTATAAAAAGCAAGGGCTCAGGTTATTTCTTTAGCTGCAAACAAGTTACCACAGGATAAATAAGCAGACTTCCCACAAGACACAACTCAAGATTTTCATTTGCTTTTCAATGCCCAGTTTTCCATAGCAAGAAGACAGTGAAAAATTACTCCAAGCTTGTCAGATGATTCTACCTGCCTGAGTGTGTTCTGTAAAGGAGATGAGAGAAGAACAAGAAGAGCTTGCCCCTGTTCTGAACCATAGTCAGGCAAGATTAAGAGGAAAAGAAGCAAAACCTAATCAGCTAAAAATTATGCAAGAGACCTCTGCTAAAATCTCTAAAGGTGTGAAAAGCAGCATAAAAGATATTGCATCATTTGAAAAGACAGAGAATGGGATGGAAGCAGCATCTAAGCTGGTCAAAAGTCTTAGGAATCAGGACACAATATTAAGTTCATACGGAAAGACAGAGATTAAAAGAGCAGCATGACAAAAAATCATGCCAAATACACACAAGTCTGAGGGAAATAGGGTAGTCAGAGCTGACAGAAGAAGGATGAGCTTACAACAAACCTAGCCAAGAGAAAACCATGGCATAAGCCAACTTTACATCAGTGGAAGTGAACAGACAGTGACAGATTTTAGAACTCCGCAGTATGAAAAGCCAAGCCAAGAGACGATGGGAGAAGGAAAGGAAAAGGAAGACTTCCCAGAGAACACTCAAGGTTAGCAGAGGATCTGTGTGAAATAGGAAGACATTATTTTTTTCCCCCCCACTTAAGAGCAACCCACTATTTTACAGTGAGGTGATATTAGGAAGGCAAGAAAAGCTACACCTGCATAGGGAAAGCACAGTTATTTAAAGAGTAGAAAGAAGAAAAGCACTAATCAGAATACAGGTAAGAAGAAAAAAAAGCATAGGAGGGAATCTAGGAGGACAAGTATGAACACAAGCCAAATACAGGATTTGAAACTATAGTAAGCAATTGCTATAGACTAGGGTAGGGTATGAGGTAGGAAGAATGTAAATGAGGAAGATTCTGAATAGAATGTAAAGGCGGCATGAAGAAGTCTGGTCAAGTGACAAAGTGTCATATCAATGGTCAGTGAAGGACCAGCACAACTCCCAGTTCCATTTAGGTGTGGTATCCACAAAATGATGCCAACAGCATGGTACCTTCTCTAAAAGTGTGCAGGATTCTGAAAACTGGGAGTTATGGCAAGATAAACAGATGCTGGCATAGACAGATGTGATATTCTCTGGAACAAGAAAAAAAATCCAATACAGCAAACTAAAACTAGATACACTTTAGGAGAACACATCATCAGTCCCCAGTCCATACACAAGCAGTCAAACTATGCATCGGTTCTACTCAGGTCTAACGTTGTAACCCTGTTGTCCTAAGTTCTGTTTTCCAGGTGATATTGTTACTTTATGCTTCTAAAAGGTTATCTTTATTTTTAAAAAATAAATAAAATTCTCTTGCATACAATAAGAAGAAACTGAAAGGAATCATTGCACTAAACACAGTAAGAATCTCATCAGCAAACCAGTAATTCCACACCTTGTGTCTAAACCAAACTATCTGAAAAGGACTATGAGGTTCTCTGGTGTGCAGGGAAGGTGTCAACAGAGGTTGGCAGCAGCACTTCAGCTGAGGCTCCAGACACCTCAGATCCCCTGGTCCTGATCTCACCAACAACCAGTGAATTCATGTCCCTGTGCACCAGCTCCTGCTGCCCCACAGCAGCCTGAGGTTTCCTCTGGCAGGACGAGCTGGAAGAATTCCTTGAAGCATTGACTCTCACATAAAATTTGTCACAGGCTTTAATAAAAATGAACAAAATTGTTGATTCATTAAGTAGATTTGGGATCTGATCTCTACCAAATAATTTAGGTTTCCTTCTGTTCACTCCTTCTGATTTTATGACATCTACACAGTATGACTCCAGTTTTTACTGTCTGCAGTCAGTCAAGAAACAAATCTGGGAAGGTTTTGTCTATACAAAAGTGAATACTAATATTGTGAAGTGTCCCTTTGCTCCATTTATATTTCAAAAATTATAAAAGCATCTTTCAGGCATCGTTTTCCATGCCCTACAAATCACTATTAAAAAAGACTGTTGAGAAATAAGAGATGCCTAGAAGACTTCAAGACACAAAACCCCCAAACCTTTAACGTTTAAAATGGTGCATGACATTTTTTGAAATTACTGTCAGTAGAGGACTTGCAGTTGCTTGAAAAGAAAAATCCATTCTTCTTTAAGGAGCAGGGTTATCTACAGAACATGAACACTATTCATCTCATCAAAGCAACTTGGGGGTCACATAAGTCACTCCTGACCACAACTGCTGGAAGCAAAAAAAAGAATCTCTAAACCATTGTGTTGAAATCAGATAAAAGCAACTAAACTGAAAATGACCAAGGCAGCTGTTTTAATAAAAAATTCCAACCATAGTTAACTGCTCTCATGCTGTTTAACAGTTAAGATAAGCTGCAGTTAAAACATATATCTACTGAATATATTATTTTTAATCACACATGAACATGTTCACACAGAGCCAAGAAAAAACCCAAAGGCTCCATTAACAAAACCTGACATGGTCTTTTATCCTCCTAGAAGAGGGACAGGTAGGTCACGAGTGCTGTAGTCATGGTAAAGGCAAAAAGCCTCAAAAATACCCAACAAAAAAACCCTAACAACAACAAAGCAAAGAACCCATTAACAACAGAACTAGAGAAAACCCTGAATAATTCCTGAAAACAGAAACTCACTCCATAGATATAACTCCATTGGCAGGGAAAAAAAAAAAAGGCAGAAAATGCTTTTCTAGAGGAAAATGCACTCATTCCAATTCGCAGTAAGCAACAAGGGCAGGAAAGTGTCCGTCCTTACTCTTTGGCTAAAATGAAATACTTTTTCTGCCCAAAATCCTGTGAAGGCACACCACAAGAACAGATGTACAAACAAAATCAATGCAGTGCTTATCTCCTGGAGTTTTAATTTTTCGGCAATTGCAAATGGCTCCAACTTTAGTTTATGCAAGGTTGTGACAAGCTGAAACTATGAGAAATTGGGAAAAAAGAAAATTTATTTCACAGTGAAATCTCTGACACAGTAAGCATTAATTTGCATTTTAGCAGAAATTCATCATCTGACCATATCACAGATATCCCCCACGCACAGTCTCTCTCTTCTCTTTGCTGGGTATCTTTAGGTCAGAATTC
This sequence comes from Cnemophilus loriae, assembly GCA_013397755.1. NCBI lineage: Eukaryota > Metazoa > Chordata > Aves > Passeriformes > Corvidae > Cnemophilus > Cnemophilus loriae. The sequence goes on from VZTF01003395.1 coordinate 710,942, forward strand.
TGGGAAAAAAAAATTAAAAAAAAAAAAAAAAAAAAAGAGGAGGAGGCTGCGAGGGTTGTACTAAATGGAAAGAGTGAAAAGAAAGCTGTGGCTGGAATCAGATTTTCCACACGATCTCTGCATATATGGCCTGAATCCCAAAAGGTCCCTGAGCAAACCTGATGTTTTTTCACTATGCAACTCTTAAGGACAGTTTGAAAAGGTAAAGACTGAAAACACAGTGCAAGGATTATCAAGGGCTCTCCAAAAATCACAGGCAAGTGCTGCACATACTGACAGCAACACTTACTTGAGAAGACTGACAGAAAATATAGCTCAAAATTTGATGAAAAGAATAAATTTTGCCCATTTGTCAAAGCTTTCCCTCCTACACTTTCTCTCTTATTTGTTTTTTTCAGAAAAACAGTAAGTAGCTCTATAGTAGTTTTAATGCTTTCTTCACTAAAATAATTCCTGTTGCTTCTGGTACAGTTCCAGCAAATTCCACAGCTGGGGAAAAAAAAAAAATCAAAGAGATTGCTTTTGATCCACTATTTATTTCATGAAAGGAAATACTCTTTCATCACAACACAGACGGTGAAGTACTGTACCTTATTTGGCATCCAGTCAACTCTTGGCACTTTATCCAGAAGTACCAAATTTCACCTCACGGAACTGGCATTCACAAGTGTTATATATCCCACAATTATTCAATAAATACCAAGTCAGCCTCATTAAACAGCAAACACGAGCACATCATAATGAATTACAGTAATGCCAGAACACAAAAAAACCCACCCCCGATGGACACTTAAAGGCATTATTTGGTAGAAGAGACTGATTAAAAAGTATAATACATACTTTCAGATTTTTAAAATCAAAATCGGTCACCCTTCTAAAAGAAACATACTTCTGTTGAACTACAAATTATGGAGCTGACTAAAGAAATCAGAGTGAAATTCTCTGCCCCACACTATGGAAGAGTTTAATCACCATGTTTCTTCCTAGCTCTGTGTGCTATGAATTTATGAATTTCAGGTAAGTTAAGTGTGCTTTACAGATCCTGGAAGAGACTGAAATGCTTGCCAGGTGTTATCCCTAATATCCGAAACCAGTCAGAGCCCAGGCAGTTGGAGATGTACCTATTTCAGAAATTTTGAACACAAAGGCATCAGACAGAAATAGTGGGCTGAATTCAGGTGGACAACAGTGTAAGAATCCTGCAAAATTAGACCTGGACATCTCTGTACCTGATTTTACAACAATCTTCCTGCTAAACATTCCCCAAAAGGTGAATTCAGCTCTGAACATTTATTTATATCAACTTTCCTGCTGAGATGTTATGAAGTAATAAAGCACTTGTGCTTTTATGCTATTGTCAAATGCACAAAGCCAATTGTGCAGCACACTCAGAGCAGGGCGACTCATTTATTGACTGTATTTTGCCATGGTTACCTGGATTCATGAGCTACAGGAAAGCAAGTATTTATTTTGATGCTGTAGGAAACCCAGAAGGGTAATAGGCAGTATTGATGAACTAGACTAATAAGAGTGTTATATGAGGACACTGGAAGTTGCTTTGGGAAGACTTGTGGAAAAAAACCAAAACCAAACCTGTTAAAGAGTTTTTCAGAGAACTGACCTTTACTATTAATGGAAGCAGAACACACAGCAATGAAAAATGCAATTCTGGAAAAGCCCTGCAATTTACTAGGATTTTAATTCTATGACTTGGAGCACCTTTACCATACCTTTGCCAGAAAAGTCCTTTAAAAATAAACTAGAGTTTGCAACCCACTGTGAAAAACAACTTATCTAGGTCTCCTATTTTCAACTATGATGTACATTCCCACATGTGAGAAAAGCACTGCGGAATTATTTTTGTATCAGTTTGCTGTTATTGGTTCTGTGTAGATTAACAGGGAATTGAATGTTTCCATCTCTCAGTTAGGTTATCTGGTTTCTTTCTCCAAGTTACTTAGACTATTATTCATGCTTTTTTTTCATACAAGAGCAGCAAGCAATTCAAGTTCAGCAATACAAACATTCTGCAGGTGAGATTCATATTATTGGCACTATTAGTAAAAGGTGACACATTGTGCAGTGTCACTAGCAAATGTTTTTTGAGTGAGTCAATTAAGAGCTCTGCACAAATCAAGTGATCTCCACCTGAAGAAAGGGCACATCACCTTCACCTACCAGGCAGCTCTGAGAAAAGATTTTGCCAAAAGTATGGTTTGAAGCCAGTGGTAGAAGGTGTGGTGAAACAGGAAGTTACAGTTAAAAGTCACACGAGGTTTCCAGGTGCAGCACTTCACCAACATAGCTGCAGAACTTCCACACTACAACTTCAGCAGCCAGGTCAGACTGAACAGAGCTGCCTGCCCCACTCTATGCAGACACACACACGGAATCCTAAAAAATTAGTTATTTCAGAGTAGCAGAACAGGAAGGTGGTGAAAGATGAGAAAAACTATTAAGCCAACACAGATTAAGTCCCCCATGTCACACTGTTCTTTGGAAAGTTGCAAAGACTATTTGGGAAACTCTACAGCATGTTCAAGAAGTATGGCTATACGTATCAAACCCAGCCCGTGCTGTTTCTAGAGAGACCTGGCAAAAGGCTTGCATAGAAACACAAACACCAGGATACCACTGCAGCAGTCAACTCCAGTTATTTACAGGAAAGAAGAAAGTGTCACTGCTTTAAGAACTTACTTCCATTCTCCTAATAGCTACTGGTTCACTGATCACAGCTTGTGAAACAGCTTGCTTTTCAGCTTATAGCCAGAATGCAATTCAACTAGGGGTAATGTAAGATTTCATATGAAAAGCTACAGCAATGACAATATGGGCAAAGTTTCTGTCCCCCATTTATTTCCATCCTCACTGCTGACAGAGAGGTTAGAGCTTCCCCAGGGGCTCTGGACATCAGGTCAAGGTCTGCTGGGTAAGCAGGAGCATGGATTTGCCTAGAAACTGCATAAAAGATCAGGAGAAAAAATAAAAATATCTAGTGAGCCTCTCCATCTTCCAGATGCCCTTCAAAGACCCTGACCCTTCAAAGACCCTCAGCCTTTTGGAGGAAACAAAGCTGCTCTCAGCCTTTCAAAACACCAGGATAGTACCAGTGCTACCATGCTCAGTTTATGCTGAACTCCAAGCCCTTCCAGCAGCGGTTTACCATTTGCTCCTCCTGAACCCTAGAAACTCCACCAACAGGTTTTCTTTTTGTTACTATTATTACTGCCTCCATCCTAACAGGCCTTCCAAATGTGTGCCTTCTGTGCAAAAGACAAACATTTAAACAGTAAAATTTAGAGACAAAATGGAACCATCATGGTTGTTATGTTCTCCTTAAACACATAATTTGCTCCCCAATTTCTTATCATTTAGATGGTAAAAAGGTTGAAGCCAAGGACCAAGTCCTTACCTCATGCAGACTACAGCATAAAAGGCCTCTGAGGGTAATTGTGGATTCTTTACTACTATTAAAAACCAACTTATAATTATACTTTACTACTCAGGAATTTCTCAGCTCAGGCTCTTCAGCATCTCAAAACAGCAACTGAAACTGAAGGCTGTTATTTTTCAGACAGTCTTTCCTTTCTTGACTGTTTTCTCACTATAAGCACACCATCCTTTCCTCCCAAAAGCATCCTACAGCCATCCTGCATTGACATGTAATGTTTCACGATGACTGTCCAGTGAGTAGCATGTATGCAGAAAATAACCAAGACAACAAATAATTAGCAGGTTTTGGCTGGCTGAATGCCTCCTGCAAAGAAAACAGCATTTCATCTCCTCGCAAGAGACAAAGGAAAAGACTGAAGAAGCTCTAAAACATCTTGCATTAAACCATCGTATTCCTTCCCCACAGTGTAATTGCTTATTTAAACACATTAAGAGAACTAAGAGTTTCTGTGCAGTAAACAGAGACAGTGCCCCATGCCCCCTCCCTTTTCACTTAGCTTTAAAATCAACTGAAATAATGCAAAAGTAATTGGAGTGATAAGTCAGAGCTATGTTTTATTTCTTTTTCAAATTAAACAGTTTCAGCTTTAACTGGTGACAAAAACCGAATTGGATTTTTCAATTTCCTAGATTGTCATCAATTGCTTTTTCACTGTTGTACCCTCTCTGAGCTTCCTTCATTTTGCCTGGACATGATTGAAAATTAACTGGAACACAAAATGGAAATGTTCCTCCTCTCTATTAGGAACATTTGCCAGTGTTAGCTGGAAGTCCGTGTTCCCTCTCTGCCTGTCATCCCCTCATACTGAGACTGGAGACAAAAATGCTTTCATTTCCATCTCAGGCAGGAACACAGCCCTTCTTCTATGCAGCTGCAAACCTCTCATCTCCCCTCACCCTACTGCACAGCAAAGATGGAGAAACCCATTCCCAAATACTAGTGGCTTGTGGAACGGACAGAGGGAGAGCATTTGTGAGTTAAGCTGATCTTTTACAAACCCATGTCAGACACACCAGCAGAAAACCACCTAACTGACTAAATACCACAGGATCTCCCATCTTCTTCCCATTCGGGAGCCCCAAACCCAGTGAGACCCCACAGGGACACAGAGGGATTGAGCTGGGGGGGGAGGTGTATCTCTAAAACTGAATATTCGTGAAATTCTGCCTGCACTGCCCAGCTCAACTTATGGAGTAAGTGGTTGGAAACATCTGGGCCCTTCCACAGCTAACCTCCATAAGAGCAGGAAGCACCTCTGGGCAGGCAGCCACTCCGTGCTGACAGCACAGCAGCACCAGCTGCCCTGCCAGCCCTCCCCACCTCAGTGTCTCAGAGAGCCCCAGCGAGGTCTGCAGCTCAGACTTGGCAATTCCTGTTCCTCAGCAGCCTTCACACCTACAGCATCACATGCTTTCGAGTTCTGGCTCCTCAGCCACTCGAGGACTGTTCAGAAGCCACATGTGGCTCGAGAGAGGAGCCACTTTCCCTGAACAGGAAGGCTAAGATTAGCTCCCAGCACCCAAAATGCCTGCCTCGTGGATTGAATGGCACGCTCTGAGATGTGGCAATGGAAAAAGAGGCCAAGCTGCTATTTAAGCTCTCAAACCTCTTCTAGGAACTGTACTGAAAAACAGTACCTTTACATTGAAGGAAGAGAGGTGTTACATTAAGACTTCGCTGAAATTGTGGGCAATACTGGAGAGCAACGAACGGAAGAAGCGAGGCAGAGGAGTGAGAAGATGGGCAAATTGTTACTGAATACATAAACACTGCCAAGTGTTAATCAAGTGTGTTTCTCCCTGTATCAAGTTGATGGCGTACAGAACAACATAGTGTGAAAGTTTTCACACTAAGCACTCTTCATTGTGAAGAGAGAGCAGCACATTTTGCTTCCAGTGAGCGGGGTCTTCTTTGAAGCCTTTGCATCTGACAAATTATCAGTCAGAGAGAACAAAATTACTTTCCATCCTCTCCCACATTTCTACACTTACACATCTCCAGAGAAAGCCAGTCATTTCCAAAGAGCTTCCAGTGTTAATATACCCAATTCTTTTAAATAAGAAAATACATATGTATTAGTCACATAAAAAGCTTCAAAAATATACATAAAATCTGGAAAATCTACAGCAACCCATGCTTATTAGCACATCTGTGCCAGTTTAAGTGGATGCCATTGATTTAGCTCATCAGATAAACATGTTTACCATCAGCTATGATTCTCCCATACTTCCAGTATAAAACTCAATGACAGATACACGGTGCAGAGTCTTAAAAAGGACAAAACAAGCACTGATGACTTGTCATCAGTGATTTCATGCAGAAGCTTCCAGTCCTAAGTCCCTATTTGCATATATTCGAACTCATGAATAAAGGAGTTCTAAGAGTAACTCCCTCAATAATCAGATTTTCCACCACTGCCATTTTTCAGCGTCAAAACAGACCTATCTCACCATGGTCCTGAGGAAAATGTGCTAATTGTCTCATGCATCTGAGGAGGTGAGCACAGATTATTCTAAAGTTGGTTTAAATATGTTATTTTTCCCCTTGAAAATTCAACTGAAAATGAAAGAGAAAATGCAAAGGGAAGGAGTGTGCTGAACAAATTGAGGAGTATCACATTTTTCATTTAACTTTTCTTCCCCTCTGAAAAGATCATCCTCTAGCATTTCCAGGTTGATTTTTGAGATGCCAGTGAGGGGAGATAACTAACAGCCAGGCTTAATCCTATCAGTGCTGCCATCGCAAATGGTGGAACCCACAAGAGAAGACAACAGAGGCAAAACCACGCAGTACGAATTCAAGTATTAACCTGCCATAGCAGGGGTACAGCAAGGTAACTAAATACACCCTGAGCACATGCAGCAGCTTTTTTTGGCTGCTAATCCTGAGATGGTGTCCGTTTTTGATAGCTCATGCTATGAAACACATCAGTGCTTGAAAAGTCTTCCTGGCTGGCCTCACTCTGTGTTGCTGCAGTTAGAGAACAGCCAGAAATGCCCCTGAACAGCTTTTTTTCCACTCTGTTACCCTTTCACCGGCCCAACTCAGCCTGTTTATTGCAGACTTCACTGGATCAAAACGGTGACATCGAAATTATAAGGGGTTTGCTACTGTTAAAATTGTATTCTTGCTAGAATACAAATGCACAATAAACTACTTTCGGAGTACACTCCTGGAACCCTATTAAAGACTAAACACTTTGGAAAAATGTTTTACATTTTACCAGTTTACCTTGAGGTCAGTAAACTGCATTAAAAACATTGGATGAAGATCTCCAATACAGGAAACAACTTCACTACAAGCGCTGAAATACATCACCTACAACATCCTGTACTACCTTTGAAGCTGCCAGTCAATGGAGCATCTCTGCTGGCTGGTTATACTCTATATGAAAGTGGTTCAGAAGTTACAGCACAAGACTACAACTTGATCCTTCTTGGGTTTATTCCCAGCTTTATTTGTGATTTGCAGTGAAACAAGAAGTACTACAGCAACTCTAAAATACCCAAGGCTTTGAGGACAGACACCAAGCAAGGTGCTCAAAACTGTGGAGCACTGGGAATTGCAGAAAAAACTGATTTCAGCTCTCCTGGCTATTTGTTACTGTGTAAGTCTCAGTCAGGCAGTGCAGGTTAAGTCAAACACATTGAAAGGTGCCCTTTGCTGCAGCAGTACAGGGACATTCACCAATGGCCCCTTCACAACACTGTGGTAGCCAGTCAGTAAATCCTGTGCATGATGTGTACTACTCAGTAAGGTAGCAAGCAGCATCCTGCATTTCACATTAAGGTAGATAGGATAAAAATTTGTTAATCATTTATAAACCTTGGTTTGTGTTGCCCACTGCTTTGCCTCTCTGTTTTGATTGCAAACTGGACTGGTTTTTATTGCTACCTCATCATCTCTAAGCTTCCTCTTGCTGATCAGAGCCCTCTTGTCAGTCCTGTATTCCCCTGTTTCTCAAACCCTATGTCCTGCTACTTTAGGCTTCCTCTGTTCTGTTCTGTTGTCATTTTTCCTTCCTCTGTTCTCCTAGGAGATCTGCCATATTTCCATTTCTGTGCCCTATCACCTCTATCTGACAGTCCAATCTTGCAAACACAGATTTGTGCTAGGACTCAAGATGGCAAGCTAGCTCATTCAAATCTGTGATATTTAAGCTCTTATTCAACAAATAACCAAGTCACTTCTTTTTCACTTTGGTGTTAGCTGCTTTTGCTATCATTACTGCATTTGGCAACTAGAATAAAATGCTCCTTTGGTGAATTTGCTAAAAAGTAAAATCAAGAAAGTAGTGCCATGGAAGCACTCAGAAGATCAGATTTTAATAACATTAATTCAGTAATACTTAACATGCTTATTTCCACAGAGGCAATAATGCCATATATACCATGTCATCAGAAATAATTTATGCAACTATTTATCCAATATACAGCAACTTCATTTGAAAAGGCTGTTTCAGCCTGATTACAGATGCATTTCGAATTTGACAAGTAATTCAGCTGGAAAAATAATCCTCACGCCATACTGACATGCTCTTCTTGCCTTGTCTGCCTTTGGTCTTACAGTTCTGCGTCCTACTTGTGTGGATTTGAGAAAGACAAGTAGTTATTTTCCTCTCCATGAAGGGATGTGAACCCCCACATCTCCCAGTCACCAGCCAAAACCTTCAAATCTCTGTCCTGAATCAGCAGACTGTGGATTAAGTACAGAATTTCAACACTGTCTTGATGTGGGTTCCTTTTGAGATCTGTTGTGAAAATTATTCTGTTTTGTGAAAAACATTTCAACATGGTGGGGGGAAGGATAGGAAGGAGATGTCATTTGACTTAGGGAACCCAGAATAGAATGAAGAATCCCAATCATGTTATGTGGAAGGAATTATCATGTGCTCATACCAATAAGTAACCAAACATTGATGAATATGTGCTCAGATTTTTTTTTTTTTTATTTTTTTTTGTCCTATACATGTTTCTGTGGTCATCTCTTCTAGAGAAGCAAATGTTCCTCAGCAGATTTATAACACCCCAGTCACACCCTGCACTGGCATCTCTCGAGGCAGACTAATCAGCTCTGCTTCCTGCCTGCGGCACATTAGGTCATCGTTCCCTGCTCTCCAGTCACACTGGGCACCTCAGACAGGCAGCAAGGAGGGCAAAGCTGCTCTTCTCCAGTCAATCTATATTAAGGGGCTTACACTGCAAAGCAAAGGAAGTGCTGAAAGAGGATACAAATAGATTAATATTACAGCTCGTAAGCAATCCTAGGAAATTAAAAACAGTCTGCCTGAAAAACACAGACTGATGTGCTACACGCATCCTCCCCAGCTCTCACCATAGTAACCAGGACAGCCAAACTGTCTGTGTCTGTTAGCTAGGGCATTTATATCTGAGAACATTTTCCTCCATTTCTGTAACTCAAAATTTGTAATTGGGTGAAAGACTTCAAACAGCTGAAAAACAATAATCGAAACCTAAAGGAAATGTCCTCTATTTAAAATATATATACAGAGCAAAGGGAGAGAGAAAGCTAAGAGTTCTGTAACATGGTTTCTTCACACAGTAAAGCCTTCTCACTACAGAGATATCTTAATAAACAAGATATATACAACTCTGAACATCACAGATCTTGCATTCCATCACACATCACAGATATTTCTGTATTTGTGTGCAATGAAATCATTTATTTTGGTAGCTATTAATTCTAGCAAAAACACTTGTCTATATTTAGGTATTATACTGAAATAATACTTCCTCGAAGTTCTTGTACTTGAAATGTACATAAATAATCAACAGCTAGTAGCCAAAACAAACAAACAGATAAATTACAATGAATACACAAGTAATTTTTTCTTTTTTAATTATTCTTTTCAAGCTTTATGGTAAGTTTTCAATACAAAGCAAGTTGAGCAGATAAGAATGGTAAGTGCTGTGTTTATACTCTGTGCTGAACATACTCCTTTAAGCTCACTCTGGAAGGTCAGGCTTCAATCACACCCTCCAGCTTGCATCTTTCCGGCAGCTCACACGGATTATTTTGCTGATACCACCATGTCAAAGGGACCAGGCTGCCATCTGTACATTCCCCTAATATACTTCAAATTCCTAAAAAAAACCCTGCTCTATTTTTCATTTACAGTTCTTCGGCTGTACTAAAATTAGCCAACGTGAGGACATACACGAGTAGCTGTACAAAGAGCCCCTGCTACAAAGCACAGAAAAGATCATTCAGGATCATCCTCTCGGTGTCACTTCAGAGGAGGGAAACAAACCCCGGGGGCCCACCATCAGACTTCCTGGCTGTTCCAGGAGATGAGAACATTGGCATGCTACAAATCCCATGCTGAGGCCTCAGACCAATGCCAAGCCCCTTGGGCCACACCTTGCCCCCAGCACCGTGGCCCTACACAGATCTGCACATTTGCATAAGGGATTACTGAGGTCCAGCTAATTCATTCCACAGTTAGAGAGAGATTTTTTATACACCTGGGGATTGATTCCTACACTTCAGCTGAAATAGAATGTACCTTTCTTGCTTCCCCGTGAGCGTGCAGACCTCATTTCTCACAACGTAATTCATCACAAAAAAGGCTGCCAGCACTGCCATTTTGTGCTGTCTGCCGCACAAGATTTTGCTGAGATAGCCATTAGTGCTAATGCTTATCCTGGCAATGGATCACGCTACTGAATAGATATGCCTGCTGTAATTATTGGAATTACTTAAAATTAGTGAAGTGCCAATCGTTTGTTCAGCAGGGAGGAGATGCATACATTTTCTAGCAAAAATCAACACAATGTTGTCATAGTCAACCAAAATGGATTCCTGTCCTTAAATTCCTCCTAGGGTTACAAAATGTTTTAAATTAAAAGCCACGTGGGCCTTAGTTAAGTAGTCATTTAAGAAAAGTTATGAAGAACTCTTATGAGACAGAATGAATATATAGCAATTCTAAACACGGATGTGCAAGTGCATGACTCACACAATTCCCCAAAACTACCGAAACTCACTTAGCACTATTTAGGTATTCGACAAACCATTGGAATATACTAAAAATATAACACCTGGAAAGAGCACCTGAGTCGTGTACTTTGGTTACCACCTCTGACTGCAGCCAGCCATGCCTCAGATGCACACCCCTGTCCCCAGGAGGCAACGGAAGTGCTGGAGATCAGTCAAAAATGTAAATCCTCACCGGATGAGCTACCAGCTGAGTTTAAACTCACTGTTGTTATGCACCCTCATATCATGTTTACAAGTCATAAGAGGTCCTGGCTGTAAGCATCTGGGGGTTTAGAGAACCAAAAAGCTGCAAGGGAAACCCCACAGACTTCTCAGCACACAGTGAGTGGCTGTTCTCTATTCATGGCTGAATTTTCACTTTTAACTTTAATGGACAGTTCAGACATGAAGGTACATAAATACTGCAGCAAAATAGTTGTAAAGAGTTTTACTGCCCCTATTAATTTCCAATGAACACAACTATAAAAATGAAATGAAAGTTAAATTACAGTGACTGTGGAATAACCCCCCCACACACACAGATTTTCATTTCCAGGTATTTTTACTTTACAAACAACTGCGGCTTCCCTTGAAATGCTGTACCCTCTCTGGACCTTGCTTCTGCTTTTATGAGTACTCGTTTCCTGAGAGCCACCATCAGGGCAGCAAACACCAGTAGTGAGGTGCCAACCCTTGTGTGCCCGGTAGATTTGGTAACTGTTTATACCCATTCAGAACGAGTACAAAGGAAATGAATGGCAAATTTGGGTTTGGAAGCAGCGTGTATCCACTTGTCACTGCAATGAATATAGATGACAGAGAGACAACGACATGTCAGGTATAGATGATAAACCACTTTCAAGGCAGATGCCCCAAATCTCCTCTTTTCCCTTCCCTTCTGTTCCCTCCCCAAATCACTGACAACATTCTTCTCAACATTGATTTTTTGCAAGGAGAGACTTGTAACAGCTTCCGTTCAATTTAGGCGAAGTGTGAAGGTCCCACAAAACCTCAAACCCCCCAAAACTACAAAAGCCTCAAATACTAACACTGAAGCTTTAAGAGAAAACACAAAATGCTGTGCCTTAGGTTACACATCGTACATATTACCCAAAGCATATTTTATTTTTGCCTCAGTGGCACAAATATAAAGCTATTATAGACAATAATAATTTAAACCCATTCTGTAAACTGTGGATGTTACACTCATTTCCCTGCTGTAATAGTAGTCACATTTCTGCAATGGCAGTATGGCAGCTGCCTGAGGTTTGGATTTGGCAATGCTTTTGTACAGGTAACGATGCAATCGGATGCCAGTAAGGACTCAGTTCTTCCATACTTTCCTCACAATCCAGTGATTTCCACGAACAACATCCTTCTGAGCAAAGGCTGAAGCAAAGTTTGAAATCTAGGTGCCTACGCCATCCAATCCTTCTTCTGAGGTTTGTTGGGGCGAGGGGGGAGTGTTATGTTTGATTTTGATGATTTTCTTTTTCCAAGAAAGCAAAACAAGGACAGATTGCCCATGCCTCCTGCTGAATCACAGAATAATAGCTCAGGATTTCTTTTATTCTTGATGGTGTAATATGCTACACATGTGTTCCGGTTAGGGATAAAGACTCAATTTTCTTTTGAATTATTTGATAAAGGACTAAGAATGATGTGTTTATTTGCATCATACTACCATTATATGGAAACCTGACCTTAGAAGAAATGTATAACAATATCGAGTGAATAAGATGACATTTCTTTTTTGGACCACTTCAATTTCTGCATTAGTGACTAAATCCAAGCAGTGTACAATATGAATCAAGATATGATTAATTCTGCCATGAATTAATATGCATTAACTTAATGAAAAAATTTAAAGGTTATTTAAAAATCCCACCAGGGTGTTCATGTTCCAAGGATAAAATTAATCAGACTATGTAAAATTTCAAGACAGTCTCAAGCCTATAACCACTGTTTTAATCTCTTCATGGCTTCAGTTTAGACACGAGGGTTGAGGGCCTGGCTTCACATGGCTATTCTGCACATTGGCTGCAAGGAAACAGGAATTCTGACCAGGAAGAAATCAGGACTTCTCTATATGATGCCCTTAAGGGGATCTCCACAAGGCCCAAGATGCCCTGCAGGGTCCATCCTGTTCCACTATCAGCACCTCACCACCACCTCAGCCTCAAAAGCAACAGGAATACTCCTCAAGCATTCTGACCCAGCATCTCTTTTATACTTTGACAGCCGTAACTAACTCAGCACAAGGCGGCATCACTTTAAATATTGGGGTAAAGACCACAGTGCAATAAAAGGTTCAAATTGCACTCTCCTGAACACTGACAGCCCTCATCAACCCCAGTATAAACCACACACACATTTGCAAGTGTCACTAATGCAGCATCAGGAAGTTATTTACTTAGGAAACATGTGAAAATAATACAAAAAGCCTCTCACTTCTGAACTGTCCTAAATGAAGTGGCCACTTACATTCATGGTCTCTAATTAACCTGCAGAACCAACTGGGTCTTTTTCTTTACAGTTTCATTTCATTATACATTCAGCACCATGACTATAAAGTGGGAACAGTTCAGATATGCAATACTTGGGGTAATTTTTTTTAAAATACACTTTGCATGCTAAATATCCAGGTTTTTGAGGCACTATTCTTTTCTGCTGAAATGCACACCCCGGTGATGAGATGAACAGTAAAACACTTACAAAACCACACGTAATAGTGATAGAATAATTAAAAAAAAATAAAATTGTTAAAATTTCTGAAGACAAAAATCAAGCCAACACTATGACTGATTATTTCAACCTCTATCCTGTGCATGACCAGCTCTTAACTGTAACAGAGACCTAGATTCAGTTCATGACTGCTACTACCAAGTAAGGGAAGAGCTACTCTTGGGATGGAAGCTGCTGTGAGAAGAAGATTTGTCAGAACATTCCATCATTCTCTTCCCAACCAACTGAGCACAGATATTGCTTAGCTCCAGATGGATATATCACACATTTTCAGAAATAAAGACATAAAGTGAAAATATGTTCCAAATAACAATTTTCTCTCCCCTTCCCCCCTGCTCTAATTATAAACCTGTTCCTAGTTTTGTGGGATTTATCTCGGCATGCACCCTGCAGTACGCCTATCATTATGAATGGCAAAGAATTGCATAATGGCATTGTTAATAGTCATTCACAGAAGTGTGCTGTAATGCATTTAAAAAAACCTCACAGGCTAAGTCGGGCCAAACAAGTAGCCTGATTTTAAAACTGCTGAACAGACAAGCAACTCCCACTCTTCAGTGAAGCTGCTGAGTGCTCAACACTTGAGAACTGGAGCGCTCTGTAATCTCTGCTCCTAGTTTGCCTTCTGAAGATTTTGGCTTTAGACAAAAATCTAGTCAATATTAATCCTTGCCACAGGAGTAAAATAAAGAGAGTCAGGACTACTCTAGTCTTGTGCTAATTCTGGAGCTTTGACGGGAAATGTGCTGCAGGTGTAAGGGGTAAAGATTTGGGTGCTCACTTTCAACAATCTGTATCACAGACCTGGATTTTGCCCAGATCTGGATGTTTTCCTTCATTGCATCAAGGTAACCTTCAGAAAAATTATTGTATACTCTTGTTTCATCAGACTTCTCAACTGTCATTCCTTTAGAGTTCCAAATCTTAAACAGTAGTTAATAGTCTTTTTTGACATTTTGCACTATAATCCAGTCCTGCATAGATTAACATTTTGTTTCCTATTTTAGAACAAGTCCTGTCCCTCACAGCTGTGGAATAGCTTCAAGCACAAGTAACAAACATCAGAAGACAAAACAGTAACTGCATTTGACAAAGCCCTAGAACTATATTTTACAATCTCACAGGCAAAGTGTTATTGTGTATTTATTGTGCGGATTTACAATTAAAGAGCTTATATTCTGGATAACAGGAAAATGCCTAAATTCAAGTACTGTGGGGTTTTCCCCCTCATCTTTCCAGCACTCCTCATTAGACTGACTGTACAAACACACCAAAGTATTTTTTGTGCCTACATAAATCCTTTTTCTTATTTCCAAACTTACAAGGACTTCTGAAAAATGAACAAACAGAAAGGATGACATGTTCCTGCTTAGTTCCTGTTTCAGAAAGGAGCATGAACTCCTGTTTTTATGAACTTTGCTCAGTAAAAATCAGTATTCCTGTCAAGATTGAAAAAAAGGCAAAGAAAGTATACCAACCCTAAATAAAGCTCAAATGACTACAAAAGTGATGCTGACATTAGTAACTCAACATACTCTTTCTGTTTGCTGAAATTTGCAGTCCTTTCAGGGTGCCCTACAGAGATTTGAACAAGATGAGAAAAGGACTCTATTTCAGGACCACTAAGATTGGGATCAATGGTAACTTTGTCATTTTGATTTCTCAGTGTGCTCACAGTAAATTTAAAAGGTGAGAAAAAGACATAGGATGCGATACATAAATTTATTCCTAAACTTGCTGTAAGCAATCTTTTACTATTACTGTGAATACTTTTTATATATACTTTAAACCTCTGACAATACTATAATATAGCAAACTGATCTAGCAGTATCTGAAATCTACTGGTGTCTAAGATATGACTGAGGAAAAAATATCTGTAAGAGATATGCTGACCACTCTTTAGCCACATCTTTTGCAAGCAGATTTCCCCTTCTATTTTGGGGGAAACAAATTCTAGGACTTAATGTATGTGCAAGACCTAAAGAAGAGAAAGCAATAACAAAAGAAGTGAGGCGAGCACTATGAGAACAGATGGCTCTTGTCCATCTGCCCCATCTCACCACCAAACTGTTCTTGGTCATTTTAATAAATGATGAAAACCTCAAAAGACCCAAGGACTAGTAGCTGGCTAGTACCTGTTCCTCCTTTTCCACAGTGCCCTCAACAACAGCTGGAGTCACAACCAGCAGCTTTACAGGTCAGGAAAGCACTGCTTTTCCTGCACTGCATGACCTGCCAAAAAACAGAGCAGCAGATCTCTTTTTAAAGGCAGCCAGCTTGCCTGCCTCATACTCAAACTTTTCTGGATTGCTAACCTCCTTTTCCTTACTGCTGCTGACGTTTGCTGGTATGTGCTGGAAGCAATCTACCAGTATCAAGTAGATAGGTCCCTTCCATTAAATGTAATTTCCAGAAAATGAGCCATGCTTAGCCCTGGTTTACAATCAGGTGTAAATATCAGGCTCTGCAAACCGATGATAAAAACACCCACTCCAGAAATTAGGCAGAATCTGTGCTGCATTCTTCTCACTCAAGAGTTTCCAGTACAGGGAACAGTTGGATGCTGCAGCCCACGGGAGCTCTCTTCCTCTCAAGGTCATCACAAAGGGCTGCTGACTGCCCCTCCAAACTGGCCCTGCCTGCTTTGCATTTAATTTGACATTAGGGTCAGTTCTGCCACAATGGAGCTTCCTTACAAATACATATGTATGTATTGTAGAGTAGTGATGCATTGTAAAGTATGTATTGTAGTGTAGAGAAGTGAAAAACAAAGTGATAGGCCACATCTTAATTTTGTTTTGAAGATCTTATTGCAGCCAACACCTAAAAGCAGAATTGTGAGTGAATACAGAAGTCGAAGGGTGGCTGTGCAGCTGAAAGTGAAATATTTCATTGTAAAGGCATCTTCTCATTTAACATAGCTACAGATTTTCACAAATGAAAAGCCTGAGACATGACAAGGAGTAGAAAGGACACCATTCTCTGCTAAATACGTGTGTGTGTGTGTGTGTGATACAAAGGAAAGGAGAAGGCATGGAGAGAGACAGGAAATCCCTGTATTAGGAAGTCAAGCCATGGCTATAACAAAGATGCCTGGAAAGGTTAAGTAGAATATTTGTAGTTGTGGACACCTACTTTACATCCAAGTAAACAGGGGAAACAGGGAACAGAAGCACACAGTTGAACTCATTACATAACAGACATCACATCAAGAATAAGTACAGAGGTTTGGTGCAGCAAGAGAAAATATTAAGGTGGAAGCAAATAACTTTTTAGTTTTGTTGCATTTGAGTTTGTTTGGGTTCCTCTGGTTTCTGTTTTAAAGGCAACGCTAGAGGGCAATGCAGAAGGAACCTGCATCCTGCATATAACGCCCAGCTGGGGCTGCTCCAGTCTTCACGCAGCACCCGTGGGCTCCTATTTCTGGGGCTTGGGAACTTTCTAAAGAAAATTTCAAATCTCTCTCCTGAAAGATAATTTTTTAGTGTTTCCAGATAGTTCGCTTGATTTTTAATTTTTACAAGACTAAGTTGCCAAGTAATGAGGTCATGTTACCAGGCTCAGCACAAATCTGGGCACACCACCACTTATGTGGCTGCTCGAATCGGTACATCTGAGGGCTGGATGAAAAAAAAGGCTGCAGTTACTGAGTTTAACTATACTCCTAAATTCAATACAAGAAGTTATGCTCCTGTTTAAGAGTTACTCTGAAAATTCAAGCTTGGATTTTGTCTTCGATTTCTCTTTAATAGCACCATAAATTAGAATGTTTCAGGCCACTATTCCACTTTGAAAAGTTCAGCTTTCAGACAAATCACCTACAGCCCTTACTGAAAATATAATACTTCATAATTCCATACAGTTTCATCTATACCTGTGGATGAACACACATCCTCTTTGGTTTTATTTTAATTGCCAGCAGTTGGTCTTCAAATACTTTCATTTATTGAGTTACTTAGTTGCTAAATTTAGTGCATTAGTCAGTATGAGGCTCCATAACAAAATTTTTACACCTTTTTAAAACCCCTCATAATTTCCACATTTTTAGAATATTTGTCTCATAGCGTATATTTAAAGAGGTGGCTGCTGAAATCTGCTTTAAGAGCAAAACTGTGAAAACCCTATAAACCATATTTAACACAAGTTTGCTATAGCTACTTGGGAAGCTTTTCTCTCAAACAGTTTGCTAGTAGGTGATTACAATATTGTAAGCACCACCCTTGAAATACTTTTTATTTTCATGCTAAAATATCAGTAAAATAAGCAGGCTTGAATCACCTAATTCAAGCTGTATTTTGATTCAGATCCCTATCTTCTTTGCTATACACATTACCTGCCTGGTTTTTGTTACTTAAAACTATCATTACACTTATGCTCACAATACTTCTTTCTTTAAAAAAAGGCCAATAATATCCTTTTATGCTCCATGGATGCATTCTAAAATAATACACAGCTTCATTTTCATCTAGGACTGAATGATGAATGATAGAATGATTCTTCTGGCTACAAAAGCAAAGCTACTTATTCATTTCACTTGCCTAAAAAATACTTTTTCCTATTTTTGCCTTCCAAAACTATTTCAGTTGATGTTCCCAATGACAGAAAATTGTTTCTTACCAAGTGGAAAGGAATGCCAGGATGTTGCATGTAACTGGTGTGGAAGAGGCTCTAACAAGAAGAGACACAGTGCAGGATAGGTAGTAATGAAAGAGGGTAATTGCTTCCATTGTCACTCGAACTCATCAGTTCATTTATTCTTTTGAAGGAGCTGTACGAGATTTATGCAATGAACACACATGAAGAGCAAGAAATGCTCTAAATGAAACTTGTTTGAAACCTGAATTTAGACAAGAAAAGTGATTGAGAAACCACTCTGTACCAAACAGGCTTAAATTTGTGGTGCCTGAATGACTGAAATAGCCAAATCTTACCATGGTTTAGGGTGAACTGACATCCCCATATTTAGGGTTTTCTACAATAAAAGGACTATTAAATAAAACCCATCTCTGGGATGTGTCCTTCAGAGTCCATAGCATGTGAGTGGAACCAGCTGCCAGAATTACACAGACCATCTTTGATAACAAATTTTCAGCTGGAAAACCATTCCAAGTGACATCACTCCATTTGCTAAGGCTTTCCCCTGTGATAACTCCACGCTGGCATTCTACTGTAAATATTAATTACTAATTAGTAGTGATACTGCCTCCCAAGCAAGCACACACAACAGTAATTAAGTAAATGAAATTACAGGTCTGTGTAGGGGAGCAGAGAAAAGGGGAAGAGCCCTCTGCACCACTTGCATAGCAGTAGCCCCATCTGAGGAGAGTACCTGTGCACCCCACAGCACTCTGCCTGAGGGCTCTGCATTCTGCATTTGCATCCCTCACACCTGGCCGAGATTTTGCCTGGAGAGGACCATCTCCATCAGGATGAATTTCATCCTCACCACATACAGCACCTCCTGTTCTGGACTGCTTTAGCAAACACCATTTATTCTCGCAGGCTGCAAGACCAGTATATCCATATCTCTTAGGAGGCAAACAAGCCCAAGCACCACCCCAGCCAGAGGAAAACACTAGAAATGAGCAGAAGGGGTGAGTGTCCTCTCCCTGTTGCTGCCCAAGGAAATGCCACCATGGATGAACCTTCTGCTTCCACTTCCTCCACCACCTCCCTCGTTTCCCAGATTCTCCCATTCATCCCTCTGATACAAATTCCAAGATAATTAAAAACTCCCAGCCACTCTTAGAATCACTCTGATTAAAAAGGTCTTATCAACATCTTCAAGAGCTTTTCAGAAAGATTCCTACTTTCTAGTTTAGAAACTAACTGACAGAAATTAGTGATGGGACCTTGTTTAAAAGCCTCAACCACTCCTTGACTAAGAGGATCTCCTAAAAAACAACATTAGGGGACACACAAATACCAGGTAGTACAGCCAAACCGTACTGTTGGTGCTCCTTTTACCTTTTGGGTTTCATATTATTTCATTAAGACCAAAATTGATAAAATTGTTCACTACAGATTATTCCATGAATGACACACTCAAAAACAGAGGAAGAACACAGCTTGACACAAATATAAACTTACACCAAACCAGAAGAAGGCCGCACACACCCCAGTAATACATAATGGTTATATAGCCATTATTACCCAAAAAAGTATTATTTCCATAATAGTATATAATATAATTTCCATAAAAGTATATAAAACAGCAGTTTTAAACAAAGCCACGGAACAGATTTAATGGTGAACATGAAGCACCACATTTCTTTATATTACTCCTTTTCTCAATGCAAGATGCTTTAAAACATTATTCAGACAAATCAATCCTTGTTTACATTCACAAATTGCTAATGCGCCATAGAGAATTCTCAGCATACACAATCTCTTGTGAGCACAAACCTGAAATAAGTCTCTGACGGTAACACTTTAAGTGTCTTAAATATACTTAGTTATGCATTTAATTTAGGCATCGTAAGACATGGGGTGTATTACATTACAAAGAAATGCTGAAGAAAATATCCATGTGTAGTTTTACCCTACCTAACCAATTAATTCCTCACCTTCCATGGTAAGGGAAAAATGCCAAGTTTGCCCCACGCTGTTTTGGGAGTGAAAGAATAGGAAAGTTCATGCCTGCTGCCATTTATCCAGCAAATACTTTCAACTGAGTGAGCCAGCACCTGGCAGTCGATAGAATGCAACAACCTGCACCTCCATTAGCAAGTTAGAAAATAACTGGGAGACAATGTGGCAATTATTATTGTTTCTGTAAAAATATGTTACTATTACGCATACTCCAGACTTCAAGTCTGAGGTCTTTAGAAGAGTGATCAATGAGAATTCATTACATTATTGGCTTGATCAAATACCAAAAATCTTCATCACTTGAAATAAGGACCTAACACCAATTTAATAAAATGTTTTTATACAGCATTAAGATTTAAATCCTGAAGGTGAACCTTTCTGACAAGGGAAAGATCCAACTGCCAGGCACAGTGCCCTGGTTTCAGCATATGAAGTTAACAGGGAGCTTCAGCAACATCTACTTTTTCAACTTAAGCCCCTTAACTGCCTACTTCTGTAATTACCTCTTCCCTGCTAAGCTACCTTGCTATTTTCGTCAGAAAGAGGGGATAGAAGTAGTTCCCTCCTAGCAGGGTGCTGGCTCTCTACACCCTGGACCTCAGCACAGCACCATCCTCTACTCTACCTGGAGTCAGCCAGAGGTGGAGGAAAGCTGCAGGTTCCAGCACCACCTCCACAAGCTGGAAATGAGGTGAGGAGGCTGAGGAACAAGCCCAAGCTCAGTCAAGGTTATGCAGATATACATGCTCTTGTTAGGAATTCAAAGGGGGATGCCCAGATGCAGTTAGTTTTCCCAATCTGTGATTGACAGATTGATCAAAGCACTTTTAGCTTAAGTGACAACCATTATGTAACTGTGATAAGCACTTCAACACCTACCAGACCTACCTAGGCACTATCACTAAGACCTACTGAATTCTATGGCTGCATCAGTCATAGGGTTTGGAAAAAGGAGACTGAACAGAGACCTTCCAAGATCTAAGGAACCTGAGAAAGGTCTCTATATGTTCCAAAGTAATTTGAAGTTTACACAGGGGTTTAAGAAAGATGGTTACAAAAACTTTCATATTGGTCCCTGTCCCACTGATGACTGCAAAACTGCAGGATGAAACTGGAGCTGATCCACTGTGCCTCTTGCAGCTCAAACCCACTTTCTGTAATCAAATCTAATTGTAACCTAATTGTACTTAAAACAATTTACTGCAAAGGAGACAACCTGGCCTGGACAGTAAGTGCCCAGCTTGTGGAGTAGGAGACACTGGAAGTCCTCCAGCTGAGGCGCCAGCAACAACCCAAGTCATGCTGGAACACTGCCCACTGCACTCCTGCTCTGCCACCCTGCACCCAGCAAGGGCCACCAAGGAAACGGACACCTCGGGGGGCCTCAGTCCTGTGGGTGACAGAAGGTGTGAAAACACATGGGCTCCATTCTGGAGATGGAAAACCCACTACAAAGGGGCAGTGCACCGTGAGGGAAGTGCTGAGAGAACAGAAGGTTCAACCCACAACTGGACTCAAGGCTATCAACTTCCCGATGGAGGACATGCAGTGACAGGGTCATTCAAGGGAAGGAACGGCTCAGAAACCCAGTGAGGAGATGCTGAAAGAGAAATTTAAAAAAAAAAAGGGAGAAGGCAGCACAGCCCTTAGAAAGAAGGCAGCACGGGGAAATGAGTGGTCCTACAGCAGCTGGAAATGTGGCTCATTGAAACAACGGGGAGATTGCCACAAGAGGGGCAGAATTCGGTAACGAGGAGAAAAAAAAAGGAATCAACTGAAGCACTTTTCCACAGTTGTGCTTCAACTTCTTACACCTATCCATCAGAAAGACAAGAACTATTCACATGAATTTTCTGGGAAAAGCTCAAAACTGTAGGATGAACTTGTGTCACGGGATCCAATAATCTAACTCGGGTTTCATGTTCTCTCAAAAACTGCAAGATTCCTCTGTTAAAAAAAAAGCATGTTAAAAATATCATTGTTTTTTCAGCAGAAGTGGTAATTGAGCAGCAAGATGGAAGGACTGTCACTCAGGTTACAAGTTCTGTCACTTATCCAGAGTGAATCATGTTAAAAACATGAGTAACATTATACACCATGCTGTTTCACTTCATATAGACTATAACAACCTCTCCCTACAATTTCTGAACCATATACACCTAGGGACTATGAGCTGCTGACTAATACTACCGAAGTTGGATAATGTCAATTAGAAAATGATCTCCAGGGAAAAGGGACATTTGAAATGGATACTTTCAAAACAATAAGATTTTTAACTTTCCATTACATATGCTTTCTTTTGTTCCAGTATGATAAAAGACAAACAAAAGTATTACCATGTACCAAAATGATTCCACTAAGAGTGACAGGAATCAATACATTTAAATTTTTCTATGTTGGTTCAGAAAACTGAGATGGCAAGAACATGTAAATGTGTTTGATTCAAGGGAAAACTATTTTAAAGCCTAAAGTTTTAGAAAACAATTAGGTTTAAGAATAGTCATAATGATTGAAAATTACTCCATTCCACTGTTCCTGGGCATTTACTATTCGGACATGAACATGAGGAGTATCTTCCAGAAGTTCCAGGGGCTCTTTGTGCTTTGTTTCCTCTTTAATATATCTGCTGAAAATGTGAGGTTAAAAATCTATACCATCAATAAAACAGACACTAAAGCTGAACGAGTAGAAATTTGCAAGCAAGGCCAACCCAAATCTATATATCATGCACCAAATTCGATTTTCACCATAGGATGTATTGACATACTAAGGATTAAGACCATCACCATATAAATAAGTTTAAATCTATAAGAACCATTTCTCATCCATAGAAACTTGAAATTAACAATACAGTGTAAACCTTATTTACCAAGACAAGAATAGATCTGGTTTTCTTACAGAGTCTATTTGCATTTTGTTTCACAAATCTAAGCAGATTTTCATTTCTCAGCTTGTCAGGAACAACCCAAATTTAGAAATCAATTTACACTCCATGTAATAACTTAATTTTATGAATAAATTAAAAGCTACAAAACTATTCAGAAAAGTCTACCATGAGCATTTGCTTTACCATTAGCAGTGAGTGCTTCTCCAGTGGGAGCAAACAGCAGTGAACACTCTCCCCCAACAACAATAACATGCATAGGAACTGAAGCAACCACATTAGCAAACCTAGTGGTAAAAAACAGCTTTTAAAGAAGTGCAACACCACCATGAATCTCAGAAACAGAATATGACTGCTCATCTCGTCATGACAAAAGCTGGTGTTCACAGGTGCCGAATTATGGGCACCAGAAGATCCACTGCCACTGTACACACAGAGATGAACATTTGACCAGATAACGATGAAAAGCCAAGAGCTCAGGCCCCCTGACACTGGCTCCACTGAAATCAGTGATGTTAGGTCAGGAGAGACAGGCTTTGCTTATGAAGGACCAGATCCAGCTCCACCAGAGTCATGGACAGCTCTGCTTCCAGACCACTACCGATCTTATAGTGAGGAATAGCTCATCACATCCAGAAGCCTCTCATCTCTCAGCACCTGTCCCCACACAAATTGAAATTTCTGCCCCTTGAAATTTCTCATCCAAAGACACACTGCTGACCAGATTTTCAGCAGTGTGCCACAACGGAAGAGTCCCCTCTGGAGACTGCCACTAATGCTGCTGAGTCAAACCTTGGAGTTACGACAGAGCAAATGTCCCTGGCAGAGAGTGCAAAGTGTGTTCCCAGTGCAGTGAGCCCAGGGTGTTGGCTCAAGAAAAGTGGATTGAGCTAAACTGCCTATTAGTCCAAAAAACAATGCTGGCTGCCCTAAGAAGCCTGACCCCAAATGCTGATTTTTCAACCTGCTGCCTAAGCAGCTGGCTCTTCCCTCCACAGCACATTCATTCTTGATAGAAAGCAATGGAACACAATGCTGAAATCATGCTACAGTGATCAACTAAGCAAGGCAGATAGGTGAATTAATAAACAGATTAGAATGACCTTAAGAGGTCAGCATGAGCTCTCTCCCGTGTACTTTTAAGAAGAAACTCTATTTACACATTTCTCTTAGGAGTTTCCATCACTGATTTATACAATACATACACTGAGAGACATCAGCAACAGCAATTGTGCAGGTTTTCTAAAGATCTTGGAGGTGGCAGGGGAAGAGGGGAACAAAAGATTCCCTAAAACAAAAAATATGCATTTTCAGCAAAGCTTCTGGTACGAGAGCTTAATGTGAAATTTCCCACTACTCAGAAGTGACTGATTCCCAGCAAATAACCATGAAATGAAGTGGAAAAAAAAATTTACTACAGAAGTTTTGAGCCGGTCTAATTTATTTTTTATTCCTGCACTTCTGATTATCTTTTAAAGCTTCAGAAGACCAAGGAATTTTCATGGCTAATTTCATTCTTGCAGTTTGAAGGGGAAGAGGAAAGAATACTCTTTTGTTAAAAAGCAAAACACATCTTATATCTCTGGTGACAGCTGAGTTCAGTGCTCTCCTGTAATTGAGATTCTAAAATTTACTGGAAAGTGATGACACAAACATACAGGATAAAGCCCCTCTATAACGCCTTGGGATTCAACTTGACAGTTTCAAAACACTGACTCTGTCAAAGTGTGGCTGGAAACTGCAGGACAACTGAAGCTCAGGCACAAGAGGCACAGGCTGCTGGTAGGGAGGAACCCTGAAGGATGAAGCAGAGAAACTAATTAGGCTTCCTATTCCATCAGAGCTAATCCTGTTCAGTGTAGCCTCAGCAATAAATATTGATGTGATACCTTCATCATCCTTTGAAAGCTGTATCCCTACTGAATACCACAGTGCTAAAACAAAGTATTGTTCTGCTTTCATCTAAATTGTCCATCCTTCATAACAAATCTCAGTGACACATCCTGGGTGGTTTCTTATTTTTATCCTCCCCATCAAGACTGGTATTTTCAGCATACTTGCTGAAAATCTATTCCTTTGGCCAATCTGTTCTAAATGCAGAGCTATTGCATGTCCTTGTGCTCAGAAGTGTGACCCTGTTTGCCAGGTTAAGGGTTATTTTTGAGGTACAACCTAATCATACAACTCTGGAAAATCTGAACACACACTGCTGATTGCATCTTCCCTATAGCTAATGGTGTAACCTCTTCCTTGCTGCCCCTCCTGCATATTTATTTCAGAAATTGAGTAAGAACAGGAAAACCAAGAGTGGATGAAGAGGGAACGGGATACAAATGGCAGTCAAAGAGCAGAAGGAAGACTTGCCACCACTCAACTCTAGAGATAAATGAGACAGAAGGCGAGGGAAAGGCTAAATGTGGAGAAAGCACAGCTGCCAAGAAAGGAAGTGTCTAAAGAGAACACGAAGGCAGGAAATACCCATTTCAGGATACCTTCTTTAGGATGGACAGGTGGCATAACTCACTGGAATCACAGACCCAGTTAAGTTTTCACCTGGCTCAGGAGTTTACAGCCAAATACCATTTGTTTATCTAACTCCTCTTGGTTAGCTCAGTAATGCTCTTCTAATACACCTTCACTGGCTATTCAGGGATTCATCTTCTGAATCAAAACAATAAATTTAAAACCTTCTCCCACTGTGAAAAGAAGGGCAGACTTCTACCAAGACCAGAAAAATGACTGCTACCTGTTTAAAATAAAAGTAGTTCCCATCAGGCCATCCTGGGCCAAGCCTGTGTCTAACACTGACATGGAAGCAGCCTTAATGTGCACTAGTCATGAGGGGCATGCTCCAGCCCGACACAGCACATCCCAGCTGCCTCCAGGATTCCAACAGCATGAAGGAAAAATCAAACCAAGGAGGGAAACACCGCTTCCTGCAGGTTTAAGCCGCCGCAGCCACTCCACGTTGAAACACAAAGGTTTGCAGTCACATCCTGGTATTGGCTGCAGCTGGCGTGGCGAAGGCTCGAGGCACGAAGGGGAGCCTTTGCCATTGCCTCACAAGACATCGAGCGCTCGGGCTGTGCCCTTGGCCTCCTGTGCTCACAGCAGGAGCTCACAAATGTAAACCTGTCCCCTTGTTTCCTCCACCCACCCACCAGAGACCAATGACACTGTTCCAGTCACCAGAGGGGGATTTGGGCAGGGCAGCTGTGCCCACAGAAACATCACCTTTTCTAGGTGACAATACAAGTTGACTACGACCAGCCGTTGCTGGAATAGCAGGTCAGACTCCAAAGTCTGCTTAATCCTAAATCCCCTGGGCTGCTCTGTCTTGTTGGCTGTTGAGTTGGTCCTCTAGAATACATGGATCTGTACGAGCTTCAGCCATAAAAAGTGGTGTGTGCTATAAAACTATAGCTACATTGTTGGACACCAAAAAAACAATTTCTGTAACATGGTAAAAATATTAACACTCAAAATTTAAAACCCGCCCCAGAATTTAGGTGTAGATGTATCTTCTAGTCCTGAGGCAACCTATCATGCCTGACGGAAACATTTTGCATGTCAGGAAGGTATCCTAATTTACCATTAAAAGTGATTTCAATTATATTTTTCCATGCCTCCTTTCAAAGCTGCTCTTTGCAATTCTGGGAGAATACAAGGGCCAATATGGTCTAATTTGCTTTTTCAACAATCTACACTGAATCCTTCACCAAGGAAATGGATTAACTATGAGGCTGTCATACCCTTTCATACGGGTAGGAAGGCAAACACATGCTCAGAAAATAAAGGGTGGGAGTCTGAATATATTCTCTGCAACAATGATAAACCTTTCAGATGTCTCTTTCTACAGTAGTCAAGGGAATTCGCATTATAAATTAAGATACCAAGTTAATATTTAAAACAAGTTAGAAAAAGCTGAAGAAGTGTACTTCCTAGATTTAGCAATCTGGTTTTTGAGTATAAACATATGAAAATCATCCATTTCCAAGTGGGAGGCAGAAATTACATGGATATCAGGAAAGCAAAAAACTGCAACACAGAAGGTAATAATCAAATTTGTCTTTTAAGCACAGTTACAGGCAAAAGGCTTACACCAGAAGAGAAATTAGTCTCACTGAAACTGGAATTTTATTCCAGAATTTAATTGACCACAGTATTTTCAAGCCCCAACAATATATAAAACTGATTAAAGTGACATACAGCAAAAACCATGGTTTTTATAAGATTAATGCTTATTGTAAACTTGTTTTTCTTAGCCATGTTCATAATATTCATTTACATGAGCACATGTTGATTATCAGTCTCTCCTTTGAAAAAAGCTTCCTTCAGATACCTGTTTATTTGTAACCCTGTGTTTGGAATACACTATGAAAACTATAATCACATTGAAATTCTAACTAACACATATTTAAAGACAGGAATACTGAAATAATGCAAAACAACCCAGTTGCAATGGTAATACTGATTCCAGCAAGGAACACACCCATCAGCATCTAGCATAAACAGAACCATCCTGATTCTACCACCATCCTTATTCTAAACAAATTATCAAACCAAAGCCACTCCACACCCAGAAGCAAAAAGGTCGAACACAAAATGACTCAAAAACAGAATTACAGCAGACTGTCTGTACAGGGAGTTACCTTTTTTCCTTTCTTTTTCCTGTGAGCTGGTTTAGCATTTTTCTCCTTTGCTTCCTCACTCATTTTTCAGCAGGTAAATGTACAGGGGAAGGGGAATAAAAGAGATCACTGCTTGTATTCCAACATGCAAAGCCACTCAAGTATTCACAGCACTGAAACCAAAGTCCATCTGCTGACGCTTCTCAGACAAGTAACAGAATAACTGCTTTTAAAGGCAGCCTCTGCTCCTCCTGCACAGCCTGGAATCGCTCATAGCCTTGCTCTGTTTTCCCCTGTGAGAAACGGGCTGTTCTCACATCAGTCCGATCCCTCTAAAGAAAAGCAAAGGCGTTTTCCTCTCTCATTCTTAACCAGTCTTTACTCCCGAGATAAGATCTCGTCCACGTTTCCTCGCTCGGTCATCCAGAGCGCTGCCAGTCCCTCGAATGGAGTTGATGAGCCACGCAGCAATTAGCTGCAGACGCTGGCAGGTCTCAGAAGAGCTCACCAGCGGATGATTTGCCGTTTCTCGCAGACAGAGAAAGTGAGCCCGAATCGCTCGGATTGCCGGTCGCGTACAATACCGACATGTGTTGAATGCATCAGGGCATACCAGAAAAGGAAGCCTCCAAGAGTGATAAAAGATCAGGTTACTGGATCTTAAAGCCACTCCCAGGCAGATTCAAACAATAAAAGGCACAACACGCTGCTGAAGAAATTGCTAGATGAGATGTTTACGTTTCCAACAGCTCTATATCCCCGTCCAAAGGACCTGAAAATTGCCACTCTGAACAATAAGCTTTGCAATATTAATTATTCATCTCATAAAAGCAGCAACAGCATTTCAGCAAAACACACATTTACAACTATTCCTGCCTGTGCGAGCTTGCTCCTCCCTTGTTCGCCTGTTCCTATGGCAGGATTTGCACGGTCCCTGCAAAGGCAGCTCTCACACAAGTGTTACGTGCCTCATGTATGTGCACGACTGGCAAGTCACAGATCATGTTTCCACATGCTGCCACCTACTCCGCTGAACGCTTTGGCTACTTCCCTGCAAGTCTCATGGAAAAAAAAAAAAAAATCAGGAGAGGCCAGAGACTTCAGAGCAATAATTCTCTCCCCTCTGTGCCCATTAAGACACCTTAACACACAACCCACACGTAACCAACAGCCACGACAGCGGTCATTCAAGACATGTCTGAATTACGTCACTACCACATTTCAGGCTGTGCACCTCCTTAGGCACATCCACTGACTCCTACATTGACATTGACCCTTAGCATCCTGTTCAGGGAAGGTGAGAGGGTGGAACAGGTATCAGACATCCTGCAACAGCTCCATCCTCTGTACTCACACTGCAGACTTGAGGTAGCAAAACGCTAATTTGCCCATTTCTGAGGTGAAATCAGTCACATCAGAGGTTGACAGAAGTGACAATGAGAGGGTTTGTTGTGTTGTTATTTTGCTGGAGGGTTAGGGGGTGGGGGTGATATTTGGCTGTTTGTTTGCATGTTGAGGTTTTCCTTAAACAGGCAATGACCAATTAATACATGCATTTTGGGGGTGGTTGAGGTTCATATCAGGATCCTCCTGCCTTGCTTGCCTCTTTCACATCTTCTCGCCCTTCACCCTCCTTTCAGCAGCATTTCACTCATGACAAACAACACGCATACCACAGACTAAGAAAAGAAGAAGATGTAATGCACTGATTCATAATGCTGTTTGCCTGAAAGCTTTCTCCTTGGATCATTCTCTACAAATGAATTTCAGTCAGCAACCACAACAGCACCATCAGACGGAAGCTGTTTTCTGTGTGCTGGCAACAAGTCCTTGTGCTCACCGTCGCCATGGGCTGGAAACAAACTGGCATCACCTGACCCTGGGGCTCCAAACCAGGGAGTTAATTCCCCACATCAGCCTGGCAAGGTTGGTATTCTGACGAACTGCACCTCATACAGTGCAGAGTTTAAATAAACACTATCAAAACACTACTCAAAATTTAGCTTGACTCTTCATTTAAGTCACTGCCATACGATGAAATTCACACTTACAGACAATATTTTGGTACAAAACACAAACGCTGTCGATAACGCACAAACACAGGAATTTAATTTTCACAGGCAGTTTGTTTTTGGATGGCCATCTTGGAGAATGAAAAAGCACCCCAGTCTTTCCCAATTTCACTTTTTCTATATGTTATGTTACAAACTAAACTGCTCTCTGCTGGTTAACTGTGGGTAAAACAATGCTTAAACAATCAAAATAATATCCTATCCTTAATGCACGTACAAAGCAAACCTCCTCTCTTCAAGACTGTTTTTTCCTATGTGTGCATCCCCCTGAACAACACATGTTTTCTGATTTAAGTCCAAATAGGTAGAGTTCAAGTACAATTAACTGTGTGTTCTTAAAAATAAGTTCAAGCTTGGATCCCTTACACTAGCTAGCTAAAAGAAAGCCTCTAATTTGTGGCATGCTTAGCTAATTGTATGCATAGAAAGCAACTTTGTATTACTTTTCTAACTAAAATGTTATAAACAATCATGCTTCTTCAGGAATAAAAATAAGAAAAAAAGGACCTCTTCCCGGAGCAACTCACTGGCTTTCAGATGCTGACACATTCAAACCATTCCCTGATCTCAGGCAGCCAATGGAGGAATGTCACAGGCTCCCACTGAACTTTGGTTATTTCAGTGGGTACCTCCAAGTCCAGCCCATGAGATCGAAACTGTTTTTTTAGGTTTTAGAGCACATCATATCCTGTCCATAACTCAGGTAGCACTGAAGATATTGAATTATCAGTGCCCTACTTCAGAACCCCTTTAATTTTTCATGTTTTCTCTCTCATTTTAACAAAAATGAGTAATCTCCCAAGCACTGGTATATTTAGAACACGAAGGAAAAATCGAGATAAGCAATAGAAGAATTTTATAGTCACAAGATGCTCAGAGAGGTAGCAAAGCTCTCACACTCCTCTCCTCCCATATTGCTCAGCTAACCATAGCAACCCTGCTGAAAAGAAATGTAATGAATCTCTCTTCTACCACTTGAAATAATCATTCATCTGTCAACATTTAGACACTTTTATGAGGTCTTGTTTTTCATTTACTCCTCACCTCAAAAAATTTGTCAAGCTCTTATACTCCAGGTAAGGAGGCAGAAGAGGCAGCTAAGTACTAGATATAAGAGTACTTAATAGAAATACACAACAGATTTCTTAGGAAAGGCTTTTAGGAAAGAAAACAAAGCAAGAATAAATTATTTTTCCTTCTTCAAATCATGCCTTTCAACTTTATTCCTCTGCAGACCCACAAATTAACTTTCATAGTAAAACTACTATCAAGCGACTGCTGACATCAGCTCGTCTCTAAATTATACTATGGAAATTATTCAGATTATCCTTCTTCCATCCCCAGGCTTTTAGCATGCTCAGTGCAACTCTGTGCATTTAAATGCCTAAGGCAACTGAAGTGGAAGGAGAAATGCCAAACAAGACTGCCTGGAAAAATTAAGATTTTCAAACACCCAAGAAAAGTATCTTATGCACATTAAAGCATGTCACAAGCAAAAAACCTAAACTTAAAAAAACTATATATTTTTAAGAAACAATAGAAAACAAGGAAAATTTAAAGTTTTAGAAATTAGCTTAAAGAAAAAAAGCAAACAAAACTAAGAGCAAATACCAGGGCAGAATTACCTTAAAATATACTAAGGAACCATTGGCATTCAGAAAGAACATATGCTTAAAGACACTGCAGTAATGCTATGATCAAAGCAGCAGTTCAATAAATTACAAATTACAGCTACTATCTGCTGTCTAGGTAGCCCTTGCTGACAGAAGCATTTTCATCTTTCCAACGTTCACAACACTTTCTTCTTTGTGGAAGTGCGCATATTTTGGTGTATTTTGTGTATGATTTGATAAGCTACAGCAAAGGAACAACATGCAGAAATCTAACCCTAAGAAACTGCACAGCTCCTTTGAGAAGTGAAGTTAATGCTACTGTGCTTTGAAATCTTTCAATTAGTGATGAGAACACTCACACTGCTCCCTGTAACTTGCTGCTTAATCACAGCGGCGTCTAGAAGTGAACTTTCCCAACCTCCTCGATACGTATCAGTTCTAGGACAGTTCTATTTTTAAATCAAAATAACTCGCATAAGAGGACAAGAGGATGGGCCAAGTTCTGTCTATCAGTACAGTTCTATTTATAAGTTAGAGTGACTTGCATGCGAGAAGGGAGGGGGACACAACTTGTTATTGGGAACTTGTTTTGTAACCGCGTGTAATGGGATTTAAAAAGAACGGCTAGGGCAGTTCCTTGCTTTACCAAAACAACATCCAAATCCGAACAGCCAAGCCATTCCAAAGCCTAACTACAGGACTAGGAGCATGGAGAAAGCAGGCCAGCCAAAAAGCCAGCTTGCTCCTAATATGTGTAGAAACCCACACACTTAATTTAACAAAAACTTGTGGCATTCAGCGTTAACTGCAGGATCACTTTGCAGATGGACCGCTGAGTACTTCCTCGAGCAATATCCTACACTATAAGCAGCCAAAACACAAGGTTAAACCAAGTTTTACCTAGACAGGAATGGAATTTGTGCTGAGAATATGGAAGGCAAATTAACTTTACTCCTCTTTCTCTTACAAAATTAAAACCAAAAGTCAATGTACAATGTCTATTTTCCTTTCAAATATGAAAGGAAGTACTTTGTGAAAACATTAAAAGCTAAGAAAAACGTTTTGAGCTCAGTCTTGATTGCTTTTCCAAATCCATAATTTGAGCAAAATGGCAGTTTAAGAAAAATAGCAATTTAAATTTTGGCATTACTGACTTCATTAACTTATACTGGACACCTAACCCAGCCTATTTACCAACCTGCTCTTGTTTGCAAAGCTGCACATGTGAAAGAGTCCATTATCCCATGCCAACATAAAAACAACCCAAAATCCACTTATCTTCAGGCTAAGATTATGAGAATAGAGTGGTGGTTACCACTTTGCAACCATGCCAAGTTGCTGGCACACTCCTCTATAGACTCAACTACCAACCTGAAGATTTTCTTGGCCTAAAATTCCATGCTGTAGGTTAGATCTGCCCCACTATCTCCTGCCTCCCTCTAAATGGAAGTGCTGGAACAATATTCCATGGTAGAAGCAGAAATCATCTAAAGAAGTAAGAGCCCTCTGGCCAAACTCTCGATGAAGAGAGCTGCACTCCCCTGTGCTAGCAGGAAATAAGTTACTACAACTCCTTCAGGAGAACAGATATCTATATTAGATAAAAGATTTATTCTCAGCTTTAGAAAGCTAACTGAGAATTAAATACAAGCAATGACAGAACAACTCAGGTTAACAAGTTAAAATTAACTTTTGTATTTTGTCCAGGGATGAACATGAGATGCTAACATGAATCAAAACCAAGTTGTCTTGCCTTCACAATTACTTTAACATATGTTAGCTAACTGAATTTAGGAGCCCCGAGGACAAACATATATCCCTTGAGGACAGAACTGAAGGGAGTCTAGGAGTGAAGCCCAGAGTGGATGGGAAGCTACTCTCAGGGAGAAAGCAAGCTAAGAGATGAAATTCCTTCCCTCGCTCCCTTCAGGGGGTAAATTAGCTGGCCTTACAACATCCTTCAGTAGCTGAAGTTTGCAAGAACTGCAGTCCATTAACAAGGGAATACCCAACCAAAAATTATGTAAAGGAAAAAGACTCATACCACAAAATCCTACAAAATTTGTTAGCACAGTTAATTCTCTGCCGAATGCGGTTGAAAACACAGTTACACAAAGAGAAGATACTTTATATCCAAGCTCTATAAATTCTTATTTACCAGCTGAAATACTTCATGAAAGATTCTGAGTTGGATTTCACTCCTGTAGTGTTTTGCAAAACTTTTTTTTTTTTTACCTTGTTTTTTTAGAAGTGTTCTTCTACGTATAAGCCTAGAAAAACAGACTATTTTGCTAAGCTACGATAGCAAGTTTTATACTAAGCACGCATATTGC
Source organism: Cnemophilus loriae (assembly GCA_013397755.1). Classification (NCBI taxonomy): domain Eukaryota; kingdom Metazoa; phylum Chordata; class Aves; order Passeriformes; family Corvidae; genus Cnemophilus; species Cnemophilus loriae. The sequence continues at coordinate 744,264 of VZTF01003395.1, forward strand.
TATCAGGAAAATCTTGCAGAGGAAGGATGGGCGTGAGAGAAGCCCATTTTGGACAAACCTCCACAGGACCACAGTGTGGGGCAGAGAAGCCCCCCCCTAAAAAGCAATACTTCAGACAAGGTATTTTAATGTCCCTTTCCGTCAGCACCTTGGCAGGACTTGGAAGTTGGCCTGCCAGCACAGGGTGCTTCCCAGCCTGCAGTGTCTCCCTGTGTTTACATTTAGGATGCAAGAGAACACCACACGGGGCTGGCTTTCACAGGCTGTGTGGCAGCTCCACGGCCAGGGGCAGGTGTGTGTCACCTTGCCACGGTGCCACCAGGCCGGCTGGCCAGGGCTCCTGTCATCACAGGGTTTCACCAGCGTGTTTATCGGACAACAGTGCCTCACAACAGCTCATCTGTGGTCAGAGTCTCTCAAATCCAGCCTAACACCTACCCCATTAAGACAAGTATGTGGGGCAATGGAAGGTGGACAGGGAGCAGATCCACACACAGGTGTAGTGCAGCCTCTGCTCCCAGGTCAGTGCTTACTGTGACAAGCACTGTGAAAAGGACAGGAGCTTCACAAGTCAAGGAAATGGTATAAGCCTTCACGACAGATTATTCACAAATTCACTGAACTAGTAAGTGCTGAACAACCCAAATTTAGCTTTGATTCTAAGGCCCCAGGCTGTAAGATTTTTTTAAGCCAGACGCTCCTCTGAATTTCACTGATGAAATCACAGCAGCAAGAAAAGCTGTTCTTTTAAACATAGGGGAAAAAGTAACGTTGGAGCAACTCCACTTTGGGAGCACATTTGGAGCGTAACAACACAGTAAGGTATCTAGCAGCTTTTTGCCTAATTAGAGAGAAAAATGTGCCTCGTGACATTTTGGTTAGGTGACAATTTCTTAATTTCATACCTTTTAATTTAAACCATAATATCACAAGTATCCGCTGTAAACACCAATTTAAAACTGCAAGAGAAGCACTAAGTCACAGCACTAACTGAAAAATGCTTAACATTAAATCCTGAAGTTTCCACTGAGGGATAAAATAAAAATTATTTGTAGTTTCATGACTATTACAGCCCAACAGTTCCTTAAGTGTGTATAGGAGCTGTTTAACAGTCATCTGGCCTAAGTGCCTTTTAAAGACAAAACCCCCAAATTTGATACCCAGTCTACACTGTTAACAGTTATTGCAATATTATCTATAAAAATCTGTTTATATTTGCACATAGAAAGCTATACTACAATATAGTCCTGAAGTAAATAAGCTTATATAAGCTATCAAATTAGAATTTTTGCCCCCCAGAGATGAAAATTTTCCTTACATGTTTCAGTTATTTTGCATTCTGACAAAAACATTACCAAGAAAAAAATATTTGAGGGCAGGGGAAGAAAACAGAGGGGTTGTTTGCACTCCTGCCTCTCATACAATATCTTTCTCTTGCTCCGTGTTTTAGGAAGGAAAAGGTGCCAAAAAATTAGGCTGTTTTCATGAAAAACGAACTACTGGTTTTGGGGTTTTGTTTGTTGTTGGGGTTTTTTTAACATCTCCAACAATGAAAGCAGTAGTTTTTTTGGCCCAGCTACAACACATACAAAAATAGGTGAAATGATGGCCATAATTATTTCACAGAGCACCAGATGATGGGCTATATCCTATTTACATTCCAGGCTGTATGCTGGTCATGATTAGATTCCTCTCATTAGAAGATACGTGGATGGGAATAAATTCACAGATAATGGAGAGACAGGAGAGACTAAACTGGAGGGAGTGTGTAAGAGGTCAAACAGCAAAATGCATTAAATCTCATCACTCAGTAATATAAAGAGAGAGACATTGTTATATTTACTTTCTCCCTCACCCTGTGCCCGTAATTTGTGGTGTCCCAGAGAATTTCAGCATGTTGTAGCAACAAATGTTTTTAGCTTTGGTATGATTTTGTTTTTCTTAAATCTCATGTAAAGAGTAAAAGTAGTTTGAAGTTTCATCTCTTCTCAACATGAAAGTAAGTAAGATTTTTCTTTTCAAAAAACAACAATCAATCAATCATTTGAGGCTGCCCTGGGTCTGTACCTGTCAATTAAAAATACACACTTTTAATTGAAATTATGAACTTAATTTACACACAGATCAAAAGGAACAACTTCCATCTATCAAGAACTGTCAAATATTTGCTTCAACAGACCTGAATCAAAATTAAGAGTTTCTTCCTACAATCTGTTGATCTCTAACACTGTAATAATGTATGGCTTTGTGCCTAACACACATTATGAAGATTTAAAACAAGCACCATCAGTAAATTGAATTTTTCTATGTCTATAGAACTTCGAAGAATCTTTTCAAACCTGGAACTACACAAAAGATTCTCTATTAAAATGTACAAATTAAAAAAAAAACCCAAACAAACCACGGACAAGGAAGACCTAAAACTGCCTTTCCTTTCAGCTCAGACTAAGGAATAAAATCCACCAAAAAAATCAGTGAAGCACTTGGTGGGGGGGCAGGTGTACATGACTCTGTTCTTGTCTGGTTTCTGCAATAACAAATCAAATTCATCAGAAAGAAGACAGACTTTCTATCTTAGCAAGAAAATAATCTTCCCCAACTCATAAGTGTTTTTGCCCATGATGGTAATTGGCAAGTGATCTCCCTGCCTTTACCTCCATCCACAAACTTTTCCCTCTTAGTTCCTCCCCCTTTCCTATTGAGGGGGAGCAGTGAGAGAGGGGCTGGGTGGGCATCTGGAGAACACCAGCCAAGGACAATCACTGCTGTCTGGAACCCCTGCACAGGCCCCATGGTCAAAGCCAGATACTTATGCTGCAATATTATGCTCTGTAGAACTGAGCGTGAGGGGGGGACTGACATTCTGAAATCTTCACCATGAGGATTAAATGGTTTTGTAAATCAGGAAATCCTAAGGAAACAGAACAAATACAAGAAAAAATTGTATTTGGGTGGATCCAAAAAATTGAAAGGAAAAATGTCAGTGAAAAATGGCTATAACCAACATGTGCTCTTTATCCTCAATATATTTTTCTATTCCTCTTACCAGCTGGAAGGCGAGTGGGAGAAAGAAGCCTCTACTTGAGCAGCTAAAATGTTAAGATGCACTTTGTCATTATGGCATATACATGTTATGCATGCAAGAGCAATACTCGGTGTGCACTTAAGGCCTAGAGTTTCACATCTGCAACTTCTACAGTGGCACTGCAGAACTGCTTAAGTGAACGAAAGCAGCAGGAAAGGAAAAGAGCTTTGCCTCTGTGAGACCAGGGAAGATGCTGCACAGAACACAACAGGACTGCAGTGATTCACACCGTGCTCGTGGTGCAGCTGTGACAGCAGCCACCCAATTTCAAAGGGACGCTGACTGTGGTAGTGTTGCCAGGCTGGTGGAAATGAGCAGTTTGCGTGCTGCACTTTTAATGTACAGCCCTGCCCTCTCCCAGAACCGCTTGCTTTCAAGTACTCCAATAATCTGCTGAATACAGAGCTGAAAAGCCATGCAAGAACAGAAATTGTGCAGCATGACATTGCAAAAGGTGGTCCCTGGGGGAAAAGGGCTCTCCTCTCATTATCCGCACAAAACAAATAACCCTTGTTGCTGCTGAACAGCTCTTTGTAATAAGTCAGGCTCATTTCCACTTCAGATTAATCTATACTGTTACAAACATAAAAAATATAGTAACTCTAATGTAAAGGAAGAATTAAAAATCTATAAATGAGCACCACAGTATTCAAAGAACCTTGTAAATGATGGCAGAGAATTAAAATACAAATGAAAGCGTGTTCCCTGAATCCAAAAGTCCAGTAGTTATAACTCAGATCTTTCCAAGAAGCTGGGATGAGGAGGGTGAGGATTAATTAAAAAGCACCCTTCATGATACTGTATTATTTAAGTGGCAGCAATCAAAACTCACAACAAGTAATATTGATGCATTACATGCAGAAACCTCAGTGCTGGGACTCCAGGCTCTCCACAGACTCTGAAAAGATTCCAACACTCCTTTTAGGAAAAACCTGAAAGGATATGGTACCTTAGCCAATATTTGAGATAGGAAAAGATCATTATACGAGACCTTAGAATCCTACTGCCAACTTACTGTCCTATTAAGGGATAATAACCTCCAGGTTCAACACGTTTTCAGGGTTAAAGAAAACTTGGCTTTTTCTGCTGCAAACACCAGGTAACCAGACACTTAGTGGATATAGAAAAGTTTGTGACCTGCAAGGCACAAAAACATTAAAGGAAACCCCTTCTGGTCAGAAATTTAAATTTAAAAACTGTTTATTTTCTCAAATACCAATCCACTGCTACAATCTTATTCAACCAGTCTTCTTCCCTAGGGTTCTAAACTGTATTTTACTTTGCTGTACAAAACATTTACTCAAATACTCTTCAGTGCTCACCAGTTATCTATGGATAATCATCTATTATTTATGGATGCTCTCTCGGGAATTTTCTGCAGTGCCAGTCCTAAACTCCCATGAGGAGTTGCAGCCATTGTACTGGTCTAAGTATCTGCTGGAAGGACACATGCTTTTTACAAGGCTTTTGCAGAAGAAAGAGAAGTTAACGTAAGGACAACACACACCATCTAAACCCTTCAATGTGCCAGTAGAAGCCAAGGGTCTGCTGAAGAAGGGTATGTCAGGAACAGCACACCAGCCTCTGGCTCCCACAGAACTTCAAGAAACTGACTGGAGAGGTAAACAAGGAGCTGAAAAGCTCTTTCCTTCTCCCCAGCTTGGGATCCTTATCTTGCTTCACCTCTCCAAGGGCTTTCCACCATCTCATTTCTGTATGGAGAGCTGCTAAGCATCACCTGCACCTCCTCAGTCATACCAAACAAGATTCATAAATGGAATATTCGGAAATATCCGAATCAACTTCTCTAGCCTCCAAAGAGCATTTTACCATCACATTTAGTATCATTCTCAATGGCAAATAAAAGTCACAATGTTGTCTGGAACACGTGAGAGTGTAATTTGCTGCTTTCCAGCCAAAACTGTTAAAAACCTGTAATTCACAGGTGCAAGTAATCCATATGATGGCATAAGTAAGAACACTGGCATTGGTTTCAGCACCACCAACACAGATTGAGCTTGAGAAAACAAAACAGTTATTAACCTTTAAGGCTGCCTAATCTTTCCTTATTCAAACTAGAGCGCTCACTTCCCACTACTATTATAAGTGGCCTCCTTCGCTAATGATTTTTAGGCTCACAAGTTGATATTTGGTCAACTTTCAGTTTCATGTGTAACCTCCTCAAAACAAACACTGCTTTTCTAAAACTTTAAATGTGAGAAGTTAGTGTGAAGTTTTTTCAAGCTCAAAATAGGTGAATTATTACAGCCATGAAAGCACCTTAGAAAAAAGAAACCTCTTTACATTCATCAACAACTGAAACTGACACACAGCATTAAAGGAGACCTACTGATACAATTTTTACCACAACAACTATGAACTAAGTTCTGAAATTCGTTTCTCTATTTTTCTCATTTCTGTTCATTGCTTTGAACTTTATTGTCATTAGTCTGGAAGCTCTCAAAAGAAGCAAACCCTCAACAGTAAACCTGATCTTAAAAAAAAAAAAAGAAGGTGTCAAAAATTTCAGTTAAATGTTTGGTTTAAATATATATTTCTATTCTAAGCAGGAGAAACAACAGCAAGAAAAGACTGAAAGCTTGTGACATTGACCTTGGAACAATTTGCTCTAGTATTACTTTTCACTTAGCTCACTAGTTAAGCCCAAACAATGCAGTGGATCATCACCAGAAGGAAAAATATTCCCACTTTCTTGATATTTTGCTGTGCCCTATGAACTAGCATTCCTGTTTAAAGGACCTTTTCAACCCTCTGCTTTTTCCTCCGGACAAAACCTTACACATTATCCACATGCCCTCTCCATGCTGTTTATATAGCCACACTCACAGATCTTGCTGCAAGAAGGACCTCAAGTGCCTTCAACACCATAAACAATGTGTGTTCTGGAAACAGGAGGCAATACCAGGAACAGCTTCCCATAAGTTGCATCAGTAAGGTTCATATTTCACTATCTGCATGTGGCCTTGTGCTTCAGAGCAATTTTAGCTTTTATTTATACAATTTTGTTGCCAGAAAAGCAGTTTAACTTACGCTGACAGTCCCAGTGACCATTAGTCAGAAATGTTACACTTAAGATGCCCATTTTCAAAATCTTTACAAAACCAGTAATTGATTGAATCAACTTCATCTGATTCTAAATCTCCAGGATTAGGATCTCCAGGTCATAATGCTTCAGGGCAACATCATTATTACTAACATGTGTAGAGAAAAGTGGAAGTTTTTAGCATATGCAGTGTATACAACACCTTTTAAGCACTGAAACAGTTCCAATTTACGTAACTATTTCTTTTCAAGCTGCAAGACTTTGCTAGCAAAAACTGTTTCAGTATTTTTAACAAATTCAAAATGGACAGCATTGATCACTTTTTGTAACAGCTTATCAGATGACTGATTGATTCTAATCAGGCTGAACACAGACTGAGGAATTTCTCTAGCAGTGCAATCCAGTCTTTCCCTTTATATGAGTACACAATTACATTATATGCATAAAGGAGAGTTGCCATCATATTTTTCTAGTCCCATACAGGGATCCATTGTGTCTCTGACATTCCTGCTTCCAGCCCATTTAGCCCCTTCTGCAGCTGGACCTTCTTGCTCTCCGTGGCAGATCATTTCTTGGCCACAAACTACCACTGCAGAGCAGTTACTGCTTGAATTTCCTCCTCACAGGCTCCAAAGCTTTGGGTTCATCCTCTATTAAACCCCTCTGGGACAATATCGTTTCAATTTCTCATACTCTTTGAATTAGCAGCAGTCTTCTTCCTCAGCTTTGTCTCAAGGGCTAACAGGAAGGAATTAAACCCTTTCACAATTCTGACCTGACTGAAAAAAAATTGCAATAAAAGTTACATAGCTTCTCTCTGGTTTTGACAGAAGACTTCCCTGTCTCCCACTCTAAGGAAGCCAGGCAGTTCTGCTACTGGCAGGATGTGAGAATTTAGGGTCGTTTCTATTCATAAGAAGTACAAAGTCATCTGCTTGTCTAAAGCAGACTGCCCCAAAGTGATGGGCATGCCCGAGTCTTCAGGCAAACTTCACTAGTTCTCTTTCCTCCTTTTGGGTGATCTCTTGATGCTGCCATCTTCTGCTGGGGCATCACTCTGCCCTGTTACTTCAGAAGCCAGGAAAGTGTGTTGGAATATAAACCTCCTGCCCAGCAGTTTGCATAAGAAATTGCTGCATTAGGAAATAAAAAAACTTACTCATAATTAGAGGAGAAAAATTCAAAATGGTAATCTGTTTGAAAGAAATGCAGGAAGTGCTAGCAACTGTTACTGGGTTGGGGTTTTATCCCTGCTGGAAAAAAAAAATCATACAGGAATACAGAAAGTAACAACCAATAGAAAACACTTAATTTCAAAAGGCCGAATAAGTGAAAAAAAAAAAAACCCAAACCATAGGTCACTGATACTAGAAGAAAATAAATGGGTAGGATTCTGCTGTTGCTGATGTTATTGGTGGCCACTACAACAACATTTCTGCGGTACTTAATTACTAAGGGGCTTTGCAATTTTTGTTCCTATTTACTGTATGATTGTCTGATTGCATGGAGTAAGACAAACCAGATCTAACTAAAACTTGAAAGAACAGCCTGTCTTGCTGAGAACCATTAATGTGATTTATGTATTTATGAAAATGTTCTAAAAGGAATAGTATACAATAAGTTCCCAGCTAAAGCAATATTCATCTGTCAGAAATAGCTGTGCTAGCTCACTGGTTTATACTCCTGAATATTGAAAAAAAATACCTTCCTTCCCTCCATGGTTAGGAGTTTTCACGTTTGCACAGCAGACAAAACTTAAATTGGAACTCACAGTTATGATAATGCTTTTAAAACACACACAATTGTGGAACATTTCCCTGCTTTACCACCTAGAAAATTGCATCTAATTACTCCACCTGTCCCAATTCTCACACATGATTAACATATGCTTTTGTAACATTTTTAAGTAAGTTGTCCTTTTTACATCAAGTGAAGCTCAGGTATTTAAAACTAAATAAACCTTAACATTGCCCCTACTCTACCTACCAATCAGTACATCTTTATCTTCTGATTGCAGTGCTCTGAGTAGAACTTTACACTTTATAAAATAAATGTTTATTTTACAACTGAAAATCTTGGTTGTAGCTTTCAAGTACAAGAACATGCAAATACTCTCTGTGTTAATAACAGCCTCCTCTGGGACTTCTAATAAGCATAAGCACAAAAAAGGCAAAACCCATTCATTAGCTATGCAGTTACATTATATTTTTATCTTCATAAAGGAGCTCAAAAGACCTCTGATGAACATCAAGGCTAAGTATGAACACAGCTAAAAAGGCAATATAAAGTGCACACTGTTACAAGCAGTTTTACTATCAGATGGAGAACCAATGCTGACACTGAATTTTTCTTCTTTACACTGGCTGACAATAAAAATTAATTAATTTTGGAGGAGGGACCATCTATTGCCCAGGCACAGATCCTAGCTATAAAACATTATATGGCAAAAGTGTAAAAGACAAATACTATGTTTTTAAAGTCATCATATTTTCCTGAAAATTATTTTGGTGGGGTTTTTTTAATATGCCACAGATTCCTGCACAGAGACTCCAAAAGGCTCCGCAGTTACCCTTACATCAACTGCTAGGTTCAAGGTTAAAAAAAACAAAACAGCAAAACAACTTTTGCACTTCCCAAATTCCAGGATCTGGCAGTGCATATACCTGGATCAGCAAACACCACATAAAGGTTAACAGTGCTCAATCATTCTACAGGGTTTCTGCAAGGCCCATTTATCCTCCATGGCTTTGCACATACCACGCTGTGCACCACTACCCAAGTGTCACCTCATGCCACTGCCTTCCAACTCTCAGCCTTGCAGTTTGGGTTGGTTTTTTTCCAGTCCATACTTCTGGCTATTCCTATTAACTCAATTTAGCTTTAAACAGAGAGGCCTACAGATGCCAACTCTAATTTCCAAGCCTTTATATCACAGCCTTGACCAGACAGATAACTGGCACAAAAGACTGAAGTGGTGAACTAGATTTCTAAAATGCTGCCATCTGATTCTCATCCCACACAAATATGTAATTTAAGTAATGAAAAAAAAAGCTTTCGTCTCAAACATCAGCTTGTTCAAAGCTCTTGAAATAAGTAAAATGCTGGAATTTGCATTGAGTCATGACAAGTTAGAGGTGTAACAATAAGAAATAACCTTCTGAACAACAATAAAAGAACATCTTTAATGTCAGGCAAAGAGAAAGTAATTACATTTTTAAAGACCGTCAGTTTAAAAATACACAATGCAAAGAACTAAAATGGTCTTGGCTCTGTTCACAATTTCACAAAATCTTCATATATTTTTAAGCTTTGCCTTATTTATAAAATGTTTTATATTCCATCTTACTTTCCTCACAAGAAAATTGAGACTAATTTGTTAAAGTAAACTTCTGTCAGTGAAATTTAAAAGAAAATGTATTTCCCTCACCTATTAAGATGTACAGTAACTCACATACTGGTGTAGTTTTTACTCTAAGCCTTCAAGGGAACAAGAATAGGAACTGAATATTACAGCAGAACTTGGGACAAACACAGGCCTCGTGCTTGGTGACAGTGTGAGCACAAGACTTGAGGAGAAAAATGGCTATCATTGGTCAGCATAACTTGGAGATTGCCACCATAAATAGTTACCAGTCAGTTGTCCCCACTGGTCTGTGCTACAAGGGGACAAGCAGAAAGCAAAAGAAGAGAAATGACTGCTAAGCAAGAACATTTCTGGCTGTTTGCTGGAAAATCCATCTCTTCCTTCCTTTCCCTCCTCAGTACAGGCAATGCAAGGTTCAGTTTCAGGCCGAGTGTGAGCACAACACAACAGGGAAGCAGCAGCAGCACTTCATTACACAGCACTGCAGCAGGTGCAAGGCTAACAGCCAGATTCAGCTTCCTTAGTTCAAAAGTTTTGTTGCACAGAATCCAACAATTTTACAACCAACATCAGCAAAAAAACAAACAAAAAAACCAAAACAATCCAAACCCATCCAAAAAACCAAAACAACTTAAAAAAAGGCTTTCCTCTTTCTTCCCTCCTTTCTCATGGGAAGTGGATTGCCAGAGCATTCAAGGGGATTTCCAGTCTCCAAGAAGATTAAAAACAAGAGCCATGCTTCTTCCATTACATGCATTAATCTCAGCAGAAGGCATCTGAGATTGTCCCAGTTAGAACATGGAAAAGGGATTAAAGGCAAGTAGTGCCAGCTTCAGCCATTTACTCTCCCTAGTTCCTCTCCAGTTCACTGTAAAATTCCTGCCTTATGTAAATTTATGTCACTTTTCAAGTTCTAACAAGGTTGCCAAGAGACTTTTGTACCAGTTCATGTCACAGCATCAGTGTGAGAGCTGAGTTCAGCTGCTTGGAAGGTTTGGAAGTGGTCAAGAATGTTTTTTCTACTGAGATGGTGGCATCTGCAGGACCAGTCTTCATCCTTCTCAGCTGAATCAGAGTAGCTTGGATGACCACATACAATGTTTGTAACAGCTAAATTCAGAGCACTTCTAAGCCTTCATACTTAAAACACAAAACAAAAACATAGCATGGAAAATTGGGTGACAGACTTGTCCACTGAAGCTTATTGCACTGCTTGATACTTTAAACATGTCACAAAGTCCAAGCAAATCTGAAACTTAAGTAGGAGAGACAGTTCTGCCAAATGCTTTTATTAAAAAAGAGAAATGCATCAATACAACAAAAGTCATTTATTCTATTAAGCAATGTCCACACCTAGGGAGAACCAGTGCAAAGCTGAGATATGCAGTTAGCATAAGCACCTGAGCAGATGATGCCACAGGTCTGTAAATATCTGACTCTCACAGCCCCAGTGCTCACATTTGCTTCTGTAGATGACAGTGACAACCAGCAGGAACAACTTCTGTCCACTTGCAGTACAAAACCAGAGAAATACACCTTGAAGTAAATCACTCTCTGTGCAGTAAATCATCTGTCTTGCCTTTTAATTTGCCAAGGAATACAGCTAAGATAAATGCTACCCAGGCAGAAGGAAAAAAACCCCAAACAAACAGATGAGAGAAAAGAAAATGAGAGAAGTAGCAAACACACTCCTGTCCAAAACTTCCTGGAATCTGGCTATTTTGTTCACCTTATTCTAACCTAAGAGAAAATGGTGTTCACCAGGACATTACTGGACTAAACCCAAGGGACTAAGGAGGAAGTTGCACATTTGGCAACTATAAGCTTCCCACACGTTTTTCAGGTGGTATTTTAGAGGGAAAAGGAATAATTATTCAAATGCCAACACTATGCATTGCTAATACAGGCATAAGAGTATAACATACCTTTCTCTTTGAAGTGATGAATAGTTTCACATTCAGCTGATGAGGACATGGCTGAACACTAAGATATAATTGCATGACTGCTATTTTCTAAGCAGGGACATGGAACAAAATTGCTTTCAACCACAGGTGAGCACAGCTCAAATGACTGTCAGAGGATTTCTGTTTAAGCATAAACAAATTCTGTAGCAAGTGGTCATTAGTCAGGATGTTCTTGTTCCATCAAAGCTGTGCAAACCAGCTTGCCTAAACAATAGTGTCTTCCATGTGGTTCATGTGAAGAGTTGCTGATTATTTACTAACATAAACAAAGCAACATCTATGATGTGAAACACAACAGCAACACGGATGAATTAGAAGAGGCTCCAAAATAGTGAGGACAAAAGTACAAGACTGTAGATAAAGACATTCTCTAAAGTAGTCAAAAAGATCGGGCAGCCCCAAAAATTTTACTGTACAGCATTCTGTGTTTTCCAGTGGTAAACTCAGCATTATAGCGGTACATTGAGGATAAAACCAAAACAAACACTGCTTGCTTAAACATTGAAAACCCAGGGAATGAACAAAAGTGGGATTTTTAAAGTTTACCTTCTAGGGTTTCCTGGAGGGTAGAATTTGTGGTACATCTAAAAATAAAGAAATTAGATTGAAGAGAGTTAAAACTGGTAGACAGAACAATCTCTGTAGTAGTACAGAAGTAGTACAAAGATCCCAGGAATGCACTCACTACACCTTACAGAAAATACAGTGTGAAGCATCAGCATCTGAAATATGAAGGCACAAATAGACCATACAGCTGACTAATGTCACAATAAGTGTTTCACATCCCACTGAATGATGATGTCTCATTATGTCCCAGGGATATTGCATAAACCAGGGTCCTACATGAAAAAAAAATTAAAAATCTGTGTGTCCTGTAAATCTGTTCATACAGTTTTTCTGAGGAGATCCACGCAGTGTCGTAGGGCAAAAGATTAAGTCCCTCAAAAACGAAAAGAAAAAATAAAATTAAAGGGTGTGAAATACTGAGATGCTAGGCAGAAGGAAATGCCTGCACAGCACCAAAGAGAGCATGACATCCCTGCAGCTCTGCCAAAACCTACAGAGAGGCAAAGAAACTACAAGATGAAGTCTATAGAGAAAAACAACCAAAAGGGAAAAAAACCCCACAACAGTATAGAGACAGACCCATGGTCTTCAGCACACTCTCCTTTTAAGCATCTCAGTGCTTTGCATGTGAGCACCCACAGTGCTTGACCAAATGCTTTCCAGCAGGGAGAGCAGTCAGAGATATGACTGCATAAACAATTTCTTGGCAGAGGTTGGGAAAGAGGCCAAGCAGATATCATGGAGTTAGGACACAAGTCCCCAGAACCATTCTTGGATCTCTACAGTGTTAGGACTATCCAACTACTCAGTTCTTAAGGTGAAAAAGCAGGAAGTTGAACTTGCCAATCTAGTGAAGCACGGTCTTTTTATGGAAGTCCATCTGTTCCAACTCTCCGGCTCAAAATACAAGGAAACGTAAGAATCAAAAAAGAATGCCAACAAGATTCCAGCAAAGAACATTATTCTGCTTGCTCTCCTAAATCTATTTGAAACATACCGAGATTATTTGATCAGCCCAGCTGTTAAGATGAAAAGCAAAGGTATGGTTTTTTTTATTATTTCAGAAGTTGTATGGAGTTTGTGGTTGGGTTTTTGGTTGTGTTGGGGTTTTTTAAATAGTATTTATGTATTCCCACATTATAGCTGCTCACTTTGAGGTGTTTAATTTCCATACCCACTACAGAACACTTAGCCAAGCTTTAAATTGCAGACACATCTCTGCTTTCATTGCGAAAAAAGTGTGCAATGTAGCAAAATTTAGATGGAGTAAGTCTGTGCTTTACTGTCACTGATTGGCCAGACTGAATATCATCTGAGCAAAAATGCCAACTTTATTATAGAAACAGTCCCACTGAGAGAACACTGCCTAGAAGTGCTCATTTTCTACTACTCTTCTACAAGTTACTTAGAACTCCTTTAAGAAACTAAGCTCAACACTTGCTTTAGTTTTTGCCACAATAGGAATACAACAATTATTTTCAAATGGTGGGAATTCAGAATGTACTTCCTATTAGCACTATCTATCTAAAGATCAGCTAATTCCCTGTATTCATATGAAAATACAAGTAGCTCCGGGTATTCCCTTTCCCAAATAAATGCTTTTTGTACAATAACCCCAGTAATGAAAAATAAAATATTTTCATATCGTCTTGAAAGTTCTTGAGTTCTTATCCCAAGATTTAATTTGAATACAAAACACTTTACTAATAATCAGCAAAAAAAATAGAAGTCAAGTAGCATTGTTGAACAACTCGTTGAAATTTTCTTATAACAAAGACAGACCATAAACCCTTTCAGCAATTATTTGTCTATAATTCTAAATAAACAGTAGGCTCTGCCTCTATCAACACTGTTCTGGCTCTAATTTATAAGTTATGCAAAATATTGCACAGATCACTCAACAATCCATCCTTAATGCACCTGAAGAGGTCTACAATCCCTAGTGAATAATGCATGTTTCCATCTTGCCATTCTCCTACAGCATAAAAGGAGCAGCTTTAATTCAGCTCTAACTTTGAGATCTGAACAGCACCAAAGACCAGTCAAAAAGGTTAAGGAGAAATTGCTTTGCAACTCCAATCTACATCTCAAACGGAAGAACTAAATAGTCTTAAATATATTTGAAATAAACCAGCATCTGAAGAGACTGGCCATATGCTAAACTGTCACTCTCCCATAGTGAGTGATGAATTAAGCTGGTTGTGTAGCGGCTGCTTACTACAATACTGTTCATGTCACTCACATATGCTGCTTTGGCAGTTATTACAGCTTTTTGTAAACCAAGCAGCACGTTAGATTTGAGAACAAATTACAGACCAGCTAAAAGCACTGAACTCCTGACTGATTTCCAAAGAGCTGGAAGAAACACTACAGAAGACTGGAAAGGTATAAAGAGAAATTGCAGTACCTTTGCAACCTGCATGATTAAAAGCATGACAAAAATTCAGCCAGCTAGACACGAGTCCAGTACTCAGTGCTTGCTGGGATCTGTGCAATCTGTGCAGTTTTCTGTCATCTGTGATACTGTAGAGCCTATGGAAAAGAGAATGCACAGAGGGAGGAGAACAGTAATCCACGGCACCTGGGGAATATATACCAGGAATTTAACTAGCTGGTTAGCACTGATGCGAGCACTTGGAGCTTTCCTCTGTACTTGGCACAGAGGTAAAGGAATCCAGCCCTTATGTCAGTGGCCTAATAGTCAAGAGGCTGCACAGTAATATATGCAAAGTAGCAGTGAAATGCTTATAGTAGATATGTTTGAATCCCTAGACAAGATTGTGGTTACTCAAGAGTTGCAGCACAACAAAACCAAGCAAATCAATCCTTGGAGCATTGGTATCAGAGGAAAAAAACATCACAGTGTGTCTGTGGCCAAAAGGACAAGAACTCCACTCTTAGTGAGCTAGTTGCCAAAAGGACTAAGAATTTAGCTCTTCTCTGTGTTTCTTACATTCCACAGGAAGGTCAGTCTCCATATTACCCAAAATTTGCATTAGGAAAAAAGTGTTATTTTGACAACTTTGTAATCAAGGTTCCCAACATTATCACATGGACATCTATAAAATCTCTTCTGTAAAATTAGAAGTTGAGGAATTTGGGTTGCAGATTTGTGGTGAGGGGAGAAGTGGAATACATCTATACTTTCCCTAAACACAAAAGTACAAGTAAGGTACAAGGAGTCCTCCGAGTTATGACATTTTTCATAAGCTGGACTCATCTTGCTCTTGATTTATTTTCTCTTCGTTTACTTTTAGGCTACACTGAAGTTTCTGTGAATGAAAAACACTCTGTTGTTCCCACAGCTGCTTGTGTGCCTTGTCTAATAGACAGCAGAGTTTGACAGAGCACAGATGCAGAGATCCTGGCCTCCGTGGAAGCACTGGGCAGCAGATGGTGCAGGTAAGGCACCCAGTACAAGTCCATGCCCGTGGTTACTCTGTTGAGTGGTGCTGTAATACCCAGGCCTAAATACAATGTTGAATGCAGAGATGCACACACAGCCGTGAATGGTGCTTTGTGAAATAGTGATTTTAGGTTGATGCTCAGGAACAGGCACCTCTAGGCCTGACCTAATATCTTTACTGATGTCTGTTATACTACTTTTACAGGTAGTGGAGATAGCATTTTTGAGGAAAGAAATTTAACCACTTTCCATCTTTAAAGAACTTGGCTCCAGGTTAAGCATCCCAGACAAGGTCTACCCTATTATTTGCTCCATGATTAGAAGGAATTTGAAATATCCAATGTTTCCCATTACCTGGAACAGTCACTACATGTCAGACACTACCAGTTACACTGAAATACCCACAGTCACATATAAAAGCTTTGCCAACCCAATAATGAGAAGACCAATTTGATAACAGTAAGGCTTCACCTTTTTAAGACAACAAAAATATCCATCAATTTCAACAGCAATTCCAAATAAACAAAATATTTAAATGTAGTGTTGGTAGAACTATGGAATTTTTATGGTAGAGTAGAAGTTTTAGACAGTCATTTGATTTACTGCTTTTACACTTCAAAAATAATAAAAGTAACTTTGCTGAGAGAGGTTTTAAGAGTCCCCAGGGCCTTTTCTGTCCCATACTCCCTCTCACACACCTCAGTCTTTGTTCTGAAATCACATGGAGACTCAGGTTAGTCTCATTACTCAAGTAGCCAGAGAAAACAAGCATAGGTATATCAGCAATTCTTTCTGAAAATCCTGCACATTCTACAGAAGATTACTACTTCCCCTCTAAGCTAGCAGCAACACCTTCAGCTAAAGGATGAATTTGGAGGAGCTCTTTCCCACTCAGAACTGGTACATTTTAAATGTTGAAATGATGTACCTGGTCCCATTTCAACACAGGCTTTTGTAGCATTTTAATGTCTTGGCGGTTAGTAGCTGGAATCCAGCAAAGGGGATACAAGGGCTGTTACTGGTAGCTAATGGATATTCTTCTTGAGCTCAATTGCTGAACTACATTTTGAATAAAGGGTTCAATTCCCCAAAGGAACAACCTCCTTTCATTATTGCCCAGTGCTTAGACTAAAGGAGAATTCTCTGCAAGGGGTAAGTAGGGGCAATGTTCATATTTCTATTTCTAGGTTCTCACAAAGATTGCATTGCACAATATTAAGTGAATGCAGGTCACATCCAATACCATAAGTTCTATAGCTGGACATTTTCATATTAGTCCTTTCTTATTCCCATTTTAAAATGGCTTTTTATTCAGAGCATTCTTCTGGATAGAAACAGACTTAATGAGTTTGTTGTAACAGTAGAAAATCCTTTTTGAGCTGTTCCACCCAAGATGTGCCCCTAGCTCGCAGCTGTGTGCTCGCAGAGTTTGCGTCCACCTTGGTCAGCTGCCCCACACAGTGCTGCACTCACACTGCTGTGAGTCACCACAGCATATGCTACCAGACAGAAGTCACATCCTCGCTCAGGTTTCAGGGTTCCCTCAGCAACAAAAGCCACCCTCGCGTGATTATGCTCTTTACTGATGTAGAGACACCCCCACAATTCAGCTTAGCCCTGCTTTAAAGCAGCACTCCTGTAAGATTACAGTTGCTTCCAGTTTATCTCTGCATCCACGCCTGCCATAAGAAAGGGTTAAAACCCCAGTGCTGGAAGGCACATCCTGCAGCTCCACTGGCTGCAATGGGAGATGGCAACCCTACCAAGGCTGCCCTTGGCACAGGCAGTCCTGAACACCAGCTTCCAAGCATTGCTGCTCCTGCCACACGTCTGCAGCTACTGCCACAACTGCAGAATGCAGAGTATTCTCATTCAACCACCACTGCTGAGCATGCTGCTGCTGCTGAAGATACAGAGCAAAGTTAGGAAAATGAGTCACCCATTTTTGGAATTCTCACTGGATAACTGCATGATAACTAATGACAGATCCCCTCAACACTTCCCTCTATACCCTTTCTGTTCCTCCATATATACGGAGTAGAACACTTCACAGAAGTCAGAGCCTGAAGTCCAAGTCTTTGAAATTCCTTTATGGGTTTTTTAACTCCAGTTCAAGCCACACTTTTAATCTCACCCCAGTGAGGACTAAATGAGAACTTGGTTTGTTCAGGCCACACATTCAGGGAAAACAATTTTCTGTCTCAGGAGTGCTCACCTGGGAGACCACCCAAACCATCTGAAGTGCCCCTAGAGACACCCATATACTTGCCAGGACTTAGCGTTGTTGACACCTAATTCTAACTTGCATTTTAGTAAGGCTTTTAAAAACATAATTAATATTTTAAGACTGTTGATGAAATGGTATTATCATCTAGCAAAAAGAATTTTCTCTTAAACAAAAATACTATGAAGACAAAGAGCACCTTCTTTCCTTGTATCATCCTAATAAATGTATAAAATGGTTCTTATTTAACATGTAACACAACTACACTTCTAGAATGTTGTATGATTTAAGTTGTCTGAGTTGTTTGGCTTGGATTTAATTGCTCAGCCAAAAAAGAAAAATTTCTTTCAAGATTGAAAGCTGCTGCCTTCCTTTGCATTAATAATTTTACAGAAGTGCTGTGTGCATTAGACAATCTGCATGTTTGCTCAGTTACAGACCTGCAAGCAGGCTCAGCCTCCAGTTTAACATTTCACTGCAATCTACTGGCATGCTAATTAATAGCTAATCAGAAAGTTCCTAATAAGTATACCAGATATTTAGATTCAGACTCACTATTTTTAAAAGCTAGTGACTTATAGCATTTAGAACGGTGAAAATAAATCAAAGTCATCCCATGCCACACAATTTACTTCCAATATTTTTCAGAAAAGAGTAATTAACTTCTACTCAAAATGCACTTGTATGAGAGTATCATCAATATTAGGACAGCAAAAATAATGGCAAACATGAAATTCCATGGGTATCATTGCATAAGGGTTACTTTACCAAATCCCTTTCCCCTCACCCACGCATAATTAACATTTATATTTGAAGAAACAGCTGACATAGCACATTAACAGACTATGTCTAATGTCATGCAATTAACTCTCTACTCTCATCAACAGGAATATCTATTTAGATATCAGAGGAATAAAGTTCATTCATTGCTGAGGAGAAAGAAGAAAAAAAATAAAAATTAGGAATAGCCAAAGTAAAACCCAAAAAACGGCTTAGCAAACCAACAAGCCACAGCTGAATGCCAAGCCCTCCTGTCAAGGTGCTCTGCTCACTCATAACTTTCAGCTGCATCCATGACTTACCTAGAGACTTCCAAGTTGAAATCATGGAAGTGACAACTCTGCTCCTTTCCTCTCTGCAACAGTAACTTGGACAGACAGACTCTGGACTCTGCTGTCCCCAGATGGGCCGTGAAGAGACTTACTGATCTCATCTGTTATTCCACCAACACTCAGTACACTTACAGTTCTATTAAAATTTGACTGATGAAGAAATGCCACAATTAATCCACTTAGCAGTGAAACTCTTGCTCATACTGGAAGTGTTCACACGTTGTACCTGTAACAGGTTTTATTTGGCATTCACTGGTACCTTCACAGCTGATTGCTACCAACAAGCAACAGACATCTGCAGCGACAAGAAAAGTCATCATGAGAGACTATTTGAAAAGTGTAAGTTATGTAACTTAAACTTAACTTTTCATATGAATGCTTAGGGGTTATAGTCTTCCTGGTAGGGAATGGGATCATTCTGTAAGAGCTGCTCATGTTCTGATTGAGCACTTCAAATCAAATGCATATGAACCGCCTACAGACTAACACTATTTCAAGACTGATTTTTGCTTTCAATATATTTTTTTCAGTCTATCAGAAGAAAACAAAACTCACAATTTGAACTTACCAGGCTTGGGTTATTTAGTTATGCAATGGTTACGTTTCTATGTAAAAGATCACAGACAATAAATTTCCAAGTAGACAAGCATCAGCTCTGCTTGCAAGGTTAAGTTAAGGGCACAAGAATGCATGTTAAAGCACAATTCATTCTTGTATCATGTCAGATATTTTGGACTCTCCTTTTCTTTTGCACATTAATTCCAGTGCTTCAGGGAAAGGCCTCCACAGGCAGAGCCTGAGCATGCCTCTGGTGTTTCTGAGAGAAAACAAAAACTTGCTGAAGCTCTCCTCAGGAAAGCTGTAGCTTGCACAATGTTTTCATCTTACAAACTACAAACATCAAATCTGCAGGCTACAGACAAGTGTCTCTTGGGATTTGGTGTTTCTATACCTATGAGGATGACCGAGCAGCTTTATAGTCTCCTCCTGTATCCTCCCTCTTCTTAATCTGGGACTAAAGGGGAATTTAACTGGGTGTAAAGGATAGAAATTAACACACAGAAATGCCCCACACGCCCAGTATCAGCAACGTGCAGAGGTACAGCAAACTTGTTACAGCAGGTNAAAGAAAATATATAAAAATGAGCTTCCCATCACTTTTTACTGCTCAGTTCTAGATTTATATATATATAAAGATGCTTAAATGTCTGCTCATGTTAGCACAGCTCTTCACGGTGCAGTTTAATCATACTTTACTTCCTGCCTTTTAATATAAATCAGTGTTTTAAAATCTTTTTCTGTTTATTACCAAAAAAAAAAAAAAATCCTAGCTAGAATAAAAAAAAGGACTCCACAAAGAATCAATGGCAATCAGGACAAAAGCAAAGCCTGACCCGGTCATTGCAAATGCCCATCTTCATTGATTCAAAGGAGCCATGTGTTTTAACTGTTGCTACGCCCACATACAAATTACAATTATTAAACAAAGCTAGCAGCTGCTTATCACAAGAGATTCTCAAGCTGCTGCAAACAAAACTTCAAGCTGAAGATATTTTTTAAATGGATTAGCACTTTTATAAAATAGAAGTACATTCTTTCCCCTTCTCACAGTAGTTTGTGTATTTTTAACCAAGCACTTAAAGCATGCTGCTCTTAATCAAGTTAGAGGGTACTGTGAGATAGCATTTTCAGGAGTACTGGTGTGATTCAGGCCATGCTGTCTGGCTCAGTTGGAAGCCANACGTGCAGAGGTACAGCAAACTTGTTACAGCAGGTGATGCCAGTTAAAAACTCCCATAACCCCACTGCAATTCTGGCAATTTATGCCACAGTCTTAATTCCTTTAAAAGTGTTGTTTCCTGATTTCCAGCAGTTATTCTTCATTTCTTGAAACTAGTTTGCCAGCCACTGGTGGAGGGAGGGGAGAGGG